>WBMY01001698.1:466464-576352 GCA_013397315.1 Donacobius atricapilla | reverse complement strand
AAAAAAAAAAAAAAAAAAAAAAAAAGCCATCTTAATTCCATTTGCTTGGGGTTTATTTTTGTCTCTTCAAACAAGAAGTGCAGCTGAAATTTTTAGAACTTCTGGGCCATTTTTGCCACAGAAAGGCTGCTACAAGCATGATGATTTATTGTGCAATGGGAAATCCTCGTGTGCCAACACTGCCACCACTTTGGAGCCCCTCACGGGAATTCACACTCAGGAGAGCAGGGCTGTGGGATCATGTGCTCTGAGCCTGCCTTTTCACCCTTCCAGTGCAGGAAAGTTACTGCCTTTTGAGGTGGGAAAAAGGTAATGTAGGTTCAGGAGCTGTGCCCATCACCTTCAGCAGGCTGTCAGAAAAGGCAGTTACATTCTCCCTGGTCCTGTGATGCACTGCACACACACACACACACACACACACACACACACACACATATCTCTGTAGTTTTAAACTTTACGTAGGAAACCAGAGTCATTTTATAGAACAACTAATCCGTCAACAAAGTCATGGAAATTCTGAATAAGACATAAAAAAATGAACAAGACCTTGTTTGGAGTATCCCAAGGTTTATGAAATGAGATTGATTTCCAGTCAAATCAGGTCTTTTACTCTTCTTGAAAATGTCAGGGTGTCAGCCTTGGCCATTACCAGACTGTGATTTATAGATGAGGCAGAGTGATAATACTCAGGTGACTGTCTGGAACTGCTGTCTCTGGAAAGGCTACAAATGACAGCTTCCTCCTTTCTTAACCAACTTGCATTGTTTATCTAAGATCAGTCTTCCTCCCATCCCTCCTCCCCAAACACATGATAGGAAGATGACAAAACATATAGGCTTGCAGATTTACTGAGATCAGACAAATAAGCCTTGTGAAGGGACTACGTTACAGAACTTTGGAGAAACACATTAAAAATAACCCTTTAGCTAGCTATATCCTAGCTGTTTGGATGGATACCTGTAAAATGTGAGGCTGATTGCTTGGCTTCAACACATGGGTATGTTTCAATCCATCTGTAGGCTCTATTTCTGTAACTTGAGCATACAAAAACACAGGAAATGCTGTAACCAAGCAAGGTTTCAAATAGTGAGAACAATACAGTTGCTGTCATTTCCTTCTGAAATTAAACACAGTTTATTCAATAAATAGATTCATGGGGGTCAAAAACTACCTGGCTAATAATTACTCTAAGATTGATAAGCTAATTCTGTTACTTCTCCCATTGACATAAGGTTTTGCTTAAAAAAAGGCAATAGAAGTACTTAACAGTTTAAGTGATAAACTCCTTCTAATTTTAACTGGAATTGGGCACTTTTAACTACCTCAAAAATACTTTTCCAAATATTTTTCTTTCTTTATTCCTTTAGCTATACTTCTGGTCTCAGTATAGTGAAGCAAAGAAGAGAATAAACAAGATAGATGAGCGAGTAAGTCAAACAAAAGAAGAATTGCTAGCAAGCTGATAATACCATTCCTGACATCAGCTCCTTCATTCTGCTATTAGTATTTTCAGAAGATATTGACAAAAGGGGAAAGACTTGAACAAGAATAAGCAACATGACCTGATCTTCCCAAAAACTTAGAATAAGACAATGAAGACAATCTCATTAGTTTTTCACTGAAAATCCTAAGAGGGGAAAGGAAGCAAATGACCATTTAAACTGTCAGGAAAATTTAAAAAGTAGCTGGAATCTAATGCTAAGCAAGTTCTAATTTGAAATAAAACCCATGTTTTTAATATTGATGTAATAGAATACTGGGAGACTGTTCCAGGAGGTTATTATGGATTCTCTGCCATCCCAAATCCTAAATATACATGCTAACCAAACAGAAATTGTTGGTGTTGACATGGGAGTTGCTTGGTGAATGCTTTGGCATGTTTTATGGAGGAAGTCAGACTGGATGATTGAGTTTGCCTTGGCAGCAGAGAGGATAATTCTGCTGTGTGTGGGAGATACAAGGGGAGGAGAGCAAGGGGGAGGGAAAAGGAAAGAAAGAAAGAAAGAAAGAAAGAAAGAAAGAAAGAAAGAAAGAAAGAAAGAAAGAAAGAAAGAAAGAAAGAAAGAAAGAAAGAAAGAAAGAAAGAAAGAAAGAAAGAAGGAGGAAGGAAGGAAGGAAGGAAGGAAGGAAGGAAGGAAGGAAGGAAGGAAGGAAGGATGGAAGGAAAGAAGGAAGGAAGGAAGGAAGGGAGATGGCTAGCTGTATTTCTTGCCTAGCCCATATAAGGTGCAAGTCCTGCATGGTACCAAGTTTCCTGGTCTAGTGAATGGCACATGGTGTCTGGAGGCAGAGAGGCTATAGGTAAGCAACCATGGCATTCATGGATGGCATTCAGCCATAGAGACTTCAAGTCTTCTTAGAAGACTGCTGCAGGTGTTAAGTTCTGCTGTCATTTTGTAATCCAAGCTGAAGGATTCCTTTCGCCATGGTAAAATCCCACAGAATCGAGACACACACATTAGACTGATTGATACAAAAATGCTGAGGCAGGGACTCTCTGCAGAGCTCCTCCTTTCCATTTTTTTTTCTTACTTGCTTTTGCAGAAGATCATTGGGACCATTAAAAATATCAATCTGGAAAAAGTAAATGGGTATGTCAAAACTAATCTGAAGAGTTTCAATGAAGACTAGTTGAATATTGGGATCTGACATTCCAAAGCTTGTTCAGATCAAGCCCTCTCTTTCCAAACACTGCACTAGGTTACTGTGAACAACTGAATGAAAAACAGCTGAAAGATGGTAAAAGAAATGTATAAAACATTGCCTTACACTGCCACAACAAATCACAACCTCTTGCTTTGCTAATATTTGTGTTATACTGAGGTCTCAGAGCTGTAATAAAAGTCAAGGTCTCCCTGTGACAGCCACTGTATTCCCATTAGTGAGTGGTGTTCCCCACATGAAAGAGTCCACAGACTGCCTGGACAGCACTGGGAAAAGGGCAGGGAGGAAAGTAAATGCTCTTGTCTGCATTCATGATGGGTACCAGGAAGTGACCCTAATCTTTAGCCATCGATGCAGCAAAGAAAAGCACGTAGGCAGCAGTTTGGAAACATTTCTAAGGGTTTTAAAAGTGTTAGTTATTGCATGCAGTAATTTTGATTTCCCACTAGCATTTAGGGGATGATTACCAAATTTCAGAAAGCCAAGCTGCTGCCCTTGGAATTTATTAACTCATAAAAGCCTACCAAACCTCAACAGTCAGATACTGGCAACACCCACAAGAAATCTAACCCTCTGAGTCAGCCAGGAGAGGTTTCCAAAGTTGCACTGGTAACCTGCTTCACTTTTAAACATCCAGCCATTGTTTAAAGAGCGGGTGCCTCAATGGCTCCTCAAACATCAATATTTTGACCATACTCCTCTATTGCAGCAGGAGACATAAGTTTGAGAATTAAGAACCAAAATAATATGCCAACATAATAAACAACAGAAAAGCATGGTCCCCTATGCTTACTTAAAATCTCACAGTAAATCTAACTCTCTGAATACTCCAGTGTGTGTATATAAATAACATCAGCAAGAGCTATAAGCACTATGTATCCACGGACTTGTGACAAGTCTTCCCAACAGAGAGATGAACCCTGTGCTTGCAGTGGAAAGCTATAAATCCCATCACAAAATGGCTGTGCTGGCCATTTCGTGTGCCGGGCTTGCTAAGCACTCCTTCCTGCACTGTTGGGACGCCGTGCCGTAGGGATGGAGAAGTGCTGTGTCTGGGTTAGATTCATGCCAGCTGCTGCAGGATGGCAGCAGTGTGAGTCTGTGGACCTGCCTCCTCTAGGCCCAAAGTAGAATTAGGCTCCCTGAGGGCAAGGGCTGACCGCAAAAACTTCTGCAAATATGACTTGGGCTAAATGCTGGTAGCAAAGATTTCATGCACATTGCCAGCAGAAACTACCTTTGCTGAACAGAGCTGCAGAAAATTATTCCACAGTCTGCTTTTCCCAAATCACAGTTATTAAATCTGATATTCCACAAATGAACCTCCATTCTGATTGTGCAGAGATCAGGACTATCATGTCATTCTTTAAAAGAAAAGGAGGAAGAAGAGCTTTATCCAGAAAACTGCAACCAACAACCTAATATATAATGTCTGACTGCTGGTTGTTTCTGAATGGGGCCAAGGGAGGAGATGCAGAGCCTGCAAAAATTTACAAGTAGGGGCAGTTTATATGTCCTTCATGTTCAGGCGGAAGAACTAGTGTGGAGACAAATTCAAACAATGAGAACAAGGCTGATTTAAACTCCTAGGAGAACAAAGCCAGCATCTTGTAGGGCCTGACAGTGGGGCTGTGGAAGGGGGCTGAAGCAAAGAGATGAAGAGAAGAAGGGGAGAGGTGATTATTACTCACTAGTAATATTGTGATTCTATTTCACACAATAATTTTAGCAGAAGAAAAGCAACCACCTTGTCCAGTTCTCTGGTGTGCCTACACCCACATGGACAGAAACATTTTAGTAGTAGAGAGCAAGTGAGGACCCCACAATCAAACTTTTTCTAGGCACAAAGTTTTCTCCATGCACTTCAAAGGCAGTTTGCAGAGGAGAGAGAGCGTAGAGGAACAGATAGTGAACCAAGGAGACTTTTCCACTGCTAACTGTCTCACTTGTATGAAAATCAGTATATAAACTGGACAAACAGAATCTACTTCTTTATGCATTGGAGGCACTTACTTCATCTGATTTATTGTCATCCAATGGAAATGCTTTAAGTAAAGGGATGCACTATGAAGAAATGTATTCAACTAGGAAAGGCTTGAGTTTGAAATTAAATCCTGTGCTAAACTTTTCAAGAAGTATCTACCTTCACTGAAGTCTTTTCATGCCCCTGTTATTTCTGCTTTAAACTTCTCATTTATTGTACTTTAAGCCCCATCAGTGAATGTAAATGGGGTTTCACTATACGTTTAGTGCATTCAAGCATTCTTTGTTACAGTTCCCACCCTGCCGCATTATGTGAACCCTGCCACGGAAGTCCAGCAGTCGGTTTGTTTTCTGCTATTAATAAAAGAACCTACTTTTCCGCACTTCTTTGAAGAAGTTGAAAGGGCTACATGTTAGAGGGGGAGGTGGTGGGGAACAGACTGTGGTGTAATCCCCAAACGCAAATGCTGTCTAGATTAGAAACCTCCCTGAAGAAAATTTACAAATGCTAAGACTGTGCTTTTTGTGTGATGAACACTAGAGCAATAACTTAGCCACATACTGGGTTCTGCCTAATGCTTAGGGAGCCCACTAGGTGAAAAGGAATTAAATGAAAAATAAAATCTTCCAGTTGGCTCTGTACCAATGCCATCAAACCCCTTTGGAATCCAGTGACTTACTAACACAACTATTTTCATGTGTATTTCATCACCAAGATATCTTAATATAATACTTAGTAATCTGTTAAAATAATAATAACAAACACACAAATGGGATTTACACATTGCCAGTGTTTTTACATAGTCCAGGAAAAGCTTAATTAAAGGGGTGGGACATGTCTCTGCTGAATAGCTGTTTTTCCTTCATACCTTCACATGCATGACACGTACACATCCAAGAAAAGAAGTTGGGGGTGGTGGTGGAAGAAAACCACCCAAAACCAAAACCAAAATTACCAGCCCTAAACTACTCAGCACAACCTTGTTGATTCGCTTGGCCATTTAAATAAACGAACATGCTCCTTGTAGAGAATCACAGCCCCAGTGCAACAGCTATCGAGCAAAAGAAATGCACAGACTGTCGTCTGCCTTGTTCCCTATAGGATACTTGTATTGCTCAACCTATCATTACCACATCTAGTTTATCCCACAATTACAACTAATCCTTAACTCCTAAATAAGTAGGAGCAGGTGTAAAGATTGCACTTCTGAAAGCCTACCAGATAAACTTTAGTATATAATCAACAGGAAGATTCTGTGATTAATTTTAAATCCCACTTAATAGGTTAAAAATGTTTTTAAAGATGAAATAATTTTATCAGTGTTGATATTACTAATCTGATGTTCACTTACTCTCTAAGGCTTCCATCCACTTGCTGCTACTCAGGCACTGCAAGTGATGCTCATCAATCAATCGAGCTGTATTCTGGTCAGAATATAACTCCCCATAAGAATCACGCTAGTGTTGCCAAGGAGTGCAACAACACAGCATCCAACAAACTCTGAAAATGCCTATTGTAATCATCAAACAATGAAAAACTTAACAAGGTGATGAATGTCTCAGATACATTGTTTGGACAAAACTACTAAATGAACATAATAAAATAAATCTACTTTTAATTGAGTGATACAGTTTCAGTTGGCATTTTTATAGTATTCCAGATATGCTTTTTTTTAATTGCGTGACTACCTAGCTAGTTCTAGACCCTAGACAGCAGTCATTCTATTTTTTTTTTTTTTTGGTAGTCTACAGTTGGTCCCTAAGAGGAGATGACTGCTTTTCAGTGTGAAATTATGTACCTAGTCAGGAATTGAGCATAATCATCACAAAGGCGAATCAAAATGATGGCTACATTTACTGCCTACAGAAATTTCTGCTGCACTGCATATTAACACACTGAAAATGTTGTGTTAGCTTATCGTGGATGTGCCGATTTTCATTACCCACGGAAATGCAGAACATCTTCTGTTAAACCTCATTGACATTTTTCATCAAATGAATAGAGCAATGCCCTGAAATGTGATAATTGTAGACTCTTGTTATACAACTTCAAGTAAAATATTCTTCCCTCTAATTCCAACAGTAATTAACTTGGATTGGAATTCCCTTGACTCATGTAGCAGTCTTCAGCACTGTATTAATGGATCTTAGAGTTTATATGGTTGGAAAAGAAATCCTGTCCCATATATGCAATACTATACAAAGGTGCTAAAGATTTTCAGGCTAATGAAAGGAATTGATCAAATCATCCGAGATTGAGCTATGAGCTTTTTTTTTTCATTTGCATTGTTTAGGGGAAATATGAAATGGTATATTGCTGAAACTTAGAATTGCCTCAAAAATGTAGCTCCAGAAAATTGTTGCATCTCCCATGAAGACTAAAAATTAAAGTAGACAATTATCATAATAATAACTCAATTGTACATGGCAGACAAAAGAGAAGCTAATACTTCCCTCTGTTTTTTGACTGATGTTTTGTTGGGCTATAGCTAAACAGCACTTTAAGTTGACAGCAAATTAGCAAACAATATGAGGGAGGAAAAAAATAAAAAGAAATCATTTAGGGGTTAAGATGTTTATGTAAAACAGTGATTTTCCTTCTTAAAATTAAAACGTACAAATAAGCTGATGTCAGAGCCTAGGTGATCCTTCATTTCCACCGCATTGAGCAGGCTCCCATCAGCAGCAGACAGCCGCTAATGTATGCGTCTGGCTCAGTCTGCTCTACCAACTAGGAACCCATCGAATTGTTAATATCAGTCCTTTTTTGTATGCACCACACATCTTTTCCACTCTCTCTCTCTCTCTTCCTCCCCCTTTGCAAGAGCTTGTGTTTTTGTTTTTTGTTTTTGTTGTAGCACAAGCTGATTACTCTGAAATCACTTATTAAAGAGCATTTAAATGCATTTTGCACTAAAACAACATCAAGCTGTATAGAAATATATGATTCCTATATATAGAAATGTATCAAAATTTTGTCCATATATCTAAGCATAGCATACTGAAAATGATGCTTTCTGTTTATTTGTGCTAATAGAGACAGCTTCCATATACTGTCACTGGGTAAATGGGACTGCTTCCTGCATGGTCTCTGTAGGCGTTGTCACGCAGTCCCAGGATACAGAAACACGTTGATCTTGGTGGAAATTCTGCCTGAGTGAAGATCCTGCTTCTCCCTCCCTTCCATGCCCCACCTGTGTACCTGAGGCTGGGCTGGCCGTGCTGAGACAGGGGAAGAAGAGGGCATGGAAAAAGAGGCAGGCAGTGCACCAACTTTCCCATCACTATGGCAAGGGCCAGCAGTGAGTATATGATGGGCAGAGTGGAGCCACTGGAGTTATCCCAGTTCAAGCTGTAATACAGAGGCAGGACTGCATATTAACGACTTTTGCTGGAGCACCAAATACACCAGGCAGGGGTTTCTAATGATTCATTTTCTTCTCACTCTCAGTGCAGGGCAAAGCATAGTTGAAATCTTCAGACTGACAGCAATAAAATGTTTCAGACCACAGTTTCACCTTCGTTGTATGTACAGTGTTAAAGGTAAAATTAATTCAGAGTGCTGAATGTGAGCTATACTCATTCAAGTAAATTTTGCCGATCAAAAAATAAATTCAATGACAATCTTTAATATGCATAGATGTGTGCATTGTACAGCTGATTATAAGAATTTTTATTTTGATAAATACCACATGTAATTTAAATTGTATATTGACATGTATACACCAACACACAATATACTTCTATCTCATTATACAGTTCAAATGAACAGTATATGTGTTCACCAGATCAGTATCTTAAATAACTTGTTTTCAGTACTGAAACTGCTACAGAATGTGTAAATTCCTTACAAAGTGCTTCATGAGTGTAGATGCACTCATGTAGATGCACTTGTCTTTCCTATACACATTCAGATCTACTTTTCCAATACTGCCTAAACAGAAGTCAATATCACGTCTGAGTTTAAGTTACCTCCATATCTAAATTTTTGCAAGTGGCTCTTTTGGGTGTTCTTAGCATGTGGGATTGACAGTTTACAAAGAAAAGAACTACATATTTACAGGAACTGTATCATCATTGTAATTGCTAAGGCAATATTTTTATTGACTATTTAAAGACTAATTATATCTTGAGCAACTTGAAAACTATGTACTGAGCATAGTTTCTGTCTCTTAAGAAAATAAGACAAGAAGAAAAAGTATTATACTAAGAGATAAGAATAATTTATTTTAACAATGTGTTGATGCTTACAATAAAACACAATGCCTCCCACACAAGTGGAAAAAATATACTGCAGCCAAAATACCACTTTTGAAATGAACAAATAGTTTAGATGCCTGATCTGTGTGCAGCCTTTGTTTCAGTGAAGTCTGATGTATCAACTAAGTCCTGCAGCATCTTGGTTAGACACAGGAAACAGAAAAAAATGACTCAGAACTAACTCACCTACAAAATATTAAGAAATTATTAAGAAATACAAATCAGATGATGTGTTAGATTGGATGTTTGAGACAAATAAGCAGTGCAGAATAACTCGTGTTTGTGAATCACCTTATGCAAAATCAGTGAAGAACTTAATATATGAGGGACAAGCTACAGATCCCACTGTGGTTTTTTTAGAGGGATAAAATAAATAAGAAGTGATGGAGATGTTAGAAGTTGAGTCCAGTGCTTAGAGTATTGTGGGTTCGCTTTAAATCGAACAGGTACAAGAAATATGTTTCTGAGTGCAAAGGGATGCTAATGCTGTAGAATGATTGTTAAACCAATATTCTCTTTCAGATTAAAATGTAAATTAAATGAGAGAATATTTTAAATGACATGTGTTCTCACTTGGACAAAGAAAAATGATGGCAACTAACTACAAAATACTCTTTGTTCCATGTTACAGGAAAAACTAAGCAACAGTTTTCCTGTAGACTGAAATCATTTAAACAATAGAAAGAATGTTTTCTAGGCCTCAAACATCAGTGTTCATGTTTCATGTTTTAAAAGTCAATTAATGCTGTAACAGAAAGGATGAATATATGCTTTGTGCTAATTGTCAATCAGAATTGTCTACAATAATAATAGTATTAATATTATGGTTGGAAGTCTTTTGTATATTTTAGTATCTGTTTTGAGTGGGGGGTTTTTTGTTTTTCTTTTTTTTTTTTTTGTTCGGAAGGAGTTTTTAGGTGCAAACTAACATTCAGGTTAAATTTTACTTCTAATTTTTACATGACTTCTAGTCCAGTTTTCTAAACATATAAATATGTAACATCCTAATGTTGCACAATGGGTAACAGTTGTTTAGATATTTTCCTTTTTTCTTTTTTTTTTTTTCTTTTTCTGATGCTTAACATCTGAAATAGGTATATTTTCCTTTTTACCCTTCCAGGCAAGGAAAGCTCCTTTGGTTCTCTAAATTCTGCAGAGAAACAATCACAGTCCAAAGCTGCTGGTTCCCCTCCGCCTAGGTCCCAAGAGCCTGACTTGTGATTGTTGCTAAAAAACCTCACAAGTTAGGGTCTCAGGGACTAGGAAAAGTCCGATATGATCCAGTAGAATTCGTCTTCCAATAAACTGAACTGTTTAGTAGTCATAATCGCTGTCACCAAAACTTTCACTGCTATTGTTAAATAGAAAAAAACCCCAAATCCAAAAGAAACCCTAAAACCAATGTCCCCCCTCGCCCAAATCAACACCACCTCCTTCCCCCCAAATAAACAAGCCACAGTTTCACGTAGGGGGCAGAAAAGATCAAATAAGCAGGCAAGACACATACATACATTCAAACAATGTATCAGCTGACCGAACAGACTTTTCTGAGAGTATATTCCTTAACTTTTGAAAAGAAAAAACAAAGAACACAGGATAAAAATCTTCACTGCCTTGTCTCACAGGTAGCTATGTTACTCTAATGCATCAGAGGGAAGCTTCTACAAATGGGTTAAAATCTGCTTCCAGCAGATTTGTACAGTAACAATTTTATTCTATTTCCTTAATGCCTGAAAGAAGGATTAAATGCTTGTTAAGGGGGTTCTAATTGAAATATTTCCCCATTATACTTTTAGTCCTACTGTTCAGGTGGGCCCTGGGTTACAGAGTACTTTAAACCCATTCAGGATGCAAGGATAACCTTTGGGTGTGTATTCACTTTTTGCCTCTTCCCCATGTTCAACATTTAATCCTTCTACAGACTGCTAGAAAAAGCTTCTTCCTTTCCAATGGCAAAACTAGCCTTCTCTCCATAAGCTGCAGAAAACATTGACATGCAGAGCTTGTTGTCACTTGAACCAGATTACTCAAAGCACACATAACTTTCAAATACTGTCGATACAGTAAGAAGAAATGCTCGGATTTCCCAAACAATTTTGTTCTGAAGCCAAACACTTTTAATGGCACGACCACAATCCTGAATTACTTTTGCATTCATTCTCCTCCGATCTTTAGCCTTGTTTGCAGAATGAAAAAGAAAATTTCTACTTTAGGGACAGGATCCATCGTGGCTTTTTTTTTTTTCCTCCATCAGATCCCAGAGCAAAAGAAACAGCAGCCATAAAGGTCCTAGCCACTGGAGCAGAATCTGGCATAGAAAACTCAGAGCTCCTCGGGAAGCCGTTCAGCTTTAAAAAGGAAAAAAAAAAAGAGAAGGGGGGGAAGAATTAGAATCTCTGCTGGTCGAACAGGTGAACCATCCATTTACAAGAAAGCTGTACAGAGTGCTCTGCCGAAGAAAAGATTTGCCATTGCCCCCCACCCCCACCCCTGCCCTTCACCCTCCCCTCCAGACTGATACTTCAGATTTCAGAACATTTTGGATTATTTACAATATTATTTCAGCTGATGATATAATGCAACATTATATAAGAGCCATTTCTTTGTCACTGTGCACCATTCAATCAGTTATGCCTCAGACACAAAATAGTTAAATGAAACAAAATATATATATGAGAGAGATATATATGTATAGCCATCCCTAGATTTCATTCAATTTCCTTTTTAAAGCTGATAATGATTTAACAAATAATTTTGACCACAGCTTTCAAATCAATAATTAGAATGAAAAATCTCTCCCCTCTATAAATATGACATTAACATAATTATACCACCCCCATCGCATAGACCCATCCTCTTTAGGGAATACATCTGATGCTCTGAAGATGGAAATCAGTCAGATTTTTAGTTGCTCTCAAACGTACCTTTGCTTCTCACTGACTGACTGGCTTTACCTTCCATGCACACACACGGTCACAGCACTCACACGCACACACACACATGCGCACACACACACACACACACACGCACAGAAAGGCACGGCAAAGCAGCGGATGCTGACTCAGAGCAGTTGTGTGTGGAGGGGGTGGTATCGGCTGGTATTTTCACTGCACTCATCATTAACATTAACTCACTCTCTAGCATCCACCCTCTCTCAGACCTGCTGGACTGCAGCATTTGCATGACGCTGTCACTCTAGCCCTTGTGGGTCAGATGTTAGAAGAAAAAAAAAAAAAAACCTCAAGGCTCTCATAAGGAATGCCTTCATTTCTTCCAAAGGGTCCCTCTTCTTATTTTTCCACCTTTCTACTTCCTCTGTTGCTGTGTCTCAGTTGTTTGACATCTTTCCGGAAGAAAATGTCTTGAGCTGCAATAAGCCAGTAGTCAGTCGGTCCTCCCCTCACCTCACACTCCTATTCCCACCCCCTTTTTTTCCTAATCAATAAGACAGATCTCCAAATGCAGTTGTGAAAACAGGCTCTGACACACAGACTTTCATCCTCGATCCTCTGCCTCAGGAATAGCAGGCAACCCAGGCTCACACGTGATGTAGAGAGAAATAATGCCAGTAANCACTGGAGCAGAATCTGGCATAGAAAACTCAGAGCGCCGCGGGAAGCCGTTCAGCTTTAAAAAGGAAAAAAAAAAAGAGAAGGGGGGGAAGAATTAGAATCTCTGCTGGTCGAACAGGTGAACCATCCATTTACAAGAAAGCTGTACAGAGTGCTCTGCCGAAGAAAAGATTTGCCATTGCCCNCACACACACACACACACGCACAGAAAGGCACGGCAAAGCAGCGGATGCTGACTCAGAGCAGTTGTGTGTGGAGGGGGTGGTATCGGCTGGTATTTTCACTGCACTCATCATTAACATTAACTCACTCTCTAGCATCCACCCTCTCTCAGACCTGCTGGACTGCAGCATTTGCATGACGCTGTCACTCTAGCCCTTGTGGGTCAGATGTTAGAAGAAAAAAAAAAAAAAACCTCAAGGCTCTCATAAGGAATGCCTTCATTTCTTCCAAAGGGTCCCTCTTCTTATTTTTCCACCTTTCTACTTCCTCTGTTGCTGTGTCTCAGTTGTTTGACATCTTTCCGGAAGAAAATGTCTTGAGCTGCAATAAGCCAGTAGTCAGTCGGTCCTCCCCTCACCTCACACTCCTATTCCCACCCCCTTTTTTTCCTAATCAATAAGACAGATCTCCAAATGCAGTTGTGAAAACAGGCTCTGACACACAGACTTTCATCCTCGATCCTCTGCCTCAGGAATAGCAGGCAACCCAGGCTCACACGTGATGTAGAGAGAAATAATGCCAGTAATTCTTGAACAGTCTTAGGAGTTTATTCTACGCCTTCTTCATTTTTTCCTTTGCTCGAATAAATACCAGTGGGAAGGACACGCTAGCTCTCAAAAGCTACAAGGATTCACTTCTTCTGAAAATAATGAACATTAAAAGACTAATATTAATCTTCCTCAAAATTAATGCTATCTTCCCCCACCTTCATTGTACTCTTTATAAGTAGGAATTGTCTCATAGCCAAAACCCTGCCAGGGTCTGAATCACCATTCACTGTGCTGAAATTGTGAGTTTCTGGGCTTCAATTGGCATTTAACTGGACTAAGCACATTTTTTCCTCTTTTTCTTTTATTTTAAACTTCTTATTAAAATAAAATAAAAAATAGAAGCTGCTCATGTCAGAGGGAGCCCTGCAAAAGAACAATGGCAATACACCCGCACCACCACACTGAGGACTGAAAATGCTTGTTTGAGCCCCACTTGTGTATTTTTCTGTATGGGATTTGCTCCGTTTTGGTAGAGAAGTCTGAACACATACACATACACCAAATACACACACAGAGAAACTCAAGACACATATAGAAAATACACAACACAAAACAAAGCACAAAGGCTGATAACTGAAACACAGGCACAAGTTGTCTGACAGGCTATGAAAATCCACAGAGCATAATTATTGTGTGCATTTTTACCTTGTTCCTTTGTTCTTAAGGCAAGGGACTTTAATGGCTTACGGTGTTGACAGTCTTTCAGCTTTTCCCTTTTTTACGCCAAAGTATTTGGGAATTACTTTTCCAGACAATACCACACCACCGTGATTCACGGTATAGAAATTATTTACTGGGGGGGTGGGGTGGGGAACAGGTGATAGGCAATTCACCAGCCAATTCTCGGAGCTGCCTGGTGCCGTGGAAGCCCTCGGCGTAGCCGGGCGGGCAGGTCCCAGGATGCAGCACTGCAGTCCCAGCTCAGGTAGCCTTTTGGCAACCTTACGGCTGCAAAAGCGAATGGGAAGGGCATCCATTCACAGAAAATGTCCAAAAGAAAACATCACTGAACTCCAAAGTAAAAGAAGGAAGCCAAAACGCTGGGTACAGACCCTAAGCCCAGTTAGTGAGCGCTTGGGACCAGTCATGGTGATGGTGATTAATTTCTTAGGAAAAGGACAGAGGAAAGTAGACAATTAGGAAACAGTTAAGTTTGTAATCTCAGAGAGAGGGAGAGACAGAGACAGACACGCACCCACAGATAGAGAGCGAGCGAAGAACGCCAAGCATGAGACAACAAAAACAAGACCAAAATCAGATTTGGGAAACTGAAAAAATACAGGATTACAGCATTCAGCTTAGCAGTTACTGAGGTATAAAAAAAAGAAAAAAAAATTACCACATGCACAGCATGGCTTAAAATACTTATTGCCATCAACAGTCTGTGACGGATGCCGGCTTCTTACTGCTATACGTACATTAGATTGGTCATCGCCTCTTAATCTCCTTTTGCTCAGACCCATCCATTTTTTGCTGCTCCAGCATCTGTGCCCTTTATGCTTTTTTTCCTGTATAGTTACCCACAATACCCTGGATAAATTAATGTCATGACCTCGCTGTGGCTATCAGAAAGAAAAAAAAGTCTACTATTTTAATAATTGAACGTGCGCGTACAGCAAACTGCCTACTGATAGCCCAGCTTTGTGGACTGCCTCCAAAAGCAGCCTTTGCTAGCTCTGCGAATCAGAGACAACAGATGCAAATACTGGCCACAGAGCCCCGGCTCTCTGCCTTGCTTTTTTTTTTTTTTCTTTAAACCCACCCTTTTCAGTCTGTGCCACTTCATTTTCCCTGCGCCTTTCCCCTCAATGGTTAAAAACATTAGCCTGATGAAATTAGAAGCTTCTGAATAAAAGGATGAAGATGAGGCAAAATTCTAAATGGTTGCAGAGTCTGGAAATTTATATCCAGACGATGAGTAGGGAAGAGTACCCAGGTTCAAGTGCTGAGCCTCACTCGGGAGCACCTCTGGGGCCAATGGGACTGCAGACTAGATTAAATCAATAGTCGTCTGAAACGAGATGTCGTAATCAATCAGCTCAATTACCACTGTCATAGATCTGGGCTTAAGGTCTTTCCTGATTCCACTCTTCTAATCATTAACCCTTAAACATCCTCATAATAGGAACGTACACTTGATCTGCTGCCCTACCTTCAGACCATCAGAGTTTAGCTTAGTATTTCCTCCTCTTTTTTTCCTTTCCCAATTTAAATAATATAAGAGTGGGTCAGCAAGAAATGTTTTAAATGTGAATATGGTGAGATTAGATGCACCCCTTTAAGTGTACCTATTATATATGTACTGCTGTGCACTTATATATTATTATTATGCCTCCGGGAGTGGCTGGGTGGATCAAAGACTGCTGTTTAATTAACATTCAACTCAGCTGTTTCCTTGGAGATTAAAAATAGAAGACTAGTTGAATTAAACTGAAGCTGTTCACTCCTTTCACTAATCTAATATTACAGAACACTCCTCCCCTCAGCCTAGTTAGAAACAACTTATTTCTGGTTAATCAGCCACCAGGAAAATCCATTTTCAGTTTGAAGGTAAGTGTGAAAAAGTTGGAAAGACAGTTTTGTGTGCATGTCTGCATTTCACTGGATTGCCTATCATTTACATTTTGCATCTACAGTACAGTAAATCCTCATGCCATGCAAGGAGAAAAGAACCATCAGGCTTGACTGTGAGCAGAACCACTTTAAATTCTTGCCGGTAATTATTATTTGCTGTATGAAGATGAAATGTCAACCGTTAAACTTTTTTTTTTTTTAAATATTCCTGTGCAGAAAAAGATCTAAGAGCTTTTAATAAAAATGCTCCAGCAATTCTCACATATCCATCTCTCATTTTCTCAGGAGCAAAGAAAGAATCCAGGTAGCAAGTATCCAGAATTCAGGTCTCTTAAGTCTGATTTATTCTGTTAGACTTAAATAATAATAGTGAAAGAAAACCCTGGTACATTTACACTTTCATCACTGCCTGTACACACTGTCTCTGTTTCCAAGCAGAACCACACCTTTTTTAACCATAGATCTGCTTCTCATCTGGACAGACCAAATGCACAGCCCCAGTCCAGGCAGCATTGAGAATACCAAATAGCAGAATGAGCTGTTGCAATGGTATTTTGGGAGGAATTTGTGCTCCTAGAGATGCTAACAGTGGGTGTGGGACAGGGGTAGCAAACAGGGGTCTCACAGAGGCAAAGGTGGAGCTCGGGGGTCTGTCTGGGCAGGGCTCTGTGCTGTCCAAAGCAGGTTATAATTGGAGATTGACTACTAGATTTAATGACCTGCTGTTTTCATCAGTACAAATATATATATATATATAAAATGTCTCAAAAATGATTCAGCTGCTAGCTAGCATAGGTGCTTTTTAACAGGCTTATACCTCAGATAGGAACAGCTTGGTTGCAGTCACTGACCCTTCACAGATGGAAAAAAAATGACCTCAGCTTTGCCTCTTTTCCGGGAAAGCTTTAGCTGGCAGAGGGATGAGAAACAAAAAGAACCTTAATTTTCTCCTTTAGTAATGCTAAATGAATGCACTGCACCAGACACCACCTTAAACTGGCTGAAGGGCACTGCTCAATTTTGCAGGCAGCAGCTCAGACTATGAGCATCATCCACAAGGGGACAGCATCCTCATCCACACTGCAAAGATGCAGTTTGTGTCTGTGAGGAACAGAAAGGGGAGCAGCCATTGCTGAAAGCGCCCAAAAATTAAAACAAAACAAAAAAAAACAAAAGAAAAAAAAAGGAAGAAAAAAGAAGACATTTCCTGGATTATTTCTTCTGGACAGAGAGGAATGAGAGGTGAGGCTGGACATGCATGTCAGATATCAGAACCTGCTCGAATACAGGATGAGCCTTTTGTTTCTTAAATAGCGAGGTGATTTGCAGTATTAACGCAAACTTTGTGTGACAGATAAGGACTCTCAGGAATAACAGATAGTAATGTTAAGAGAATGTGATGAGAAGAATTAGATACCATTGGAGCAAAATCAGAACGTATATAACAGGAAGAGAGAAATGCCCTAATATCAAAAGTTATTCTGATTTTACAGTTCTCATCTTCATATTCTCGGTGTGCTCGAACTGGGACGTAACACACTCATCCCTTTCCTTCTTCTAAAAACAAAAGTTTCTTCATCACAGTGCACATGGAAAGGATGTTCTTAAAATAAAGATTCTCTTAATGTAGCATTTAAACGACTTAGAAGAGTAACACTGTTAGAATGACCTATGCCTAGTTGGAACGATCTACACCATAGTTCTGTATGATTGTCCCTAACACCTTCTCACCTCACTGAAGAACAGCAGGGGGATAAAGACTTCAGAAAATTCCCACAGCTACCTAGTCCCAGATTTGCCATAAAAAAAAAAAAATCTATCCTCCTATTTTCTTGTTTAGAAATGCTACAGCCAGTATTCATCTTGCAATTTAGTAAGAGTGCCTTTTTTACACTTAGTTGAAATTCCCACCTGATCATGAAGTATTATACATATATAACCTACACAATTTATTACAGAAAGGAAATCACAGAAATAAAATTCCAGAGAAACAGCAATATCCTTCTCTTCCTACGCAAGCTCCATCTTACTCAAGAAATGCTATTATACCATCTCCTTGCTGACTTGTCAATTTACCTGCCCTTTATTAAAACACAGACATATGACAGAGAAATTATTGCAGTTTGAATTACTTTTTGTGTGAATTCTATTCAATAGACCTTGATTTTACTGACACTTTCAATTAAAAAAGTAATTATTTGTGAAAACAAACAACTGTGATATGTATACTTTTTTTGACCTATGTTTCCTTGAGCTGTGAGAGCACGAAGAAATGAATGAATTAACTTTTCTATTTATGAATACTTTTTGTACTTCACTAATTGCTTTGTGTTACTACTTAATACAGCATCAGCACAATGTGAAGAAAGGAAAGGCCCGGTACTAAAATGAAATTCCAACTGTTCAAAAACCTGTTTTTGCCTAAACAGCCGGGTCTGCATTTGCAGTCTGTTCAATAAGAAAGATGTAAAGTGCCAAGCACTGTTTTAAAAATCCCGCTTCGTAAATTTTCCAGTATGACATTTTTACTGTTTCCTGACCTGTAGGTATACCTACATTCACACACACAGAGACGCACATATTTAATTGATAAAAACACAAGATTACATGGAACTAGATCACCAAAATATGCTGTCTATTCCCAGAAGTCATCCCTCCATGCTGGTTACACACTATTGTAGCAATCACCAGTGGGTATGTTCCTGAAATAGGGCAACACAAGACCGTTTATTTGAGTGGATAATGTCTCTGAAATCACCTGAACCATTTCTCTGAGCAGTGATTCTGGGGTGTGTATTTGCCACATAAAAATATGAGTTTGTAAAAGGAGATTAAAGGTATTCAGTACGTGCTGCAAACACTATGAGAATGCACAGAATTCTGCTGTAGGACAAAACACTCCTGTTTTCTTAACAATGTAATCTGAAGATAAACATTTGTGAGAAACATTCAGATACAACATTTCTACAATCTCGTTTTTAGAGGTTTCAAAAGCAGTCTAGGGAAAAGAAAAGCATTTTAAGAAGAAAATACAAAATAGATTCAATGCCTGCAAAACCAGAATATTTGAAATTTTTTAGACAGTGAAGGTTAAAGCTATCCAGCATTCTCACAGCTCTCTCTCTCCTTTCAATCAATCTCATTGATTTTTTTTAAAGGTCAGAGGCTATACCTTCATTGATCAAAGAAACAGCCTGACACAGCGAAAGAGTCTGCCAATTCCAGACAGATCAATCACACCTTTGTCTGCTTTTGATACATTATGGTTATTTATTCTGCATCACCACGACTTTCTGTCGCATGGCTCTTAATGTAATAATGCTGCTCGGGGACAACAATAAAAGAAAAGGGGGAGGGGAAATATTCTATTTAAAATATTTTAAGCCTCTCTCTGGTATTTCTGAGGGTGGCTTATGATGGAACTTGGCCGACTTGTTTGATTTCATTTTTGCCTTGGAACTCCTGTTCTGGTATTTAGCTCTCCTTGGTCAGTGCTTTGTCGGATTTTAAAAAGGCAATCTTCTGAAAACAAAATGTGCAAACTTTTTTTAAAAAGTAATCAGATCTTGACAGAACAACAATTATGAACTAATCAAAACCATAATTTTCCACGTTTATGCACCATTATAGTAATGTTACAATAAATAGGATGTAACTGATACTTGGCGACAGCTTCGGACTGCTTTATGACTGTAAAAGGAAACTAATGGTCAGCCTAAAAAAATTACTAGGAAATATTGCTGAATAAACAGATATAAGTGCTGAAGAGCTCCTGGCTTTGCAAACTGTTATGCTGAAAGCCAGCCTAAATCTTTAAAAAATGCACTATATGCGTACTGTCTGCCATGATTGAAAGTTCTATGCTATTATTTTGCTCTCCATAGCTCCTGCAAGAAGCCTTCAAAACTCCTGTTGGTCTAATATCAAATCTTTTGTTCACATTTGGTAGCCTATCATTTCACTAGAAGTTTCACTACTTAAGAAAAATCACTTGTGGATCTTGAGACACTGGTTAAAAGCAAAAGCATTAAAATCCACTTTTAAAAGTGAAAGTGTAGCCTAAGAGAAGCCAGTGGTAAAATGCCCAGTGACATCAGTGGAGCTGGGACTTCACTGAGTGATGTTACATCTCAACTTCTTTGACCCAAGCTTCCTGCAGTAGAAAAGGCCGTTTGTGAGATTTCAAAGGACCCTAATCATATAAAGATTTAAAAAACCCAACACATTTCTTATCAAAATAACTAATGAAGCTGTGATGGGCTCTATGCATCACTCTGTCCTACCAAGAAAAGTGAAACTGTTCAGTGAAATTAAGTATATAAATCTTTGCAGAATCAGGATATCAGGTAATAAGACATCACCATAGTTGGAACATTAAAAAAAGGTATGCGATAATCCAAACACTTGGCATTAGTTTCTGATTTCATTGTGCCTGCTCTGTAAATTATTGTGCACCCAATTTACAATTACATCAGCACTATTATGTAGAGCAAAAGGTAAGTGGTATACAAAGCTGAAATATTAAACCCATTAAAAAGTTATGAGTTTGACAGAGTCCCTACATGTATTTGTGTTCATGCCAAGAAATGCATTTGAAAACCTTTAATGAAAGGAAACTGCCTTCCAGTGATAAACTGCAATGCCTACAAGACATTGCTAAAATGCTACTGCTGCTCTCAAAGGCCAAGAGACCTTAAAAATGGTTGCTGGCTGACAGCATTATACAAAAACATACAGTTTCTTCTGTAAAGAAATAAAGCTGAATGCACAACATTTCAGACAAGTTTTGAATAAGTCTATTTGTCCAGCTTACTTTGCAAGGGCTCTGAAGAAAACAGCATCATAAACACTTTCAGTCCCCACACAAGGGCTAAACAAAGAGTCCTCTTTCTAGCCATTTAATCCAGTAATTTATTTTTTCAACCATCACATAAATCGAAACACAGCTGTAACCAATGACTTGCAGATCCAGTTCCCTGCCAGCTGGATCCTGTTCTGCTGAAGCAGCAAGATTTTTACATTGTTCACTTCTGTACATCTGGAGAAATCATTTAAGTTCAAAGGTGACTAGAAAAGCTCTTTAAATAAACTCAACCAACAGTGAAGAGAGGCCTACATATCTAAAAAAGCTCCACAGAGCTCCATTTTAAATGTTTTTTCTTCAAATTAGTTCATAGAGCCGTTTACTTATTTAACTATTTTTTGATTATGACATTTTAATTGAATTCTACACTCAAATATGTATTTCGATAATAAAGAAATATTTAGCATTTCCCATAAATTTTCAAACAATGTCAATACTCAAAAGTGATCACAGTCAATAGTGTGTGTATTTATCACATTTAAAAGAATGACCAGACAAATAATAGTGTAGTGAAAAAAATATACCTCAATCAATGCATCTTTAACTGCTGCCTGAAATGCATCTTGACTTTAAATTAAAAAGAAAACAAACAATAAGAAAGCATATGCTGAACATGAAATCTCTTAGAAGTTAGTCCTTAAAATAGGCTTACTTCAAAAACTCTGCCTCATCCCATACTGCACGAGTCTGCAGGTTAAATAACAGAAATGTCCCTGACATTTTAAACTGCACACAGCAAATTGATTACAATGCAGCATTTCTTTTACAAAAGCAATCACAAAGCAAACCAGCTGAATCTTTCAGAGGTAAATAACAATGAATATTAAAGGCTCATATAAACTGCATCTTGGATTACTTTTCAGACAAAGCAAGCACTCAAACACATTGACAATGGAAGGGGTTTGTGCCTAGCCCAGGTCCCACTACAGAAACATTTGTAACATTGAAAGTTCTGATGATAGGTCTTATTTACAAATTCGTAAGCATGTGCCTTCAATTACAAATTCAACTAAAAGTTTACTCTGTATTTGTGTTTCTCTTGATAACAGGTAAGCAAGACACATGCAGAACATGCCCCATTTGCTCTGGTAAAGATGTAGTTCCTGTCCTGCACATTGTTAAAAGGCATTTCAAAATTCAGTTACGCTTCACTACTGTAATTGTTTCTTTCCCTCTTTTAGTACTTACTGTAATAGCTGCTTTGAGACAAGGCTGATAAAAGTATCCTTTCTGCTTGCCTCTCTGGCCACATCTCTGCACTGCTGCGCGTTATTGCTGGTTATCTCTCCTCACAGATTAACTGAGAAGATACCTCACCTTCAGCTCTTGCTTCTCTTTGTCAACTCTTGCCTGCACTTCCCCCTTCACTCATAATTATAGGAATGCTATCTGGGCTCTGTTGTGAAAATAGGAGCAATAAAAAAAAAAATAAAGAAGGAAAACAGAATGACTTTAAAAGCCAGATAAACCAGATTAATCACCTACAGAAATTAACATGCACAACTCGTAACTAGGTAATTACCACATCACTCCAGGGCAAACTTCAGAGTATTTAGACATGCATTTCTGTCCACCAACATGTAAAGATTCACATAACCATTCTAAAATTAAAAGTATCTAGTTTTCAGTTAATTACTATTTTCTGGAAAGCTTTCTCCCTTCAGTTCCTAATGTGTATTTACCTGTAACTGTGTCTGAGTTTTTGCTTGATAACCAATGTAAGTGTCACAAAAAGAAGTGAATTCCATCAGAATAGAAGCCATCAGGCCCAGTGAGTGAGGTTCTGCAGGGCTTGCCATGATCAACTTTGCCAAAATCATCGGCACGATTTAACAGCATAATTTACTACCCATTTCTTTTGTTTCACCAGCAGCAGCCCTCTGTATTTCAGATTCTGTCTTGTCAAAACTATTTGAATCAATAGGCAAATGGATAATAAATATCAGGATTTATTATCCAGTTCAGACATCGTGATGTGACATTGCCTGTTTCACGCCTGCCTGCCTTCCTAGGGTTTCAGGTAAGTTAGACTTGGGTAACTTTAAGTCACAATCTGAAATATACCCTTTGGAGGCCTGTGACAGTCTAGGAAAAGTAAACTAGCCCCTCTTAACTCTCTCACTTTGCAGTTGGCAGTACAGATGGTACTCTGATTTATCTAGGAATATAACTCCCATGGCAGATTCTGAGGCAAAGTCTTTGGAGGTTTCAATATATATCTGATTTAAAACTTAAGCTCTGCTGAAAGAATCTCCCAACTAGAAATCCAACTCACCAAACTAGGAAGACTGAATCGGAGATTTTGAGATCCCAAAGGCTAATTTCACAGTGTGCTAAGCCAGATATTCCAATTATCTCAATTTTTGTTTGGCAAATGTTATGGGTGCTTCTACCTAAGGGTTTGGATAATTATGCTTATCTTCTACAAGCATGTAGAAGATATTCATATTTACTTATGCCAGTTTGCCAGTTTACATTGTAGAGACTACTTTATGTAACCTGTACCACTGGGTGCAGCTTGTAGCACGGATGAACAGCTTACAAAGCCTGGAGTGCCAGACTTCATGTACTTCTCCATTAAAGACAGAGCTTGTCAATAGGAACAGAATAGGAGGACAGAACCTGCTGCCATTTAAGGATGAGCAAAGTTGACAATCACTATTTTGGCAGACTCCTGCTCCTATGCAAGGTAGCAATTCCCATTTGCCAGTTCCCAGCAAGTGTGCAGACCAAGGCCTGCAGCATAAATCAGGACATCTGCCAGAAGTGGTCGTCCTTTCTGCTCTCCCTCCTGAGCTGGGTCATTTGTTCCTTCACCTTGTTTGAGCTGACACTTGCCTCTCACAGCTGCATTCTAAAGCAGGTTAGGGAACTGTCTCAAAAAGCAAACCAGAAGAAATACAAGATTAGTTTGCAGCAGGATCAATCCTTCATCTGGCTCATTTAACAGTCATATAAACTAAGTGCCAGCACAAAAAGACAGGGGGAAATGAATGCCACAAGCAACAGGATGGAGTTATTCTTTCACTGGCAACCCAAACTCAGGCAGAATATACGTGGTCTTACACCCAGTTGGAACCAGGAACCCAGTATGAACCTGGGCTTCTCCAAGTCAACTCCTTAGGACCCTAAAGGACCCCATATTCTGACTGTGAAGTGTGTTGCTATGGTCCCTGCTATCCATGTTGAGCCCTGCAACACAAAAGTAAAAATACTTTCTGATGCAAAGGTATGAGACTGTTTTACAGCCAAAGAGAAATTAGAAGTTACAGCCAAGGGATAAAAGACTAGACACTCCAGGAAGTATCATGTAGAAGGGTTGTTCAGGGTGGTCAGAATAGTAAATGAGGTATTAGCGACAGTCAAGCAATACATCAAGGCTGTAAATAACTGTGAAATCAAGTATTAACAGTAATCATACAACACGCAGAGGCGGTGCTCAGAGATTCTAGTACACTTGAAATGCAAATTACAGTAGAGCTAAGGGTAGTTGTGACAACAGACTTGAGCCAAAAATTAGATCTCTAATTTTCAGACACTATGAAGAAATGTATTTGAACTTTGCCAAAACAGGCTGAAATGTACCATATACATATAATTACTTGTACAGTCTTCTCCTTGCATGTATCTCATTCCACTTATCCAATTTAAGAACAGTGTTCTCAGTCAATTATTTACAAAGATAAAATGGACAGGCTTAGGGTTTTCATAAAGTCCATTATAGCCATAAAGCATACAGAGAGAATCAATAAATTGTATGTTATCTCCGCATAGCATTCAGCATTTTCCTGCCTTTTATTTGGGGGTGGGGGAGGGGAAGGGGTAAATAACATGCCTATTACTGATGTAGTCAGTTCACTTTTCATTGGATTTTGATCCACACACCACAAGGCAAACATATGCCTTTCCCTTCACAAATAAAGTGCCATCAGTCACCGTGCCCGTGTTTGTAAATCTTTTCTGAGATGCTGTGTTCTCACACGTGCAGTCTGAGAGCATCAACATAAGATGAAACATATCATCGTGAAACATATCACATCCAGGACTTATGAAAAGGAGGAAAAAAAAAAAAAAAGAGGTGGAATGGCACGATCCACAGCTAGGTTTATGTTGTGCTCTGAATTCCTAAGCAGAAAGAACATCTCAGTGCAACGACTGAACATTTCAGCCCCCAAAGGCCCGTGCCTCTCCAGGGATCAGAGCATTTGCAAGTGCATGGGGGTTCCATGTGATGCGAGCATGTGACAGACTCTGCCTGGGAACCCACCAGCTGGCTGGAAGAGACCAGCAACATGTGCTACCAAGCAGCTTAAAGAATTATTGCAGAGACAGAAAACAAACTTCCCGTGTCCATGCTCATATGCCTTTAAAATAGTCCCCAAAACATAAACACTTTTGTAGTAAAGTAAATTTGACTCATAATGTTGTCTCGAAGCACTTCATTTGCATATCTTCAAAAGAATATGTCTGTGAATATAATCCTAGGGAGAAGTAAGCATCAGAGAATACAGGTATCTTTTCTATCTTTTCTTCATTTTTGATTATTAGGTTACAATGGCACTTGAAAGGCACAGTTCCCTTTGTGAAATCCATCTGTACAAAGTCTTGCCTTCCCAGGATCCAAAACTGCCGTTTGGGACAGTAACACAAAGACATTGAGCAAATTCTTCTCAATACACCAGTTTTCTCCACAAAGAGCAAAAAGCTGTGCTACACTTTGAAAACACATGCTTCCATGCTGGTGGGAGAGATGCCTGTAGGATAACCAACAATAGGAGGAATGTAGCTCCCAATCCCTTGTGTAGCATAAAAATGGCCATAATGGGTTAAATCCAAGAGCCTTCTTGCTCAGCGTCCTGTCTTCAACACTGCATATAAATAGATGCCAAAGGTCTTCCTTTGAATCAGACAAGCACAGATGATACTTCTAACAAAAGACTGTGAGGTGACTATAAGGAAAAGGAACAGTTTTCTGTATTATTAAGAGAGACTCCAAGTGGGAAAAATGAAATATCACAGAATTTTGTAGTCACATTTCTTTAAGAACTCAGGGATGGCAGAGGGTACATAGGACAGGGAGGGGGATAACATGCTGTTCTCCAAAACTCACCGAAACTTCCCTGTTCCCAGCTCCTCTCTGTTTTCTGTGGATATCATTACAGGGATTTCAAAGCCTCTTTGCAATTCTTTCATAAAGGTCAAATTCCACACTCTGTTCAACATGAGCAGTGGTAACTGCACTGCCTTTGAACATCAACTCTCTGGTGCACGGAATCTGTTGTTACCAAAACAGGAACTGCTTCATACAGTGAGGCCCTGGAGTCTGCGGAGTGCAGCTACGCAGACGACAAAGAAGCAAAGCCAACAAAACCCAACAACAACAGCTAACCAAGAGAAAGTATGTTTAATAATTACTTTTGGGCTTTTTTTCTCTCTATCCAGGGAACCCTTGGAATCCATCTCGGGAGTTTTGCAAAGAAAGAAAAGTCATAAATAAATTCCTAATGACAAGATCACATATTTCAACTACATCTGGAAAGTTCAGAAAGTCACTTTGAAGATATTGTCTCTAGGTGAGTATGATAAACATAGTTAAAAGCTATTGTGCCCTACATGTCATTAAATACACAATTGACAAGTTTAAAGAGAAATAAAATAATCCCTAATCAATTAGAGATACACTAATAAAATGTACAGGATGCTAAGTAAATATATGTTACATTTCTGAGGCATAGAAGTTCCTCATAAAGCCTGTGCCAGCAACTGAGAGTCCTATAGTCTGAGTTATTATGATGTTTTCTTTATTAGACAGAAACTTTATACCTCTGAACAGGGTACAGACACCATAAGCATAGTTACTTGAAAAATTAATTACCAAAATTTTCTGTGGATTTTAGTTAGGTAACTGCAGCCTTACTGGGCTGAAAACAAAAACCTGTAATCCAGCCAAATGTCTAAATCCCCAGATTTATGAAGTGGTACAATGCAATGCAGAAGTGGCAGGCTGCTTTCCTAAATCCACCTGCAAGTGAAGTGCCACATGATCTTTTTCCATAGAAAAGTGTCCCATTTAAGCCTTGATGATATCCGAGTTCTTTAAAAGCTAGTTGAAGCACAGGATTTTTTTCAACCTGCCTTTACACTTGCTTCATTCTTAGAATTCAGCAAATAAGTCAATATGCATTTTCATTATTCAATGAGGAGCATCAGAAAGCATGAGGCAAACAATATGTGAGGGCAGGTTTATAACTTCTACCTCTCCATCAATTCTTACAGATTTCAGTTGTTTAAAATTTTCTTCTTTACTCCTGTCACTACTTTAGCTAGTGAACTCATAGCAGCAGCTTTTAATTTTAAATACCAGGCATTCACACCTCAATAAATGTGCAGCAAATTACACTACATCAGCACACAGTTTCACTTTATTCACAGAGAAAACAGGTTCTCAAACTGCCTTAGGACTCATAATCTTTTATTCCCAGTTTTTTTGGGTAAAGACACACCAAAAATAATCTGTTCATTCTTAATCTAATTTATTAATATTATTCTATCATTTCTGGAAAAATAAAAATAAATTATCTTGCATTCCTTTGAAACCAACATCCATTTGAAGGAAAAAAAACTAACCCAAATGAAACAGTATCAAATGATACTCCCCATTCATTCCTTTGGACTCTTGGTATGATTATTAGTGCTGATGATTGTGAACCATGGGCTCCTCTCACTCTTAAGTTCCTCCAGGTTGTATTGTATGCTTAAGAGACAGAGTTTATTTGTCTCATTCTCTAAAATGAGTATAGGAATTTTCTTTTGATTTGTAAAAATTTCAAATTTGATGTTAGTTGTGGGAGTGAAATCCACAGAATATATGTAACATTTCAGCTTGTTACCCAAAGGGTTAAATAAGCTTGATGGAACAATAACATTTCTTTTACAGACCACCTTTTCACGTCAACATAAATCAAGTAAAGAGATCTGAAGAAAAGGGATCTCAAGTTAAGGGTTTTTCCATATAAACTCGGTCATGTAATTCATTAAAGTTGGTCTGACTCCTCCGCTCCAGACTACAGTCAGAATTTACCCAAATTGGCATACAACAGCAAGTTGGCACTACATATTTTTCCTGTATGAATTTTCTCCACTGATGTAACCTATATGCAAACAAAGTGTAGGAGAATATTTTCTCATTTACCATTGCTACCAGATTACAGCCAAAATTAACCTAAAATGAGGTGTACCAGTCAAATGATTTTTTATTAGCTATTCCTATTCTTGTCACCCAGTTATCAGAAACACTTGGATAATGTGGATGGATTTGAGAAAACAAACAAAAAATAATAAAAAATAAGATTTTGATTAGGCCAACATAGCCTGGAGAAGAACTATCAAGAGAGGTGAATATTTTAAGCACTTGCACAACAGCCTACAAGTATTTTCTGGGCAATACCTCCAGAGAAAAAGTGCAGAGTTCTTCCATAAAGAGTCCTATGTAGAAGTGAGATAGAAATAAGAATTTCCATTTGTGTGAGAAGGAATTCTTTTCACAACAAAACACTACTTCAAGACAATGGCTAACATGTACGAAACTAGCTTAGACCAAACACAAGCAGAGACTGTTCCTTCACCGGCTCAGAAAGCAACATGGATCACTTTCAGCTTTAGTTCTTTTGGGCTTTCATACAAAAATAAAGAAGTCAGGGTGACATCCATGGTGAGAATCAATAGAGAGAAGGCACCTGAGAGCATGGCAGCAGTTCAAGGTTTCATCTGCCTTGACAGGGACTGAAAGATCACAACAGCAACATCACACTGCAAATTCTGCACCCTGCCCTTCCAGAGAATTGAGGTTTTTATGAGAATATGAAAATATTGTAAACTGTAGAAGAGAACAGGAAGCAATTACAGATTAAGAGGACTATTCAATGACAAAAGAATGATGAAACCTTTTGATATTGAAAAATATTTAATAATTTAGAAGAATTTTCAAGTATATAAAAGAACACAGGACAAAACAAAACTGTCAGAAAGAAGACAAAGAATAGAGTGGTGAATGACTTTGCCTTGGAGTTAAGGGTAACTATTAAAAGACTTAACTAATTTCTTTGGTTTGGGATTTTTCTGAGATTCTTGCTGCAATTGTGATATGAAACAACCTGGCAAAATATGAGACAGTAGGTAAAATCTGGACCTTTTCTTTATGCTGAACAGTAGATATATGTCAGTATGTTCAACTCGTACAAAGTTCAAACCAATTTAGTAAAAGAGGATAGAATCACAGCATCAGAGAATCATTTAGGTTGTAAAAGACCTTTACGATCACCAGGTCCAACTGTTAACCCAGCACTGCCAAGCCCACCACTAAACCATGTTCCTCAGTGCCACATCTCCACGTCAGTGTAAATACCTCCAGGAATCGTGACTCAAACACTTCCCTGGGCAGCATCTGTCCTCCTGCCTCTGCCCCCGTGAAATCTTTGGCACCAGAAGTTCCATCAGTGGCATGAATCACGGCCACCTTAATGAGCACCTTTTAATGGATTTCTGCTAACCCTCTCTTTTCCAAATATTTTCAAAAGCACGGTTGTTTGAGCAAATAAACAATGAACTTTTCTCCTTGAAATCTATTTTCATCAGTTCTGTACTTAATACTAAAAAAAAAGAGGATGCTCATTTTACTTTTTCCTTCCTCTCCTCCCACGCGTTCTACTTGGAGGTACACCGTGTAAAGATCCCTGCTCTGTGTGTGTGACTGTCCATGGTAACACTGGCACAGTTCTTGTACAACTGTGTAGTTAACTTTTTATAGCATATGAGATTTACTATTAACCTTACCTTTGGACTGGAGAGAAACACGTAGCCCAGCAGATGCAGAGGAAGAAGTTGGGCTAATTACAGGGATTATCCTGTAAACCTTAGTTGTGCTAAGTAATAACTAAAATGTAAGCAAGGAACAAGGACTGTCCAGAGAAATCCCTCTGCTCTTCCAACAGTGGCAAAGACAGGGTAAATCTTACCCCACAGAGGGAACAGCGAGACAGAAGGGCTCAGTTAAGACCTTCACTGACACCTCCCTTCTCTGGATTTCTGAGAAAGGAGAAGATTCTTTATGGGATGCTCAGCACCTTGTAATAGTTGATACTAAAAGCACTTTTATCTCAGTTTGACTTTACGCATCAAAATTGCCTTCCCTAATGTAAGCACCTACAAGTTTGGAACCTTCTTGCATTGACTAGCATTTAGTTACCTATTTAATGAAAAAAAAGTGTTATTTCTGCATATGTAAAATTTTTGACTACTCACTTTTACCAAATCTTCACTCATTCTACTTTAGAAGGAGCCACAATATGTTTATTAAGAAATAGGTTGTTTTCTTCTTGTTGCTTATTTCTTCTCTATCACAGCAACTTTAACAGAAACTTTAACAGGGATCACAGGTTTTATTGAGCTGTCTACAATGACTTGATCTCTTTTTAATTTATAAAAATTATTTTAATTTATAAATTAATTTAGAACCCAAGAGAGGTCATAAATAGTTCAAATTACTTCTTTCAATGCCTGCTAGCTTTCATATTGTTGAATTTTGTTTGACATCATGTCATCCACTGCTGTAGATCTCAGGGTTTCCTTTGGAGGTTCCCCACAGTGTGTTTTGGATTTAAGTAACCCAGCTAATTGTGACATTTGCAGGTACTGCCATCTCATTGCCTAACTTTCTTTCCATTATTTCCATGTATTAAATAACAAACATTATAACATTAAGTAGTGGAGCAGTCCACTCTAATCTTTCAGTCACAGAGGAGGAGGACTGTATATTTTTACTCTAGACTTTGTCATCCAGCCATTTTCACCCCATGATGAGGATTTTCCTCTCCCCCAGTGACTACTTCACTTCCTTAACAGCTGCTCCTGTGGAGAAAAGTTTTGAAGTCCAAACATTATGTTGACTGATTCATTTTTCCCTTCTTTTCTAATAATTGGTTTAAAAAAGAATAGGTACAAATAAAAAAGCTAATAGATTGGTGGGGAATTAATATTTTTTCAAAAAAAAACCTGGCAACTATGATATTAGCACTTCAGCATCTTACTTTAAATAAAGCCTCCTCTATTTAGAGTAATTCCCAGTCTCTATTTCTTCCTATTGTGCAGAAATATACTTTACTGTAACAGTTAATCTGCAACAATTTTCTGAAAACTTGTCACAGTACTATTCAATTCTTCAGTATTGAAGAATCTTTACTCTTCGATTTGTCAATAAAGAGATTAAAATGTGGCCACATATAAATAAGAAATGTTTATATACTTTATCACATCATTCCAAAAAAGTACATTTCTTTAATGCAAGAATGGAGAGGAATTGCCATTTTCACAGATCAGAGAGATTGAGACCTTTTAATTACATCCAAATATAACAAGCAAAGTCACTCAAATCAGGATAAAATTCCACACTCCTAGACACTTTTTGATCTTAACCTTTCTGAACTTCTATTTTTAAAATCTGAGAATTTTACAGCTAAATCTTTTCCCACTAAAGTGTCAAACATTACCCCCACAGCTGTGGGATTCTTAAAATTTGTATCTGAATATTGCAATTGGAGATTATGTAGGGCTTTTTACCACATTCCTTAAAGAGTTGAGAGAACAATGCTCAAGTAAGTACTTTAAACTTCTCATTCCTAAGGTGCAGAACATATCGTTCACACCTTGTAGTAAGTGAAAGTAAAATGGCTTTAATCCAGTTTTGAGCCTCCTTTATGCTGGGCTGCTGCTCTGCATCTCCTCACATAATTCAGTTGTCTCTTTGAGTCTGCCTAGGTCTGAACAGGGAATGCTCAGCTGCCCATGAGCTCCAGCAGCGATGGCTGGGGCTTGCCCAGCAGTGCGTGGCACACTCAGAGTTCCTGCAACCTCAGGGTTTGCCTGGAAAACAGCCCGATTTTCTTGCTTCCCTACACAGCTGAGCTCTTCCCTAGATGGACCTGGAGCTCTTAGGGCCATGTCTGGCAGGCCTAGTGATCCTTTCAATAGAAAAAGGGCCAGGGTACAGAGGATACAGAACAGGTGAAGTTAAATGCAGTTGGCAAGCACATTTCTTCAGCTTCCTTTATGGAAAGTCAATGCTGCAGATTATTTAAAAAAAAAAAAAAAGGTTCAACTTCCCATCACTGTTCACCTTCCTTATTCATATGCCATATTCCTGTCCTGTTAGACACTGAAGATCAACAAAGGCAATTTTAGTTTTATTTGTACAGCTACTTTTATTTTCAGGATCCACTGAGCTTCAGCACTTGAATTTCTGTTGGTGTTGTTTATTTTAAACACCTTCATTATTGTAGTCTTTATATGTGCATATATTATGTAGCTTTTAATATTTATGACAATGAAATAGTCTTACTAAATGTGTGTTATTATTAAATAGAAGAGATGCATTAATTTCAAGAAGAACTGTGGGGCAAGCTGTGTAATTACTACATTACAAAACACAATGTGAAAACATCACACTGATAGAGAAAACACATTCCAACATGATACTCAGCCTTCAAACTGTGAGATGGTGCTGTTTAACTCAGAACACAGGCACTAGGCCTTTAATGCACTGCCCAGAAAGGACTTTCATAAATATGTGTTTTGGACTAGTCATCGTTTTGGCAAACCAGAGGGCTCACCCCTTGATCCCAATGCTGACAATGACATCTAGCACAAACTTGGACAAACTATTAAATTGCCCCAAGCTCCGCTTTTCAGTGTAGGTGTCATGTCACAAAAGGATGTCACACTCCTAGGTACATCCTGGTTTTTAGACGCGGTTTGTGGAAAATTATTAAATAGAGGTATACGAATGGAGAAAGATGCAAGTACCTTTGCTTTCAAAGCCAATCTGAATGCTTTCCCAAGTACAAGTGCCCTTAAAGACTTCAGCGAGGTTATCATGGAAGAGGAGGGACTTCTGAAAGGTTGTGTATTAGCCTGTTGCTCTAACTATTCCCTAACACTTGATGAATGCAATTGCAGTGTCTTATTTATGGATGTGCATCACTTAAAGGTGCATCATATTTATTCTGCTGAAAATTGTGAATACGTTGAATTTCTCAAAATGCTGTGGCTTGTCTACAAGTAAATATATTTACTTTTTTCCATATACTGATGATAGTAATATTTTTAAGTGGATGCCACTGAACTGCTGTATATAAAGCTGGCTTACCTTTAGATAATAGATTTTATCCCACAAAATATATAAATTAGAGAAAAGGCAACAGTTCAGACAACCAGTTGGCAAATATTATCTGGTTAACAATTATAAAAATGATTTACATTAGGCTTTCCATTTTGTATTTATTCCCTTTCTCTTCATGTTCTTCTGTTGAATTACTTTGAACTGGTTTTGTGCACTTTCAAATGAACACTAATATTTACATTTCTTGGACTATGTTATTCTGAAGATGATATGAAACATAAGTACAAGGACTTTTAGGATTACTGAGTTGAGTATCATTTTCTTTGTCTAATAGATGATCATTAATAATTAATTTCTCTTTTCACCTTGACTACTCCTACTGCTAGCAGCAAGGCCCATTTCTCTTGGCAGCTTCTTGGTTTTTTTGTAAATACCATTTTTTCCATTTTATTTAAAGTTAAATAGAACAATTATTTTGTCCCTGAAAGAACTTGACATTGTTAAGACTTTCTGTAATTTTTTTCCTCAATAATGCTCTTTATTTAGTTTTCACTTAACTATCTCCATGAAGCACAGAACTACTGTATGTCTGCATGCAACTCTTTCTTGATATCTGGGGGAACTCCTACCTTCAAGTTTATAGAACAACTCTTAGAGCTAAAGAAGGGACAAGAATTCACCATGTTCCCTCAATCATTTATCATTTAGCTTGTTCTTATTTAAGAATAAATGAAAAAAAAATTATACAAACAAAGTAATGAACAGGTGAAACTATATTAATAGAAATTTCATCCTGGAAAAAACAGTGTTTTTTATCAAATAGCTTTAAATTAGAAAGAAACATGAAGATTCTAAAATTTAGTATAAATTACATGAATTTAAATCCTTGTAACTGCTTGGTTAGATCACTTACTACCATTTAAAAAAAATTTTTTAGATTCTTTAACAAATCTTCAAGATCAAGGTTGTGGAAGACAAGCAAAAACCCCAAACCAAACAAAAAAACCAAACCAAAACAACAACAACAAAAACCCCCAAACAATAAAAAAAAACCCAAACAAAATTCCCCACATCATGTACATGTGAGATAATGTTCTTGGTCTCTTACATTCCACAGAACTGGAACTCAGTGTTGCATGCTCTCATTAATGAACACTCCTAAGTATTTGTCAAATATATTTATACACATTTGCAGCAATCCATAGATTTAAAATTTAAAGCAGCTTTAAAGTTTCTGCCGTCCTCTGTAGCTCTGAAGCCATACTGACAGTTTTAGAACAAGTGTTTTCAAATGCTATTGCACCTAACAAAGATAGTTACTTCCTCAGTGTTTCCAATACCATCCCATGGACCCTACTGATTAAAGTGGGACTGGATTTATTAGAAAATTTTAACATCAGCAAGGTTTTGACTTATTTCCTCTTAGGTTTTCTGGTTTTTAAGGTGTGTTAAGATATTATTGAGTATCTACTCATATTCAAAAAGAAACACTGTGAGTGAAGAATTACATAAATGAAAGCAATATACTTAATACATTTTGAGAATTTGACTGTCTCAGTATTTCCTAATTTAATATGTGTTAATTGAACTATAGCCTTACATTAGTAAGCGCTTCTTTTTATGCAGGGATCCTGTTTACATGATCACTAGTTCTGAAATAAATCTTCACTCAAGACTTCACTCAGGGAGAAATTTACTATCAGGTCTTAAAAATGTTGCATCACATATGGGAAGCTGCATTGGAGGTGCAGTATATAAAATGCACTGACAGAAAGCAAGAGTAGATTGAAGCCTGACTGGTATTTTGTAGTTCTATCAAATGGAGAGAAGAGAAACAACTGATGATGATCAGACAAGTCAGTAGAATCCTCTAATGCAATGTTAAAAAAATTGTAAAATTACTGTAATTCTCTCAAATGAGAAATTACTATCTGGTAAATTAGAATTGTCTTTTAGAAGGCAATATTGTTTATTTTTTTTTTCCTTCACAAAAGGGCCTATGAATATGATTCACTTCACTTAGTGTGATGCTACTTTTTGTTTAAAACAAAAGCTTTGAGGATACCTTACATGAAGATTAAGGCAAAAAACAAATTGCCATTTCATAACCATAGTAAAAGCCTGTTTTACTGGTTAGCCATTTCACTTAACAAGCAAATAACCTTGTAATGCAAAAATCAAATTTGAAAATACCTAATAATATGATTTCTTATCTCCTACCATAAATATTCACATTTCCTCGTTTTATTGGATAGAGAAATTAGTGTTCATATATAGAATAGCGAGACACAAATTCTCTTCAAAACAAGCCTAAATGTAAATCTTCAAGCTCTGTTTAGATGCTGAATAAGCTGATCTCCTTCACAGAAATAGCTAAGGTTAAGATCATGGTATCTCCCAATGTAGTCCCTGCTGTTTTAACAGATTCCATATTCTGCAGATGTCTTCACAGAACTGAAAAATTGGAAGCAGCTAAATTTACTTCAAGGAGATGGAAACTTAAAATGACTTGACCAGTTTAGTGACATTTAGGGAATTAATGAGATATTCCATTAATTTGTGTCATGTGGAACTGCTATTACACTCTGAAAAGGACTAATAGACCACCGTTCTGTGTCTGGAAGCGATCAGCAGTCCATAAACTTCATTCTCTCATAATTTTAAAGGGAAAGAAGTTCTGGAACCTCAACAACTCTTTAGTGCATGGTTTGAATCAGAAATATCGCTACTTCTAGCGCCACTGCACATACTGTTCTTATTCACACAAATGTTTAACATTCTTGATTCTAACTAGGAATTTCCCTAAATTAAGTTTTGTGGCAACAGGCTGCAAATTAATTGCAGTTCATATAAAAGCTGTGGTTTTCTTACTCTTTTTGATTCAGGCTTTGGGGAGTTTTTATATTTCTCATTTATGCGTATAAACTGAGCAGATGCCAAGGGAAGGGCACGCACATGAGTTAATTCTCCCTTAAGATGACATTGTGCAGTTATAATATGGCCATAATATAATCACATTTAGTGTTTCTTGTCTTAGACTAAACTGAGCTAAGCGGCATCATTAATATATTGCCTGTGTCAGTATTACTCAGAGTTAGGGCCATCTGTGTGCCTTCACTCTGGATTTTCAGTTTACCTTCAGATTTGTATTTTTGGGTTCCTAATTCTCAGTAGTGGAAGATAATTTTGAGATGGTTTCAGTATGTCTGAAATGTGTACTACCCTCAGATACTACTTTTCATAGTTTCTGCCCTACAAATTTATATATTATAATGGGGTTTTCTGCTTATAAAATAAATAGGAATTGACCAGGAAATAAAAAAATTATTCTCAGGAGGGAATATTCTCTTTATTTACAAATCTGAAACTTTGCCTGTAAATCTTTCCTTCTTTTAACATTTCACAGTTACCAAGATACAGCAGTGTGGATGAAGCACAACAATGTGTAGCTACCACATCCTCACGTCCTTTCCCCATATCTTTCAAATTCCTCTTTTCTTCCACCTTTTTGAACTTCTGTGCCTACATACCCAGAGTTCTCTAAGTACCAATGAGCACTGACTGCAGTGCCATTCCTGTAGCCTCTCTCTTATTCCATGTGCAGCTTCAATTTCCTTCCTTCTCTTACATCCTCTTACACTTCTTATCACATTCATGCCCCCTATTCCTTCCTTTCTCCCATACAGATACTCTCTTGCTGCTTTTTTCATTCATTAGTTCAAGTGCAAATGTTTGGTTTTGGAAAAGGTAAAAAAAATTATCATTAATTAACCTCGTCCTAGCTCCTTTCTGTTTGGAGTATTCATTGCTAAAATTTATGAATATTAATTTATAAATATTAAAAAGAAAGAAAGCTTGTCTTTAAAAAATTACTGATAGTTTTCAAACTCATATAATCTATTTTTTTATGCTTTGCAATCTTTACTTGGAAAAATACCTGCAGCATGAAAATAGGCAGAAGATAGTTGCAACTGTTTCTACAGATTTTGTTCTACATTTGGTAAATTTCTGACTAATGAATAAAAAAGTAGATTTCCAGAAGTTGTAAGTTACTTATTTTCAGTGAAAGTTTTGCAATTATAATCTCCAAGATGTCCCCTTTAAAAGCCCATTATGGAAAATTCTAAAAATGAAATCTTTAATTTACCTTTGAATAGATATTAAGTGTGAGAATTTGGGGGAAAAAATCCACAAGAAAGGTGGGTTTTAAATAATGGATTCGCCAATCTGCTATTTAAAAAGTGAAGTTTAACTAAGAATTTTCTTTCTTAAAATATTTTCACACTGCACCTGAATGAAACATTTGAATTCAAGTTCCATCAAAAAATTTGTTATTGAAACATTTGAGTTCAAGTTCCATCAAAAAATTCCTTACCAAGCTGGTTTTGCAGACTTTCATTAAATCTCCGATGAAGCTTCTGAGTGCAAGTCCAAGTAAATTAAAGGCCCAATCAATAAAAATTGAAATCAGCCTTGCAAATCATGTTGCCTGCTAAGAACTGTCATTAAATTAGCGTCAAATCAAATTTCACAAACAACAGCCGCTCCTCCCGTATGAGAAGGATCCTTCACACAAACCTCCTCTTGCCTGGAGATGAGCACAGCCTGCCACTTGCTCCGGACTCCCAGGGTCGCCCCTTGGTGAGGATTCCCTTGTCCTTGGCTCCTGGCTTAGGCAGCGGTGTGGGCCCAGCCCCGTGGCCTTGAATCACAGCCCTTATCCGCTTTGGTATTTCCAGCAGCTCACACAGCTAATAAATAGCACATTCATCAGGCAGGCTGCGTGTTTACTTCCACAGACCAACACTCAGACTTTTTTAGCCAAAAAAACCCCGAATTGACTCAGTGCTGCACTCAATTCCTTCCTTTTGGGCACGACGCTGCACGTCCCTGTCCTTGGCGGGGTGGTGATGGCAACCCCTTCCAGCGAGAGCCAGCCCTGCCCCAGCAGTGCGTGAGGGCTCCCTGGTGCCCCTGGCAGGAGGGTGCCTGCTGGTTCCAAGGATGGAGGCAGGAGTGCCTGGCAGCATGCCCTGACAGCATTGCCCTAAAAACAGGAGGCCGGGGACAGCAATGTCCTCAATACATATAAATCACTATTCATAAATTTTAGACGTGAATGCTTCAAACAGAGAGGAGCTAGGAAGAGGTTAATTAATGATATTTTTTGTTACCTTTTCCAAAACCAAAACTTTGCACTTGAACTAAGTTGTCTCCCATGGCAGACAACTCCTCCCCCAGTGCAGGGCAAGGGAAGGAAAGGAGTCCTGTGTTCTCTTGGAGCAGCTGCATGGCTGGAAGTGGCATCAATAGGAGTATCAGGTGTGCAAGCTGTGCCTGTTTTCTCTGGCTGCATTGTTTATATTGCCTCTCTTTACAACAGCCAGAGGAGGGAAATTAAGGTGCTATTATCTCATAAAAGTGGCTAAGAATGTATTGGCACTCCATGTTTAAGTGCCTCACATACAGAAGCATAACCTAGAGGCGGCTCCTACCACTTTATATATTTAACATCCTGCCATTGGGTCAAAAAGCTGTAAAAATGCCTTTGCACCTGAGGTTTCTCTCTTAAAACTTGCCCAGATGTTGCAAATCAACAGGATGCTGGCTCCTAAATGCCCAAGATATTTTGGGGGAAAAAAAAAGTAGGATTGCTTCAAAATGTTGCACTAAGTGAGTTAGGTTCTTAGACTTCACTAAAATTTACATTTTGGCCATTCTGTTACAGCTATAATTCAAAACCAAAATAATGATAAAAATACCTCTAAATTCTTTCTGTATCACAAGATAAACATTTGAGAAGAGCAATAGACTGCAATATTTAATAATAATCACTCACAAAAACGGCTTTCTCACCACAGGCATCATGTACTTCACAAGTCACATCCTGAGTAAATGCTGTCTAAAGACAAAAATACTTTCTCAAGCAGAAACCTCCCTAAGGTGGTAGCCAAACTGCCAGCTGTGACACCTCAGATGGTCTCAAGACTACAGTCTCATCTCCAAGTGTGTGTGGGCAGTAAACAGCAGAGGCTGAGAATTTTCAGACACTGCCTTCCTATCCAGTGCAAGGATGAGACACAAGTGCAGTACATGATTTAGGTGGTCTGAGCTTAGTTCTTTACAATATACAACATAGAAATACATATTTGGGAAGTAGAGCCGAAGAAATTAGAAGTGAATATGGTAAAATACATACCGTGGAAAAAATCTCGCCCAAGGATCAGAAGTTAACATTTGGACAAAAGAACATTACTTAGCTTAGAGCTGAACAGCTACATTGGTCCACTGCTCCCTGTCCCCCGGCTCACAAATATGTCCTCCCACAGGGATGCCAGCCTCAGCAGCAGCTGTCAAACAACTTGGCTCAATATAGTATCAATCCTAATTTATTAAAAATTCTACCCCCAAAAATTCTCCTCCCAATAAAAGGTTCAGCTGATGAAGGCAAATCTGTGGGTACAAGGAATTTAGGGAATATTTCCCCTTCAGTTGTGCAAACTAAGTACACTTAAGTTTTTTTAAAAGGTGGAGATGGAAATAGTCTCTGAAAGTGCAAGATTTGATGGAGAAGCTATGATATAGAATAGCAGTCAATGATCCTCAGCTCGGGACACTTGAATACCAGAGGCGCTTTCAAGCCATGTCTCCACCTCTCCTGATCACAGGCCTCCATGGAATCTACTTCCTGGTCCAGACAGAACATCCTCCTTGGGTTACTTTCCAGGAAACCAGCCATTTACATGGATTTAGCATGCTCCAAATGCTATCCCCTAGTCTAAAGCGAAATTATCAGGTCAAGTTCCCATCTGATGGTTTCTTCCTAACATGGAAGTGTTAGAAAGAAGCCATCAGATGGGAACTTGATGAACAAATTTGTCTCAGCAAACTAATTGCAGTTTTTTGTTCATTTCAGTGTAGCGCCAAGTAAAAATCCCTGACAGCAAATATACATAAAGATACCTGTGACTGACGGTCATCTTTTCTCAGACATGCAAATCTGCTTTGATATTGCAGTAAGCACAAGGCTGGGTTTTATCAGGGAAAAGTGAGCCTTGGACTACTTTTATTGTCCAGGGACTTTGAAAAATTAGAGTCACACACAGTTTAAGCAAATTCAACCCCATGGTCTCAAGGCAGATCTACAAAGATTATAGTAATAAACAGCTTTATTATTCTTCACAAGCTGAAGAGTCATGACAGAACAGACTCATGGAGAATATGTTTTGAGTGAACTTTGGTTTCTGCTAACCTTATAAACATGACAGCAATCCCATTCTTCTCTCCAGCCATCAGGGCATTCCCAATCCATCCCTGTTGCCAGTATAGCTGCAGTGTTCTACATACATTGACAGGATTTTCATTATGTCAGTAAATGAAGAATCCAAAAAGGACCAGTGGAAAAATGTGTGGAGATCAAAAGTAAAAGGAGGGGAGTTGCATTTCCCAGATAAACCAGAGATTAACCCAAATAAATCACTCCCAACCATGGACATAAAGTTTAGTTGAGGTGACTTATTCAGATAAAGACAATACAAGCATAATATATGTATGTTAAACACATGCAAGAAAATAAAAGTGTGCACCACTCCCTTTTTCCCCCAGCCATGAAAACAAAGCAGTATACAAAGCTGTTGTGACTCTTAGAAAAATGATTAGTCTGCTGCTCTGTATTTGTGTCCTTTCAATGAAGCTCTTGTTGCAATGGCTGGTGCATATCAGTGCCAGGCTTACTCAAACCAGACAGCTACCCCATCCAGAAAACCCCCAAGTACAGGTGTTTATAGGGGCGGTCTTTCCATTCAAAAGGAGATGCAACAAAACCTGTACAGAGCAAAGGGATCCATGCTTATTTTGCGGTAAGACCAAATACCATGCCAATCATATTTGTAAAAGAAGTGATAAGGAGACAGGAATTCCTGAACATGAGGCTGTCATTCTAGAAAACAACAAAAAAAGAGGCCTGATATTTGGGTTTCCATTCAGATTTTGCAAGCATTCTTGAAAAGACTTCATCAGTGTGAGGCTTGCTCTTACTGTTTTTAGAAGTAGCATGAAAGAAGAGGTGAAGTAAAATAAAATTAGTCTGAAATTTTCATATACATGATATATTTTACAATGAATTACAACTGAAATATCCAGAAGCCTTATGCAAAATTAAAATCTAGCAAAAAGATCACTCTGATATAAATATTTTTACAATGTGAAGGCCAAAGCTGAAACAATTTCATTTTTCTGTGCTGTGTAATACAAAAGCATTAGCTTTTCAAACTTGTATCTAACTGTGCTATAAAAGCAATACCCACATTCATACTGGGCCTGCCATATGTATTTACTGTTTGTCTTATTAAAACTATCAGAAACTGCTCTCAATAGATAAATCAATGTCATATGAAACCACATCCAAAAGATCTGAAAAATTTCAAGTGCACTTCTATTCCAACTTTATCAGTTAAGCAACCTGTCTCAGGTCCCTTGCTGAAGAGCTTCAATAAACAAGTTTTGGAGATTACTAAAGACTGTTTGTCATGTTTAAGGGACAGATTTCCAAGGAAAACCTTTTCTGGGATTGCTTTCAAATATTTTAACATATTCTTTACCTAAAAACCTCTAAGGAATTTCAACTGTTTTGAAGACAAGGAAGTTAAATAAAGGATAAGACCAAGTGAAACTCAGCATTTTCTCTTGCCGAGTCGAATAATAAAACCAGAAATTTGGTCATATATATTTGACTACTCTGTGCTATTTCAACAGGACAAAACTAGTAATAAGTTACTTTACCTCTCCTGGTGAGCTGGATTGTGGCAGTTTTGGTACAGGGAAAGGTCTCAAAGTGGCTGTGCCCAAAACACCCAAGTTCTGTCAGTGCTTCCAAATCATGGTAGTTAGATCAGAAATCTCCTTCTAACTCTGTTTTCTTTGGACCTGTCCTCGACATAGCCACTGTAGGCTGCAGAAGGAAATACAAATTCTCCCCAGCTCTCTGAAGTGACGTAGCTCTTAAGACAGGCAGCACCTGGCATTGCAGGCTTTTTTTTTGCGGTGCTGTAATTCCTTTATTGGGAACCAGGGCTCACCATGGATCAGACTTAACCTTTACCAAGGAAATTGTGGCAAGCAAAAGGGTGCTGGGTGGGTCAGTGCCTCTGCAGCTTTTTTTTTAGGACCAAACTTGTGAAACACTGAAGATATGCCTCCCAAAGGAACAACAGGGAGTTGCAGATCCATTGGATCTCCAGATTTTCCCTGAATATCTTAATGAAGATTTTTCTCCAAATGCAAGAAGCAAAGTAAAGGCACCAGAATTACAATGTTCTGTCTTATTTATAGGAGTAAACACTTTCAGATGGGTCCTAGGTTGGAACCCATCCCCATTTAGCCACGTCATGAAGTGCATTTATTTGCGACAGACACATCACATCCGTGTAACGCTGGGTCTACGAGACACACTTATATTCCAAACGCACTGCAAAGGTAAAATATGTCAGACTTCACTTAAAACAGACAATACATTTTATGGCTTTACTATTAAATCACAGAAGACCTAACTCCATCCAGCTGTTCTTAATAGAGCTCTTTTTTCCCCTTTGTTTTTCATTCTCTACCTTAATCCGCTTCAAAATTACCTCACAGTCTCATTCATTTTTTCTTGTAACTTGATAACTCTTGCCAAAACAATGTATTGCACATTACAGGGTAAAAAAAAAAAAAATCAAAATTAAAGAACGGAGAAAGAAGCAGAGAAAATGTATATTCATTAAAGCTGGTGATGCTGCCATGAAAATTTGCATAGCAACCTGCAACTAGGCCTGATAGAATTACAAATTTATCATGCTTTTGAAGGACAGATGAAACATTCCCACATTTTCTGCATCAGTCATTTCTATTCAGTTCAGCTTAGTATAAACAATTCCCCTTATTTTGCAACTAATTGAAGAATTAATATAAAAGGATTGAACACCTGTTGCTCTGTTGGCAGAAACCAGCAATTACAATGTTTCTTTCCAGTGAACTTAAACTACAAAAGAAAAAAAAAATTAAAGTAACAAAAGAAAATGTACTGGTGACCAGAGTCTTTTTGAATCCACAGAGGATATTGCAGTTTTTACTCAGATTGTGAATGGTCCCTGTTAGGCTTCACTGGTTGATGGAGGTCTCCCCTCTAACCTCCCATTTAGCCACTGCTCCCTTACTCATTTTCCATCAGCTTGGAGCAATTCTGATTCACTCAACCTCATCTCTCCTCTGTCTCATATACTTTTAGACAGGCTTAAAATTCAGACTGGATCCACCTGTCATGCAGATCCTCCCTATCAATTTCCTATCACAAACATTAATCACTGAAAATAAGTGCTGTTAAAAAGGTAAACTAAATCCATTTTCATCTACTCCTGTTATTCCTTATCTAGAAAAGGATTCAGGTAAACCTTAAGCCGATAGGGGACAAACACAGGGACCTGTGAGCAAATGTTTTTTTTTTTTTTAAATAGACAGACACGGAAAGAAAACCAAAATAAAATCAAACTTCAAATCCACTTAAAATAAACATTCTTAACTGTCCTTGCTGATGCAAAACATCAAACAACTAAACATCAGAAATACCAAACATCTTGTTATGTTCACCTCCAATAAAAGTAAAGTCAGAAATTCAGGGCTTCAAAACACCCTGGAAAAATAACTGTTTGCTGGTAACATGGGAGCTCTAGGAATAGAGCCCTCACCCCTATGTGGAGCAGCCACATTTCACCCTCTCCTCATCCCACAGGAGTCAGATCTGCCCCTGACCACAACACCACTGGGGTATTGCTTCTCTATTTTGCTTTACATAAATAAACTTCAACCACTTTCCAGCAAAATTATCACTATTGCTGTCTTAATGACAAATTATTCTTGAAAATAATACTCCTTTTCACTTTTTATGGAAAAGTATGTGGAAAAAGTATCAGTTTTTCCCAACTATCTTGGAATGAGCATCACTCTCTGGTCCAGATGCTCTGACTTAGGCAATAATGTATGTTCCATCTCACTGAGGAGGCCTCATCTTTGAGGTCAGTTCCAGAAGTAGCCCTCACTTGAACAGTCATGGTGAATATACAGACACAACTCTTTTCTCTCTTGTTTCATAGCTGTTTCTAGGAGTGGAAACATTCATTCTTTTTGTCTCTTTTTGCTAGGATACCTGCTCATGGGATGTACATATTAAAGGACATTTCTTTGTTTTTCCAGACAGGATGAGGAAGACTGCAAACCAGGATGAAATGGGGTCACATAAATTGCAGCATAAACCTCCACAAGTCCAATTTTGTCTCCAGAGTCAGACTGAAATAATTATATTTATTTATTTTATTTTTTTTCCATTGATGCATTCTGGTATTGCCAAAATAAAAAAATAAAAATAAAATAAAATAANNNNAAAAAAAAAAAAAAAGGCATGCAGACACACAGAGAACAGCAGGACTGAGGAGGGACAATTTTGTCTATGGCACCCATCCCATATGGGTGGTGTGACCTGACACTGCAGGCAGTTTCCAGTATTTTGGAAACCATTTGCGCAGGGAGTGTGACTTCTTCAAGTCCTGCTGAGCTAGAAAGTTGAACCAAAGACCAAAACAAACAAGGGCATTTTGGGTCAGGTCTGACCCTGTCCTGATATTTGGCCTGGCATGCTGTGTGAGGACACAGGTGCTGCGACCCCAGAGCGGGCCAGGGCTGAGTCAGGGAGTCACAGGAAGGTCGGAACACAGGTGGGCCTGCAGGTCATTCAGCTCTGTGCTAATAACACTGAGTTCTTCAGGCACAAAGAAATAATATCATAAATCCAGGGAATGCCACGATCAACTTGTGACATTGCCATTGCTATCCAAGCAACAGCAGGCAGTATTTTCTGGAAAATATTTCAAAGACTAAAGAAAATGTTCTTCTCCTTTTCAAAAAAATAGACATATAAAATGCCAGCAACAAAAATCAAAGATATAGGATAAGCTATTCCCTGAAGAAAAAATAAAGCATTAAATACTTGGTATTTTCCTGAGTTTATAAACCAAAATAACTTTTAAAGCTTTCCTGTTAATGGAATTAAAACAATCATCATTCTTTCCTTAAGTGTCTGCAGGATACAGTCACAGTCCATTAAGGCGATGTGTCAGCATTGTTTGCAACAAGATTTAAATGAAATTATCAAGTCATCAGGACTATTTCAACATCAATAAAGCCTCAGAGTGATCATTATGTACAGCCATTAAACAATACCTTTTTGCATACTTTCCCTGATCAGATTAAAGTGGTGATGAATTCCTCGATGGCTCAAGTGTGCTCCAAGGAAAGCTAGAAGGTTGTACAGTTAACTCCCAGGGTGTAACTCTAAACCATACAACCTACTACCTCAACCCGGATGCACACAGCTTCCGACGGTGACCATAAAGTCTTCTTCATTTCTTCAGCCTTTCTTTGAAATGTGACAGCAGCCACTGGCCTACATATTTCCCATGGGGGGAGGCTTTCAACTGCAGATATTCCTCACTTTTCAGACAATAAGTCATATTCTTGGATTTTTCTACTGCAGAAGTAGAACTTCTGCTCTATCCTGTTTACATATGTATAAAGATATATACGTGTGTTGTGTGCGTATATATATATACATACATATTGGATAGGGATGAGGCAAGCCCAGAACATTTCAGGAAAGAAACAAGCATTTGGTCTTACTTTACAATAAGAATAAAATATAAATACCGTCCTTCTTTTTGAGTGTAATACTGTGGAATAGCATATTTAATAGGCCAGGAAATTGTATATCCTATGCTCCATTGTTGGAAACCCTATAATTCCCTCACACCTCTTTCTAAATTTTAATAAGATATTAAGATGCTTAAAGAACAAATCCCTTAATCATCTTGGAAGGCAATGGACAAGAGAAGAATTCCAAAATCAGTACATGGTTTTGTACACTCATTTGGGCTTGTTGTCAAACATCACTGCAGTGGGTGCTGCATGAAGTTTTGCCAGATCACCACACTGACACAGACCCATAGAAGCGAGCTTGTGCAGTGCGTTTCAACACAAGATCGGATCTACGGGTTTATGCCAATTGGCATTGCTGGTTAGGGCTTTCCTCTTACATGGAGTGCAGAAGACTTTAAACAAATATACGATGCGATGTGAGAACGAGTATTCAAGAGTGAAAGCAATACTATCTAAAGAAGGGTCCTGCAAACTTAACTGTATAAATGGTGGAGGCAACAAACAAGCCAAAGATTTGTGACTAGATTCTATATGAAAATGGAAGAAAATTCTTTCTTTTTTTTCCTAAGATATTAATGGCAAGAGATTGTTTTGTCATCAGCAGGAACTAATGTCCTTTTGTGCGCCCTTTGCCTTACTGATGAACTCTTAATTCCCAACTTGCATCTGACTATGGTATGCTCGACTGGGTTCAATAACAGGACATGACATAAAAGTGAACAGTACAGGTTTTCCTTTGTGTCTGAGCTCATATCATGTACTACAACACAAAGTAAAATTCACCCCACCAAATCTGAGATGCAACAAGGCACAGGGGAATGCTGCTCCCATGCAACATGGTGAAAACTGGGTAGCTATTTCTTCATATTACACCTCAACTAAAGTACTACTTGACAATAACTTGTTGATTAAACAACAGTCACTAATCAAAGCAAAGACGTTAATTTGTATATTTTATTCACTAACCCTCCCATCAGTGCTATTCCCTAGTAATAAGCATGTAAGTGGAAATGCAATCTTGCAAAACTTCAGCGTTAACACCTTCAACAAATCCATCCTTCTTGCAACTATAAGCAATCCAATAAAAATTATCCCACATTGAATGTACAACACCCTAAACAGCAGACTGAAAACAGCTTCTTTAGGGCATAACGCAGTTATTCAGAAAGGTGACACACAGACACAGTTTTATAACTTTCATACTCTAACCAAAAGCATTGATAAACACTACACCTTTAAACACAACACCTGACATATCAGAATAACTTACAACAATATAAATGCAAAGGTATTTGTAAAATACAGCCATGAGATGCAGGTATAATTTTAAAACCAGGTACCATATAAAGGTGTCTTTTAATTTAAGCAGGTAACTGAAATCTGTATCTGAATAAAATTTTAATGCCTTCCTTGCACTAGTTCTCACCATAGTCCTAATTCTGCCATTGTTAGTTGGGCAAAACACCTTTGAAGAGAATAACTGTTGTCAATAGCAAAGTTTTTTTACCAGGGCAATGATTCATTTTCTTGCAGCCTTCAAGGTATATTCCTGGTTCAGTAATGACAGCTGAGCATTAGTGAGTTACCTTTTCCTTCCCTTTTCTTTTTTAATTTAGTGTATTAAATCTTGCATGTTCATACCCTCCTGCATTTTAAAATAACTTTGTTTTATAGAAAAGTTTCTTTTAAGCCTGCTTTCACTTTCTATGCAACACTTCAGCATTCAAAAAGAATGATATTTTGCTTTCTGCTGATGCTGAAGAGAATATGTCTTTACATATTCTACAAGCCCTCAAACAAGGATAGTTATCCTGGTATCGGAAATAAGTATGCAGACTGCATATACAACTTACTGAATGATTGTAATAAGTGCTACAAAATTGCTTTTCCAATTTTCTTTCTTATTTCTGTGAATAGAAGATATATTCCACATTTGAAAAAAAATTGGTCACTGCATTATAGTTGCATAGTAACAAGTAGATATATGTACCACAAATATACTAGTAACATGCGTATATTAGTAAATATATTTCTTATATATATCATATATCTTATATATTTGCTAGGCATAACCAAAAAGCAAATTATGTTTTGATTTTTCAGTTAGTTCTTAAGCTTCAGTATAAAGTTACATCTTTATGCAGTTACAGCTACATAAACTGCAACATTCCCTACAGCAAATAATGAGAGAAAAAGTTTAATACATGTCTCTGAAATTAAATTTGTAGGCTGCCTTAAGTAAACATTTTTTTTTAAGTTAAACTGCTTCAGGTTCTTGCCAATAGCTTTATTGTATAACCAAAAAAGAAAAAAAAAAGAAAGAAAAATGGTATTTAAGATCACTGTATTACCTTCGCTGAAATCTGGTATAATTAACTTCTTCATTTTCCTTTTTCATTTTAACTTTTCTTTCACTAAAATAAAAAAAAAATAGCAAAACCAAAAACAGTGAGAAAAGCTTTTGAAATATCTGTTTTATGTAAAGTGTTTTCTGAACATGAAACATACTCAAAATTAGTAATTATGCTTTTAAGATATAAACCCGACACTGCTGATGCCCCTCCTCAGGGCCATGGGAAGACATGCTGTGAACATGCACGCTTTGGAAAAGGGACTCTTTTACTATTTTATAGCCTTTTTTTCAACCTACAAATACGTGATTTCTATTAGGAATTTCAGAAGAGAAGGAGCAAACTTAACAAAAGGGAGTAGTTTTTATCAAGCTGTGAACACAATGAGGTAATTTGGTGTGGAACTTCAGAAAAATACGGGCATAAACTGAGTGGCTTAAATTAAGAAACATTAGAAAAAACTTTTGGGGCTTGGGGGGGAAAGTAATTTGTCTGACCAGATAGAGAAATCTGAAAAGTTATTTTAAGCTAATGCAAGCCTTGGTTTCTCAACAGGCTTAGGTATGAAAGACAAACAAAACTATTCCAACAAACTATTGGGGAGGGCAGTATCACCATAAATCTAAGAAACACTTTCGTTTCCAAAAGGGGTATATGGAGGTGCATGTGTCATATATTTAAGGTCTCCATTCAGCAATTTCCCAGAATTCATTTCAAAACAACAAAAATATAAAGCAGCAAAATTAGCATATAATCTCAGAAAATACTCTCTACTCAGTAATATATAAAAAGTGAAGAACAAGTTAAAACAATTCTATTCCATAAAGGCATATTGATAAAGCCTTTTATTAGAGATGCACATATCATGAACATTTTGAAAATAACAAATGTAAGAGTTTCTGATGGAAGAGCCACTGTAATTTCTAAGTAATTTCTAGCCAAGAACATCTGTATTTTTAACATAAAATAAAACGACTAGGAAAATATCTTAAAAAAAAAAAAATCCAAACTACATAAAACACTGAGTTGGCCAAGCTTTTCAAAATCTGCCAGTCAGAATGAATTTTTTTACACACTATTCTAATTGCTTAGGAATACGTTACAACAGATAGACAATGACTCAAGTAAAAGGCTCTACTAAAGCGTCATATGCTCAAAACTTACTTTAACTGTACATGCACTTATCACAAACATCCAGAATGGGCATCTTAAATACTGTTTTCAGCTATTCCTGGACAAGTGCTGCTTTTCCAAATATCCAAAAATAGTTACTGTTACTGGCTGCAAACCAGGCGTGCTTCATGAATGTCCCAATAATGTGCCTTTTATTCCAGTGCTTATCACACTGATTTCTTTGTAATGGATTTTGATACAAACTGCAAGAAACTTATATATGAATTAACTCAGTAACAACTTTAATATATGGGCTACAAGAGCAAGCCTTTCCTGCAGCTTAACAGGTTTGTTTTTTTTTTTCACTTCAGCTCTTTAGAAACTGAAAGCATGAGTCATACTGTAAAAAAAGAATTTAATTTCCTTAGCAACCAGATCTAAATACCCACAACTTTCTTAGAGATAACCAAAGCTTAGACCAAGTAAATGTAACATTAAGATCTTTTCATAACCCCAGTGCTTAGCTAAGACAAACTGTGCCTAACCACTTACTTCTATAGACCCTCGATTTTTTGTTTACTTTCTATTTTTAGCAACATTAGATCAAACACATCCCCAAAAAGTTAGTTTTAAAAAGTGTGAAGACTACGTTAAAATTAATACACAAGAACTCAGTTGCAAAACAACATGTTTAAAATGGCTTTAAAAAAAAAGAAAAAGAGGAAAAAAAGAAACAGAAGCTATACCTGATATGAAAGGTACGTGTTCACCCAGTGCCAAATACTGCTATGTGAGCAATAGTGAAAAAACCAAGCAAACAAACAAAAAATTAATTCCATCTTTCTTTTTTCTCTCTCTTTTTTTTTTTTTTTTTTACTTAAAGAAACAATCCACTATGCACATTTTGTTACACCGTTTTAAGAAGCTCTAACACGTCCTGATGCCTCTGTAGTGAAACATGCCAGATTTTTTTTTTTTTGGAAGCAGAAGAGTCACTTTTTTTTTTCTGTACTCTTGTATGTAGGACAAACTCAGATTTGTTTCTTCTTCTTAGGGCTCCTGTTCTTTCTCGGAAGAAGACCAGGACGCCTGTCTTCTCTGTCTCTTGCTCTTCTCGGAATTCCAGGCACAAAGCACTGCGCAAAAGCTGCACCAATCCTTGCCGCAACTGCCTGCCCAGGACAAGAGGTGGGGAGAGACCAGAAAATTCACCTCGCCCCTGCGCTGGTTTTATAAATGGGGATTGCACAAATGTGCCGGAGCAAAGAGGTGAAAAGGCAGGGTGCCAGTTTGCTACACTAGGCTGCAATGATCTCATGTTCAATGCTGTCGCCCCATTTGCCCAGTTCAAACGCCTGTTCATTAAACAGGAGGAAGGGGGGAAAAAGAAAAAAACCCCAAAAATTCCAGAAAAATAAAAAAATAACAACTTTTATCCTTCAGACACTCAGGAGGGCTGTTCTAAACCACACCTCACCAATAAAAAAATAAAATGTGTAGCTCTAAAATGCAGTTATGAAGTATAATTATTCTGCTTGTATTTTCTTTCTTTCTTTTTTCTATCTGGAGATAAGAAGCAGAATTTATCAGGCGTGAAAGGGACAGCCTCCTGGTGGTGTGCCAAAAAAGCCAGAATAAAGGCGAAGTTGTGCTTCAAAGCTCAGTCGCTTGCTGAGTCTGGCTAAAGTCAAGTATTAGGATCCACCATTTTCTGAGCCATGTAAGAAAAGAGGAAAAAAGTCAGAACGGGCACTGCTTTCCAAGTCTCCGTTGGCACCATCACAAAATCTCAGCCGTAAGGTCACATGATGCTCTGCCAAATGTGGAGTGCATTCCCATAAACCATTCTGCTGATACTGCGAAGGCAGCTATTGTCTAGTTTATACCCAAAGTTCAGCCCACTCTTCATTGAATTAGCTGAAAAACGCATCACCTTTGGGGGTTGGGAGCCATGGAAACGTCTACCTGGCAGGCTGCCCACTTTTTCTGCCCAACAACCAGAGATGGAATTGTGCTGCCTAATGTAACGATGACGAGGAATGTGAAGAGTCGTCCAAAGTGAATCTGATTCTTGCAAAGCCTGCTTCATTTGCACAGCAAACTCTGGCTTCTTGTCATTAAAAAGGGGAGGGGGGAGGGTAGAAGAAGAAGAAAAAAAAGTGCCTTTCTCCTAAATGTGGCAATTAAAGGTCTAGTAAACATGTCTAGTATGCAACTTTCCTTCATAACATACCAAAATGGTTCCCAAAATAAAGCACTTGGTATAACACAACTTTTCTTATTTAAAGCAGCACTCGCTTCTTCCCAAATTAATATGGCATCCTCTGGACATTTTTTTCTCCCCAAGAAAAGGAAAGGAAAAATCCCTATACAGCAGATCTCTCATCCCTTCTTTTTACCTGTCTTTATTACCTCCTGATTTTATCAAATTATACATGCATGCGGCAATACCCACCAGTGACAGTGGGGCTGCAATATTGCTGCAATCTCCCACAAAGCAGTCTCCTGAGAAAGCTGCTTGTGCTTCCAGCAGCACGACACTCTTCATCTGAGCCCTCTTATCTCCACCAGTGAGTAGGACAGCTGGTCTGCAAGTTTGCAAACCAGCACATTTGAAACCAGTCAGCACCCTCCCTCCTGCAAAATGCATTTGAACTGGATTTTGTGAAAAGAGATGCAATCAGGCAGAATTTATAAATGATGGAAGTTACTAAATAGACTAAGTAATAGACATTACTCTTCTGCTACAGACCTGAAATTTCGATTTTGCCCAGCTATTGTTCTAAAGTAAAATGTCACGTAAAATGTCACTTCCAAATGAAAATACCACATAACCTACTGGGCAGCAAACACATGCTCTCCCAGCACCTGAAAATCTCATACAGAAGAATTGACCTCAGAGCTCTGTGTTGTCAACAAATGAGTTTGTTTATTGTTTCTAGACCATGAACTTTAATAGCTACTGCACAAAGTGATGTTAAAAATGTGACAATTTCTCTAAACCTCCCATTAATAAAAACAGAGCTATGGGAGGAGTCTACCTATGAGCATGTCTCCAAATGCTCCTGTGGAGGTTGCATGCTAGAGATCTTATAGCTAAAATCTGTGAAGAAAAAAACAAACTAAGAGACAACAGGCTAGAAACTTCAGTGTGAGGACAGGAAAACCTATTCCCAGGGACACTGCAGGCTATAAGTCTCCAGCTCGGCTACTTTTGTGTTTTGTTTTACAATTCTTTCCAGTTTCACTTTATTTACCTGGAGGAAATTGAAGGTTCATTACCAAAGGCAGGAAGTGTGAGAAAGGGGATTTTGAAGTAGAGGAGGATGGTTATGACGGTGGTGCAACCCTCAGAGTGAGGTCCTGGGGCTGTCATCCAGCTGGGACTGGGACAGTGCATGTGGCAGCCTGACAGCACAGGACACACCCTGCCTTGCTCCTGGCCCATCCTGGAGGCTGGCACTCGGGTTTCTGGGCAGGCAGGTGTGACTGGGAGGAGGAGAACACTCGGGGAAGCCTCTCCTGATGGTGGTGGTGATGCTGGTGGGACTTAGAGGATGAGGAGAAGGTACAACCACTAGGGCCCAACAGGGGCAAGGGGCTGGGTGGAGGTGCTGGGTACAACATCAGGGGCTGGAAGTGACCCTGCTCCACCTGCTGAGCTACTGCACATGGGGTGAGCCCCACCCTGATCAACTGGTGGGAGCTGTCTGTCAGAAAAGAAATTTTCTATGGCCCCCAAAAATCAGTTCATGGCTTGGTTTGAAAATCTCCAAAGCTGGAAAAGAGACAAAGGCCAGCAGCTGGAGGAAAGCCCTCTGATGCAGTGACATGGTGTAAGCTCTCTCAAATGGTCTTCCAGACTGCAATGCCATGTGCATGGTTTTGAATCCAGGCATCCTTTTCTCTTCCTTATGAACAAAAGATGGCTGAAGAGGTGCCACCAGTAAGTGGAAATGCTGCTTATCACTCCAGATACTTGCCACAGGACCCATGGCTTGGACCACAGGGATCACACTGACCTCCAAGGACCACAAACAAGTTCTGCATGTCATTACCCTTCATCCATAAGAATGATGCAAGATAGGATTCCTCCATAAAGGTTTTTGAGATTTAATACTGTATCTTTGAGATTATTTAGAACTAAATTAATTTTTCCAGACTCAGAAAATTCAGCCAAATGTCTTTAATTAACACTTACATAGAAACTGAAATTTGAAATTCAATTTATATCACTTTAGTAGTTCTCTTATTGATTTGAGCAAAAATCAACCCAAATTTTTACTTTTTTTTTTTTAACTTTTTTTTTTTTTTCCTAATAGGGCACCTGGGACTCAAGTTCAGTTCATCCCACCTTACATTTTACCAATTAACCATAAAAATGTTTAGGCCATAATACATCTCCAACAGAACCACTCATATACCCAGGTGCATTTTGCTCCATGGTGAAAAATAAGGGCTTCATTAGAATTGAGTAGAAACCTTCAACTAAACAACAATGAATTAATATCCTGTTCAAATTTGCTATGATTATTCAGTGGTCATATGTGAAAAGGACAAAAGAGCAAAGAACAAGAACAAGACAACTTTCAGATCTCAGAAGGATATTTGCCAATAATTACAAGTAATAGACAGTCTGAACTGGGCAAATCTGAACAGCAGGTTTTGAGGGGTGACAGGTTCTTTTATTTTCCATGTGTGGAAAACACTTCAACATGTGGCTAGCCCTCAATAATGAGTACTGACTTCACCAGTATTCAAGAAGGATGTTAAAAAGCTGTTAAAATATCACTTGCATATGTGTCTGACAACAATTAGAGTTGTAGATGAACCTCGGAGTGCTTTGCCTATGAACTAATTCATGGGCAACAAAAAAGGAACTAAGAACTTGTGTCTGTGGGAGTGCCTGGCCCTGTTCATGCACAGCTGGAGGAGACAGGGAGGCCGGGTGGAGGGAAGCTGCACAGAAACAACCTCTTCATGAGAGAAGAGGGCACTCAGGAGGCAGCAAGAGGAAGGCAAGAAGGACAGGAAACCTGGGCTGTGCTGTGGGTTTGTTGTCACAGACAAATATTGTTGTACTGTGCTCAGTTCCCACAGAACAACCATCACCCCAAAATTCTTAGGTTAAAAGGCTAAACAATAGGAAAGGTAAAATCAGAGCCTTCCCTGGGCATGGCAACCCACACAAGATATGACAGAAAATCTGACAGAGAATTGGAAACACAACAACCACGCCAGAGTGAAGGGAGAGGTACGAAGGGAATCTCTGCTCTTTACCCGGCTGTTCTTGAACATGAAAACAAAACTAACAAGTTTAAAACTTTAAAACTACAGCTTAAAAGTTGAAAACACACAAAGTAAACAGGACATGCAAGTGCTGGATATATTGCACATTTCTGGATAACTTTAACATACTATATTGCACGGCGTATCACTTTAGAACTAAATGGTCTTGCTCTGTAGATCACATTCTCAAAGGCCCTAGTGTATAGAGGTGACAAAAATTATTTGTAAGATGCATGCAAATTAAAAGTTATCATCTGCTAGCTACTTTAATTTTATCCCCAAATGGCACCATGCCTTCTGTTTTTTTTCTGCCTTAAGGTTAACAGCACCGAATTAAGAGACTTAAGCAAGATGCTCTGTAGTAAGAGCCAAAGATGTCATTCCTCTTAAATTTAAGTGTAATTTTCCCCTTTCTGAAATTTCCGTGCACCATTTTGCCTTAAACTCCTTCTCCTCTAAATTTTTCACGTGTTATTTGAAACTTACTTAACTATTGGCCTTTGGCTATATGGCTGGGTACCAGATCTTCACAACTTTCTTTCTGCTTTACTACTGGATTAAGAAAGTCTTCAGAAATACATAGCAATAGAAAACTGAATAATTCAAATCCAATAGTCTTGTTCATGCAAGAAAAGCCTTGTTCATGGATTTCTTAAGATTAGCTCTTCTCTTAAGCATGTAGATATTCCTAAATAACAAAGGGTACAAATAAAATTAAATTAAACTGCTTCTGAAAATTCAAATGAGCCTTTCCCAGTAACTCTTGCACAGTATAAAGAAAGTACCAGGAGCAAACAGGAGACATTCTTTTCTTCACAGGGAAGCATGGTTGTGATAAACAGCATGGCTGCAGGAGAGATGGTTTGGAGATGAGTTCATAGCAGGGCCCAAGCAAAAGGCTCTTTGGCTACTCATCACCCCTTAGAAAAACTGAGCCTTTGACAGGTCATAACTCAGACACAAAGAGATATGACCCTTTCTCCACAAGCAACAACACAGTGACTCAGACAGGTAGAAATGCCAGGTGTTCTATCAAACCAAACCTACTGCTAGGAAGATCTTTGCCACAGATGTTTCCTTCTACATACTTGTTTCAGCTCTGATTGATTTCACTACTGTCACTCCAGAAACATTAATTAAGTTCACAGCAAGAGATAAAACATCCAATCCCCTCACATACACCCAGTCTTAGATGTAGAAAACCACTTACATTCACTTTGGCTTGTTTGTCTCTTCTGTGTCTAAGTGCAAATATGACTGAGCATTATCATCACAATTCAGTGGATAAAAAAAATCTGAAACATCTTTTTTTCCCGTAAATTTAAAAGCTTTTAGCACATCACTCCTCAAATTTCCTGGGTAGCATGGCAGTTAAATTTTTTTACCAGTTCTAGAGGCAAAGGAACCAAAGATTAACTTGTTTTCAGAAACATTACTGTACTGAGCACAGAACACCTGATATTGCTCAGTGTTAGGAACGCTGCACTGCATCATAAGTACTACCTTGAATTAGATAATTTCTAAATACCTCCCACACAGTTTTCACCAACTTGACCATTACCTTTGAAAATTGAAATCTGAAGATACCTTGATATAGTTCCTGGTCATTAGAGTAGGAAGACAGTGCACACAGAGAGTCAGCTAGCAAAGAGGGTAAACAACAAATAACTCCTTACATGTCTTCTACTTGTGATGAAAAAGCACAATGTCTGCTTCTTTTCCTAACATCTCTTCAAAACAAAAACAAGTATAACCAGAATGGAAGCCAGCAGCTTTTACTGATTCCTGATTTAGCAGCATGCCTAGTGCCCAACCCTGTCCCAGTATAAGTCCCATCCCAATGACCCCCTTCAAAAATGGTAGCAATGTTTCATTGAGTTCATGAATGTGTGCAAAGAAAGCCATCACAACAACAATCCTCTCCCAAGCTTCAGAAGGAAAAATCCTCAGGGGCCTGGGATTGCACAGACAGAACTCTGCAGAAAACTCAGATGACTTCTTGCACCCTACTGCCCAGCAGGTTATGTAGCAAGGGTCTCCCAAGGCCAGTTATTTTTCTTAGGACTCACTGTTGACCTGAATACAGACTGGTAATATAAAGAATGTTGGAAGGGTGTTCTTTATACCATTGATTTATCTGTCACTGATAAAGAATGGGGTTTTTTTTACTTCATATTTTTTGCATATAAACATGTAAGAATCCTGGCTGCTCATACCTTAAAATCTTATTAAATGTTATTTAAGAAGAGCATTTTGCTTACCTGCCTTGAACCAAAAGTAGAACACAAGCTGTGTGTCACCTATCCCCTGACTGCTATAAAAGACACAGTCTTAGATCTCAGTATGGCAGAGTTCATTGGCAAAAAGAGAAAATACTAATTTTTTGAAACATAATTATTTCAGGAAGGAAATTACATGCATCTCTAGGTCTCTATATTCCTACAGTTCCGGATAGTACTTTCCAAAAAATTAGAATATTTTCCAGGTAGATATACGTGTACATATGTCTAAAAATATCCCATACATTTTCTTATTTTAATTGCAAAAAAAAAAATGGGACCTGTACATGCACTTTGCTGGGTTACATTCCCAGCAGGTAGAGTTCTATTAGCCTGAAAAAACCTGGACAGGTCATAACTTTCAGTTGAAAAGAAATAACATGTGCATTACAGTCCAAAGCAAGGTGTGTTTTTGATTCAGGAGACCAAAGTATCAAGTAGCTTTGAAGTAAGAATGGTTATAACAATTTTAAATATAGCACTATTCAATTTCCCTGCTGTGAATTCTTGAGTCTGCAAAATAATCTCACCCCAAACAGCACAATCCCTCAAATCTAGATTTTAAAGTACTTTTGTATTGAAGTAGTTAACACTTCATACACTGAAATGTTTTAAATATTCATTCTAGACTTTGACTTCTTCAGTGTTTTTAGTACAAATGGCTACATTTCCAGTTATTTTTTAGTTTAAATTGACTTAATTTTGTGAGGAAAACCTATTCTTCAAAATAATCAACATCCCCAGATAACCTGAACAACATAGTGATAGAGGCAGAAGAGATCAAAGGCATGGAGCCTTGTAACATTGAGCAGGCTACGAGTGATCAAAGGCAGTGAAGAGAGGACTCTGGATCTTAACTCCTACTTCCAATATGCATGTATAATTTACAGGTTATTGACTTGTAGAGAGGGAACTATTTATACACTAAATATAGTTTACAAGCCTGAAAAGTTATTTGAAATGCAAAAATTAACTTTGGTTGTTAGAAATATATAGGCAGTATCTTTTAAAATCCCCTTTCCAATAGGAAATGCTGTTAATATAAGCAGCTTCCTTTTCAATGAACTGTCTCTTTCTGACAAAGTCAAACAAATAAAAAGGTACACCATGGAAGGTAGGTGTCATCATAGAGAAGATATTGTGCTGTTTGGAAGAGATAATTCACAGGAATAATGGAGAACTCATGTTCTGAGTAAAGATATACTAATTATACTAACTTTGTGGAAAATTTAGTGCAACCTAACTCAAAATCACAGGATCACAGAATCACAGAATAGTTTGGGTCCTTGAAGATCATCTCATTCCAAATCCGTGTTATAGCCACATTCCACTAGACCAGGTTTCTCAGAGCCCCATCCAGCCTGGCCTTGAATGCTTCCAGGGATGGGGCAGGCACAGATGCTCTGGGCAACCTGTGCCAGGGCCTCACCACCCACACAGGGAAGAATTTCTTTCTAATATCTAATCTAAACTTACTTTCTGTCAGTATGAAGCCACTTCCCCTTGCCCTATTGCTCTAGGCCCTTGTAAATAGCCCCTCTCCATCTTTCTTGAATGTTCCCTTCGGGTGCTGGAAGGCCACAATTTGGTTACTCCAGATCTTTTTGTCTCCCAGGCTGAACAAGCCCAGTTCTCTCAGCCTTTCCTCATAGGAGAGTCCTTTATCTTTTTATCAACTTACAGATCCACATCTCTGTGAAATTCACATTGTACACATTCATATCAGGGCATTTCTTTAGCTTTTGCCTCACATATTTTAGTAATATTCCTGTGTACAAGCAGCCTTCCTTCCACAAGAGTTTTCTCATCTTCCTATACAGGATACTCAAATCAGCACTAGGATCAGCTATCATGCAATCAGTTCAGTATCTTAGCTCCCATATCCTTGGTTACTTGATTATCCATCTTTATGAGAATTAAGTTGTGTAGTGGACAAAATATTTCTAATTAAATTTTTCCTAAAAAAAAAGGAATTATTGCCCTCAGGTTTTGATTTGGCTAATCAAGTAAAACATTTACTCAGAAAATCCTGAATAACTACATAAAAATAAATACCAAACATTAAGTGTACATTAATGAAACTATTCAGATTCAGTAGTGATACATGAATTCATGTAACTTCTAACTCCACAGCTCATTGAATTTTATGATATTACACATTTCTTCTGCCCAGATATATTCACACACTGTGAATTTCATGTTAATATCCAAATTTTCTTCTTGGTGGAGAGACAGGAACCTCATTCTAGCCAAGATGTGAAAACACATCTGACTTTAAGAGATTGTTTTAGTTCACACTCGACAGCAAAGCTGCAGCTTGGACAAAGGGTGACATATAAATAAGCACAGAATGATTATTGAAGAACATGAAATATGCCGAACCATTAACCAAAACTAGACAGCACAGTAGGTTAATCACTGGTTTGAAATTTTCAGTACAGGATGAATGACCAGCAAGCACAAAGGAGATTTCAGAGGACCAACAAGCGTTGTGCACCTAAATGACGGGTTTTTTTCTTCCCTAGTAATAAGTAGAAGACCTTTACTTCTTATTTCAAACTGTGACAAGAGTACTTAGTTGTCTTTCAACTTCTGTCTGGAATTCTGAACCACTAGTTTACACAGACTGCATGAACTCGAGGACATTAAAGTGTTTTTATGTTAAAACTTGTACAGTGCCTAGGTCTTTGGGATCAAAGTCAAGAATTTGCATTTTTTCCTTAAACAAGAACATGTAAAGTGAAATTTGGACAAGAAGAATCCAGTATGAATATAACACTTTTTGATCTGTACCAGGTACAACCTGGCTTAAAAAGTGGGAGGCAGGCCTTGTTCCAGTGGCTCAGAGATAAGAATCTACAGAAAACTCTACAGTTTGGGTGGAGGGAGCTGTCTGGTTTGCCTTCCAGAAAGACTTGGTTGCTGAAGAGAGACAGTTTACAGCAGTCACAGGATAATCATAAGGAGGTATTTTTAAAGGGTTGGCAGCTGCTGGGTACCTAGAGGAATACTTCTGGACTTACTGACATGATAACTTTTTTATATTTTTCTGATTTTAGCAGGAAATTAAAGTTTACTAATCATTAAATCTATAAATGCATTGCTTTCAATTTGTTAACAGACGGTTCATTCACCACAACTTCAGTGGACTATATTTGATTATGCTTCTGCTTCCTGAAAAAAGTATTTTTCTAAAACACTATGGTAACCAATGCTCAGAGAGCATGAAACCAAGCAACCAGATTTCTGGAATGCATTTCTGGATAGCTTTTATCTAGCAGGAAAGAAGCAGAACGCAACATATAGGCAACAGTCCCCTTAGTTAAAATGCTGATAAGTTCTGCAAGCAGAATTTGTTTCTGTCCTCAGAGCATTAATAACAGTCATGGGATGGTGAATTCATGGAATCATAGAAAGCCAACTCTCCTGCCATGGGCAGGGACACCTTCCTCTAGACCAGGTTGCTCAGAGCCCCATCCAACCTGGCCTTGAACTCTTCCAGGGAACACTTCTCTGGACAATGTGTTCCAGTGCCTCACCACCCTCAGAGTAGAGAAGTTTTCTTCCTAATTCAAGAGAAATAAACTTTCACAAGGAATGTCAGCATCCTATATCAAGTTGAATAATATATACCTGATTGAATGCAACGCTATGCACAGAGCATGCAGAAACCTTGTCTTCACACAGTATCTCCCATGGAGAACCTTTTTTTCCATGCTCTGGGAGAGGTGTGGGGCAGTATCATGTCTCTAGACTTTAATCATGCAAACTCTTACACTTGTATTAATCTCTACAATTAGCCTTCTCACTGAAATTATAAGCACCATCCAATGTGAGCAAGTCTGCAGAGCTTTGTTGCATATGGGAGCCTTAAAATCAAAGCCACCTACAAGAGATACTTGGTTTAATTATGTAAACCAAGAATTAGTGAAGTAAATTTCCTTTAGAATGCTTCACTGAGGCCTTTGGAGATGATCTAACCAGCAACATATAACATTAGAGTGAACCAAAACATCCTTCAATATGTCACTGTCTACCTCAGATCATTACTTTATGCTACTATCTACTGACAACTTGTACAAGTTTGAAATAACTAGCCAAGTGGCTTCTCCTATATATGTGGATGATCTCCTAATAAATTGCCTCCTTATCTATGTGGCAAAAAATTGTTTTTGACATGAGCAGTGTCTACTTGAATTTCCTCCTTCCTATCTATCTGTCTTAAAAAGTATCAGAAATTTTTCTTGTTCAGGACATAGCTGTATATCTGGATGGCTAATGAAGAGTCTGAGATACACCACCAATCTAAACAAATAAGCCTAAGAACTGCTTTGCTCTCAAAGGATTTGGCAATACACTACAAATACCTAATGAGAAAGAAAATGAATATAGTATTTGCATGTATTTTCAGCCAAAATATAAATCCTAATCTTGAAGTGTTTGTAAACCAAGCCTATCAAAAGAAATAGCATGTTCACCAAAAAAGGCTTCATACCACAGTGCTATTTTTTTTGTAACCTCTTTTTGTGATTTTCACTCTGAAAACCCCTTTTTTTCCGCCAAGGGAGAAAAATTACACATTGCAACTTGGTACATAATAAACTACTTTCTTTCTTTATTTTGGCAACTCCTCTCAAAACGTTTTGATTGAACGTGGTGTGACCGAGCCCCCATTTACTTTAAGTGTGAGGGAGTTGCTTGCCAGCAGTGACTTCTCTTCTATGGGTGTCTGGTCCATCCTGAGCTGCTCTGCAGGTGCTGCAGTGGGTGTATGTGTACACTCAGACACATGCGTACCCAAAGAACCCCTGTGAAAATATTGCTTGTCAATGAAATGCACGTATTACTCTCTGGAGTACTGTGTATGGCAGAATAAATACTTCCCCTTTTACACACATACTATCTCTCTCTCATGAGGCCCTTTTTGGAATTGGGTTCTGGCGCAAAGGACACAAGAGAGGCTAGGATGGATTTGTGGGTGCGGTGAAAAGTTAAAGCTCTTTACAGATAAATAATGCATTTTTTTTTTCTGATTTTGGCATTGGGCATTGCATCCCCATAGTACTGTAAGAAACAGCAACTAAGAAGAAAACTCACTTCTGGAGAGTTAGGGTGATTGATAAGCTGCTGCAGTTGAGAAAGCAGATTCTACTACTGATACAATATTGTGCAATGTAAATCATAAAGTCTGCAAAATAATTTATGCAGAAACCACTCCAGCTTCAGGTAAGGTTGAACAGTGAGTTCCTAGAGGTACTAAACACATAGCATGCTTAAAAACTGTGATGCAACCGCCCGTTGATAACATGCCCAGATGCAAATGCCTTTTCCACCTATAGTCAAACTCTTCTTGTCTGACCTCTTAAATATCTCGGGTCACTCAAATCAGCAAATAATTCATATTGCACCTATGAAAATATGCAGATTTGCCTTTTCAGGATTTGTGACAACGTGATTATTCATAAACTGATTTAGGTAAAAATTCAGCATAGTTTTTCTACCATACCTGGAACTAAATCCCAGCCATGTATTATTTTCTGATTTAAACTTATAGCAGGGTAAACACTGGTATTTCAGATGCTGTGCCCTTTCTAGTTAAAGAAAATTTGCAAAATGAAACATCCATTTGATATCTGACATAACTCTGAACTCTGTAATGGCCATGAGAAAGACAGTCGCAACATTTACAAAATAACCTGTGACACAAAATAAAAACAGTGCAAGGACATCCTGTTCTCAGTATGCTTCAGACTCATTTTGCAAATAACAGATTTGTAAGCAATTAGACATGGATTAAAATAAACTTATCAATTAATTTCAAAGTCTGATACAGATGAAGAATTATCCATTTAATTAGTTGGGCATTTCTTTAAGACATACTATGCCTGGGTATTTTAAATATATAAATTTCATATAAATTACTCAGAAATTTTCTTCATTGAGACAATTACAGTAAACCCAAAATTTTCTTGGACCGTCCTGCAGAAACTAACACAAAAATGCACCAGGATCGCAGAGGTTTTTTTAAATATCATGAAACTCAGTTTATATTTGATAGAAAGAATCCCTTAAATTGTTGAATATATTTCTAATCCATAGTTTTCTAGCTTGTGTTTATTTACAGAGGCCTCTAAACCTGACTGCTTATATATTTTCTAGCTTCTTTTTATTTCTGAGCACTAAACAGATTTTTGTGGGTTTTCTAGGGGGAGACTGGGGTGGGGTTTTTTTGGTTGGTTTGGTTATGGCTTTTTGAGGTTTTTGTTTATTTTGTTGGGTTGTGGGTTTTTTCCCCCCCATTTTATTATTTATTTTTCTTTTTTCGCTTAATTCCATTTGCTTAGTCTCCCTATAAATCTTTCTTTGAGTATATTCTTATTGCAGTTTTTCTGGGTACCTCTGGAGCCTCACTTAGTGAGAACACAGTCACAGGTTTCCCAGGTACAACAATCCTTTCTGGGCACAGAATTTACCAAAGGAAGGGGGCTCCAAAACTCCATCTGCCCTGGGAATAATCTCACAGAAGAGCTAAAAGGATATTATATTCTGGATATGTTGTTCATTTCAATCAATAAAATATTAAGTTGATTAAAATTCAAGAGCTGAAAATTCTGGCATTTTCTGTAGGTTGTAATACCTTCAAACAATCTGTCAGACATTTCTGAACTACTCTTGAAATAGACACCAACCTTCATCCTCTTGATAGCCTAAACTTCCAAAAGTCTTTGCTCTGTTAGCTAGCGCATGTCAATGTATTTTGTTTCAACCAGTTAGATATAATTTTCATTACTGCTCTTTCCTCCTCTTATTTAGTATTTGCACATGCAGAGTATTTTAATATTTATGCAAGTTTTCACAATTTTCCTACTCTTCCTTCCCCCAAGCCTACAGGTCTCAGCCTGCAATGGCAAAGTGCTAAGCAGCAATCCCATAGTGTAATGCACCACCAGAAAGTATTCAGATATTATGATGTAAGAGCAGTATAATAGCCTATGTGGAATAAAGTAAATCATTGTTCATTCGATATTCACTCCCTATTTGGATTTTTGGGCTTATTTCCTGCAAGTACATCTACGATGTAGTATTTAAATGACAGCATTCTTAACAGAAATAATTTTCCTCTGTATAATCAAGTCTGTTATATTGAAAATAACTTCTAGGAATATTTAATTGCCATTCAAACACTTAACTGCACAAATACCTACTCTTTATTCTAATATGAGGAGCAATTTATCTACTTGTTACTGCTAAAAAAGTTGTGTGCAGGGAAAAAAATATTGCTGCATAATCCATGTGGTCTATATTTCATATTTCTCATTTATAAAATGTTTTATTTGGATTAGAGAGGTCAATTTGCTCTTCTTACTTCTGTTTACCTTTTCTTGTTGGAATATAATCTAATTTAAATATTTTCTTCCTCCTTTTTTCTCCTCTCTCTTCAGAGTGACAAATATACTTAATGATCTAAATTTCTATCATATTTAAACTTTGCCTGATATCAGTCCCTAATGATTCTTAATTTTTAATTGAAGTACAAAACAAGAAATCTCAGTATATGTATAATAATAAGCTTTTTGCATTTTTAGAATCAAGATAATAGATTATAAAGTTTAAACTAAGTATAATCTTTTATCTATATCCTACATGTATATGCCTATTAAATGTTTGCATAATTGCAATAATATTAAATAAATATTTTGTAGATATTTGCACAGAATAATTTTATTTGGTTTTATTGAGAATCCCTGTGCTTTTTTTCAGTGTACTTATTTTTTTCCCAAGAGGAATAAGTAGGTTCATGCGCAGTAGATTTTTAACAAATTTTTATAGAGAAACAGAAAATTTAATGCTCCACATGATATTTTATGTTCAGTTCAGAGATAAAATTCAATCACTTTACATGTGTAATAGGATATTTATCCTTCCTAAACTGAAAATCCTAATATATCTAACCATGATGTTGCTGATGATATTTTCATAACATTGCCATTAAGACTACCTGCTTATAGCCAAGTCTGTGGGTTAATTTAAGTCTCCAAGCCAGATATCTTCACTGCCAGTAGATTTCTTAATTAAAATCAATGTGGTGTTTTTAAGCTACAACTGCTTTTTATATAATTTGTCTAAAAGAATACACATGAACTGAAGACTGGAATGTCCATGTGAACAGAATGTGAACAATATTTTGCAGTATTTCACAATGAAAATAGATTAAAAAATGTAGGGAAAGAAGTCCTGGCACTTCAGGACACAGTTACACTGCTATTAATGGGCAGCATTGAGCAGAAGAACAAAACACTGACTTTCAGATGCTACCAAGTTGCTATAAATGCTGTGATTGTTTGCACACTTTCACAATTCATTCACTTGCTTAGTTGTTGTGTGGAATTCTGGCATTTCAATCCAGGTGTTAAGAATAGTTCACAAACTAAGATGAACAGGAAGTATGTTTGTGTGAGACTGGCTGGGGTGGGGAGTAGGGAGACGTGGCCTAAGCCTGAGCACCTAGAATTGTTACTTTTTTCCAAAGTGAGTGATACCTACATATGCATAAATGCAAAGCAGAAATGGGGGTACAAGCAGGACACAGAATGAGCCATGGTTCCCCCCCGGCCCCATATGCTGTTTAGGAGCAAAACATAGTTGTGCTGTATGCTAGAAACAGCAAAAGCCGTTCAGAATCTGCTCCATAGGAATAAAAACTTATTAAAAATATGTCTTTTTGGTACTGCTTGAAATGTATAATCTGTTTTTAAAGTGCACAATATAAAATGCACAATATAAATGCAGATTGTGCTAGATTCTACTCACCAAAAAGCCTAGTCACAGCGTTATGACAGCTTTATGACATTTAACCATCATAGCATGTGAAAACATGGAAGAGATGGCAGGTGGGAGTAAGTACTTGATATTCAAGAGAAAATATTAATGGATGTGTCTAAAATGTAAGTACTTTTTAACATGTCATGCTTAGGAATATTTGCATAATATTATCCTTTAAATTGCAGTGTGTACATATTAATTTCACAGTGTCACTCCCAATAAGTCTGGCATCTGTACATTCAATGGGCCCAGTCTAGCACACTTGCATCTCTTTATCACAGACATTTGGAGTCTCAGTTAAAAAGTGACTCAAAAGTAAGACAACCCAGAGAGGCACAAAGATTTTCGGGAAAAATGGAAAGATTTATGGTAAAAACACAAACACTCAGTGTCCTAGGAAACCATGTCTTGTCATGTGGGGGGTTGTTCCAAGCTACCTTCTGCCCCTTCTTCAAATATAGTTTCTTAAATTACTCTTCTTCCTCTGGATAATACCTGTTATCTAAGTACTCAAGCTCCAAAGTCTATTTCAACTGGCAGAAGAGGTAAGAAAGAAAGGAGTACAGAACAGTTTAGAAATAGGACTAGGAAGCTTAAAAAACCCAAACAAAAAACCTCAGTGATGAAGAACAATAAAGAGAAGCATAGTGCTCCATGTATGCCCTTGGTGCTTGGTGTTACATAGTTCCTAGCACAATTTTACCTCTTCCATTCTTCACTCTCCACTTTTCCCTAGGAAGTACATCATTAGATGCATGTGAATTGTGGCTGTAATTTTTTTTTCCTCCAGTTTTAAAAATATTATGCCTTTTATTCACAGAATGAGTCAGGTTGGAAAGGACCACAGTGGGTAATCTGGTCCCAGCTCCCGACTCAAACAGGGTCATCCCTGAGCACACGGCACAGGACTGTGTCCAAACAGTTCAATGGTCAATAGAAATAGACAAAGAAAAACCCCAGAGTTCTATGTGTTTGATCTCATTATCAATCTGAACAAAGTCTTCTCTTCTATATGGTGGCATTTTGGACTGTAGTTTGATACCCATTTGCAGTGGGAAGCAGGAATTGTACCACAGATCCTGTAAGCCCAGGATGACAAATCCATGATATTTTTTCTTGTACTACTTGCCACTTAAAGGCAAAACCACCATGCAATATTTAAGGTTTCTACTCTGTTTACTCTTAAAAACATGAAGAGAACTTTGCAGTCACTGAGACTCAAGGAGACTAAGACACACAAGTATGAATTTGAGCACTATCATTTTCTAGCAGGTCCCTGCCACCTTAGGTCTTCAGAATGACACATGGGGAACAGATTTAGACCTGTAAATCTGCCATTCACTGCCTTTCATATGCTTCCCTTTGTAACATAAGCATCTTCCTCAGAACATAATTTCTTCACACTGTAGTTTCTATTTAAGAAGAATTAGATCCGCCTGCTAAAAAAGCATTTTGTTTTGTTTTAAAACCATTGTAAGCTAACAGGATGCAAAATCTTTAGGGCATATTAAATTCTTAAAAGAAAATTGACAGGAAAAAGCCTCGGTTTATTACAGCTGTTAGCCTTTCCAACAGGGCAGTTGTAAGAATTTGGAAAATATTTTAACTCATTTTTGTCAAGCCATCCCTCCTCATCCTTTCTAGAATTTTCTTCCTTATTATTTACTTAATTTCATTCAAGTAGATCAGAAAACAAAGTTGCCAATACTATGTAAAAATATCCCCAGAGAGGGTTAGAAAAATCAAACTGTTGAGATAGCACAAGAAAATTGTAGAACAGCTGTTCATTTTTGCTATATACTATGAAAATTAACCAAAAAACTTCAGACATAAAAGATGGAATAATAAAAATAGCATCCTGAAGATATCAGTTTTAACTACAAAATAATACTGTGAGTATATTTAGATGAAATTTCCCTGGAATGTTCCAGGAAAAACTACTTAAAACTAAGCCTTTGGACATATGACAGTTTTCAAGATGCTGTAAAAATGAAGTAAGTTAGTATCTCATCCAGTTATTCATTTTGAGAAAATGCCAAAGCCACAATAGCTATATCTCTACTGTTCCAAGATGAGGTTTGTAGCTCTCAGCTCCTGCAACTTCTGACATTCTACTGCCTGGAGATATTTAAGGGAAAAAAAATCACATACACTACCCTATTTTTACATGTCTGACTAATTCCTAAAAGTAGATTAAAAGGTCTACAGAATTAAATCAGTGAGATGTTTCTGTTGAAATCTTAACAACTCAGGTAACCAATTATTTATGTTTCATTTGCTACTTCCTTATGAAAATGAGAATATATAGAATGAAGAAAAAAAGGCATAACAAGCAATTGCTTTAAAGACTTGCTTAGAATTGTTTAAAAGGTGTGAAATTATTTTTTCAGATTTCCTTCTCCTTGTAGTAATGATTGTAACAACATTGCATAGATGATGATATTTTAAGGAAAAGAACATACTTGGTTTTGAGTTTTGGCTATTTCTTTTATAAACACAGTTTGTAGTCTGAAGTTTGAATGAGTATCTGAAAACATCCTCTCTAACTACTAAGGCTACAAAGTTAAAGAGTGTGAAAGGAGGAGTTCTTTCATACTCACACCCAACTGATGAAGCATTACTGAAATTATCAAACTTTGCATGATTGATGGCAGGGGAAAAAGAGTTGCCAAGTTTGCTGAGAGCCTGACCCTGCAAGTGGCCTCCTGCGCTCATACAAAGATTTGTCAAAATCTGCCTTTTCTGAAAACAAGGGCTTGCTCTGTAGGATGCAGCTCCAAAAGCAGAGCCCATATACGCATTCACTGACAACTTTGTATGGAACTTCACACAAGGAATATTAAAACCATTTTAATTAGTTAGTTAGCTTAAGGCTCTATGGTTGGGCTTTCCCAGGTCTACAGACATTGCACAAAAAGTGACACCATGTATTCCACACCCATCAGAACCTATCGTTCCAAGGCTTGTATTTAATTTCAAATTATCTCAATCTCATTTTCCTTTAAGAAGGGAAATGGCAGAGCTACTTGAAGGGACAGAGGGGTTTGGATCCCGACTTCTCAAGTGTACACAGTGGGCCAGGACAACAGCCCTGCTCCAGGAATAAAGGCTGGGTTTCCCTTCCCTAACCAGCTCCCTCCCAAGGAGTGAAACACACACTACTTTTATATTTTCAGTAGTGGGTCCCCTTCCTGCCCGGGTGAGATCTGCACAGGAGGGGCTGAGTTCACCTAAACTAAAGCTGTGTTTTAAATGTGTGGGTGCAGGATCTGACGCAGCACACATCAAACCTGTGACCAAAGTGAGGGGGTATTTCTGGTGACAACCTCCTGCTAGGAAAAGGGAGGTTATATGTGCTAAGACCCTGAAGAAAGTCACTCAGGAGTAGAAAAAACTTGGAGAGATTGCCATACAAGTCATCCTCAGGATTTAGTGTAGCTGACCAACAGATATTGCTACATAGGAAGGGAAAATGCAAGTGAATTTAGGACTAGTTAAAGAAAAATACTGCAAACAAAAATATATATGCAAAGTTAATATCAGTTCTGGGATCTTCCATTACTCATATAAATTAAAGAGGAATACTCTCTTAGCAAACCAAAATGCCACAACAGCAAAACCCACGGAAGACCTTTCTATGAAATCTTTTTCTTTTACACCTTGACTTTACTAAAGTTCATATTGTTGCACACCCAAGACGAAAAAGAAACAGCTCTGCTAACAAATACAAGTCTCTCTTAAAAATGTACATATTCATATGTTACTGTCACCAATTAAATCAAAGGTCCTAGAAAAGCCATTATTTACTGTTGGACATGAAAAAGTTCTCTGCATTAAGTTATTTTCAATAGTCAATTTTTTTTAGCAGATGATTGAAATTGCATTTTTTTTAATAAAAACACTGTTTTAATGGCCTTTTTGCACTCACCCAGAGATTTGTGAAATTTTGAATACAAATGAGTGCAAAGCCCTAGACTTAATGAAGAAACTATTCCTGGTTTTCTTATGGTTGTTAATTTTTCAGGGCAAACTGAAATGATTTCATGTGTACTGATTCTGTATGAAACTCATCCCTGTGCACAGAAACAAACACACAGTTTTATATGAGACTTCAGAATAACACCAACTTGAAACCACCACAAGAGATGAAGCCTGGGGCTCCTAAGTTCAGGACTGGGTTTCTGAGAGAGTCAGGACCAGGTATTTATGAGGAGGTTTAAGTGAAGCACACTTTATAGAGAACCACTGGTTTATTTAATTCCAGCTTGTATGCCTTTTGGTTTATAGTTTGTAAATAAATCTCCTTATGTATCTAAGACCTGAGTGGAGAGTAACTAGGTAAACCCAGTGGTTTTGTAACACTGGCAGATTCCGTTTGTGAAAACTGTGAATCCAATTTTCAGCCAAGATGGCTGTTCCTTATAGTTTGTTCTGTATCTGCCAATAATTTGATGTGCTACAATAGACCTAACTTGCTAAACCTCTGAGTATTTCAAAATGGCAGTGTTGGAATACAAAAAACTTCCGAAAGAATTGCCAGGCCATTTACCAGAGCTCTTATGGAATAGACTACCAAGATATTTTTTGCTTCAAAATAGTTATTTAGAGCTCTCATTATTTCATGCAGAACCCAAATTTACTCCTTGAAATGAAAATATAAGACGCCACCAGTTGCTCAAAAAATTTAAAATTAAAAAATTAAAAAATAAGCCTTTTCCTATTGCATTTTCAATGTTATAGATAATTCCCAATTCTCAATTTGTGTACTGCATTGAAATTGTGTAACAACAATGCAACCATACTTTTAGAAGGCTTTCAAAGCATCTGAGAATGCCAGCAGCCAGACAAACTTTAACATACAGATATTTTTCAGGATGTTAATTCTTGTAAGAATTGTTGCTGATCAAATATCTGTGGGAAATTCTGCTCCTGCACGGTATTGCTACAGCAACGCAATATCTCAGTCACCAGGCAGTCATGCAGGCTCACAGCATCCTACCTCACAAATATCAACAGAATAGCGGACTCATCAAAAGCATGAATAATCTTTAGAAAATTTTGATTTACATTTCAAGCTGGTAGAGGGATATGAAAAGTGCCAAATCATCTTGCATTTCACTACCAGTGTTAAAGACCAGCACTGCCCTCCATGCTGAGCTGCTGATCATCGCCTGTATTCAGCCAAGCCTGTTACTTCATCACAGATGTGTCCCTTAGCTGGGATACAATTAATTCATGGAAATGTACAGAATACATGCAAAATAAATTATGCTCATGGAGCAGAACTATCCATTGTAGACCATTTTTTATACTTCATAAAGCCTACAAGCATCACCACTGAGGGCAAAGGAGGCCATAAATGAAGTCAGTTAGGAGAGCAAAGAGTTCAGAGAATCATAGGATGGCCTGGGTTGAAAGGGATCTCAAAGATCATCTCGGGCCACTTCTTGAGCTTGTCTAGTTTGTATGAAGCTTTTTTTGAGGATCTAATCTCTGCCTTTGGAGTTGTTTCCTTGAAAAAAATGTCGCTGACTGCCAGACCTAGAAATTGCCAGAAACAAAGACAAGGCAATCTTTGAGAGTGGTAGCCAAAGAAAGAGGTGCGAGAAAATAATTTATTCACAAAAAATAAAGTTTTGATGATGAATTTAACTAAAATAAAATTTTAATTAAATTAAAATAAATTAAATTTAATTTTAGTTAAAATAATTTCCAGTACTTGTCCTGTCAAAGACGTATTTGGAGAAATCTTTCTAAATTACACTGATTTTTGTTTCAGAAAAATGATTAATGATATTTAAGGAAACAGAGAATGTTTAAAAAATAATAAGAATTAGCTATTTGAGCCATAATGATTTGTTTCCTTGCATATCTCATATTGATGAATAAACCAATTATTATTCCAAATCAATCAAAGCATTACTATTTCATTACAATTTATATCTATAAGGCAAACACCATGACAAATTCTACAGGAGACACCTTGATAAAAAGAAAAAGATCAGGCAATATCAACAGCCATCTTTTTGGTAGAGTTGTTTAAAGTTACATTAATGGATTCATTTATTGTTGATAATTATATCTTGCAACATTTTGAATAAAATACCAGAATAAAATACCAGAATACTGAATCTTGGAGAAATGACTAATTTGGATATGCCAAAGGTCCAGAAAAAGCACAGGCATTGGGGGCAAAAAGAATTTGTTGTTGTTGTCCTTTTTTTTTTTCTTTTTGCTCTTTGATGAGCTGTCCGAACTTTGACTATGAAATGATTTTGAAAATTTCTCAAGACTAACAATTGAAATCACTGGGTATTTTTAGACCAAGATTCTCTCCTTCCTTGCAAGGGTGATTGCAGTCTAATGTGCAAACAAAACCCAGGAATATCACACTAGGCAAACCCAAAAGGCAGCAGTGGCTGAAGTGAACATTCATATTTTTAAAGGACATAAAAGGTATTGGGAGCAATTTGTCTAAAAAACAAAAAATCAGGAGAAGATCCAAAGGGATGAGATTTCACCTTGGTGAAGTGAGACTGAGAAAGCTTTTTAAGTGTTGGCAGCACCATAGAAAAACCCAGTGTCAAGAAGTTAGAATGATGAGAATGATCAAAGGACATCTTATCTAAATTAAAGGTGAGATTAACATTACTGATAAAAAAGTAGAGCTATGGACTGCTTTAACATAAAATAAGAAAAAGACTTGCAAAGGAACACCATGATCTTGTTTACTATTTTGGCTGTATTTGGTTATTCCAGCCAGGTCTAAGATAAGCCTATTAAAAGGCACAAAAACTTTTAATCTAAGGCAAACCACATCTATATACTGTGAACATAATATTCCATCCAAAATAGCAATTGAATTCATTTTGTCCACATCATTCTATAAAAAGAAAGCATAAAAAATGATCAAACTTGTGTAGGCAACATTAAAGCTGAAGTGCCGGTAAATGATATTGCCCAGCTCCCTCATAATGATAGAAGAGGTGGATAAAAACGGTGTCTTTAAACTACCTACAGCAACAGCCAGCCAAACTGAAGTTCCACAGGTAAAACACAGAATTCAGTCTACACCTTAGGTGGAGTAAGAGTGTAATTTGGTGCTTTACCTTATATTTTTCTTTGGTACCAGTCAAACCAGATCACTACCTGTAAATTCATTCATTTTGGATTGTATTTTGTTAATTTCAGAAATGGTGTTTATAAATTTCTAAAGCCATCTGTACTTCCCAACAGTCACTAGAGCATTGCTTTGCCATTCTCATGGCATTAAAATACCATCCCTGGAGTTCTCAGCAGATGGTTTTGCTTGCAATGCTGAAATACTGATAGGTAGAAGGGAATCAATAGTAAAAAAAAGCTTCACTTGTAAGACTTTGAAAAAAAACCAAAACAAACGCCCATAAATATAAATGCAAAATGTGAGGAAACAAGGAGAAAAGAAAAGAAGGGAGAAAAAAATAAAAGTTCAAACATCTGGAAAATGTGGTAAAGTTTTTAATTGAAAATTATAGAACTCTTAAAATTTTAACTGTTTTAGTTTTGTGGTTTTTTAATTAAAAACTAACAAAAGCTTTTTGACTATATTTATAATAGATTTTGAAAATTTTATCCCATAATTCAGAGGATCAATCTCAGAATTAGTTGTCAAATGTATGGAAAACATTTTTCTGAAAAAAAAATATGACTACGCTTATTTGCTTATCTGGTCAGTTAAACAAAATTCACTGGCTGGACCAGAACACATTGTAAAAGAAACCTGCAAAGATGGGGAAAAAAAAAGCTGTATTGTAATTTACTTATTTTTGTTAATTTACTTTTGATGAAAAAATTAATAATGAGTGGTTACTCTTGCATAGAAACTGCAAGAAGCAAAATCTTTCTAAATGAAAATATAGTAGGTCCCTGTTTGTTCAGAAGATTCCTGACTGTGTTGCAGGATTATATTTATAAACAGAACTACACCCAACAGACATACCAATCCATGGTATTCAAAGAAAGGTTTAAGGGCATCTTTTACATAGGTGGTATCAACTTTTGTGAATTTTTATTCAAATCCAAATGTATAACTATCATTAAAAAAGGATACTCAGATGTTCAGATGGTGCAAAAAAAGGCATTTATATCATTAAATGCTCTTCAGGGCTCTGAAATTTACATACTTTACTTTCTACGACATTTCAAATAAATACAATGTCAAAAGAATATTATTAAGACTGTTATGGGATGAATATTAACAACAAAAAATGCCAAGTTTTTAGCCTTCCTGAGCAACTTCTATTTCTTCAGTGAGTATAGAATATGCTACAGTTGTTAATTGCTTAGTCACAGAGTATTTCCAGGGGAACTCCTCTTCAGCCCATGCACAAACAGACATTCAAGAAGGTCAAGCACTGATATTTTGTGAAATTTCATTGATTGAAATTTTAATGTTTGTAGAGACATCAAAAAACCAGCATTCAAATCCTCATAGAAAAAAAGGTGATAATTTTGCTATGGTCCATATATTCTAATCATGAGTGCTTTGACTGTGTAGCAAACACTGTACAACTCAAGTTCAGCAAATTCCTTTGCAGGAATAACATTGTCCTAGATGAGTTCTTCGGTTCCAAGAGATGAGGCTGAAAACCGAATACTTAATTTGGGTCATATGGATAATTTTTTTCAGAGGACTAAGCATTATACCAGACTTTATATATTCAGGGCCCTGCTCAAAGGTTTCAGTTGCAAACAAACATTGAGCATATTGCAAAGAATTTTCTTGATAAGTAAATATATAAGACGTGCCTTTAGATTGGATATAAACTTCAGAAATTCTATTAGGAAGAATGATATCTGCCAACCACAACCAACAGCTCCAGTCCTGGAAGATGCAGATGATCCTCCTCAAGGTCAGGGAATAACTGACAGCACATCCCATCCTTTCCTCATACTGGGGTGACAGAAGGGTTTCTTGGGAGTGTTCCACCAGATCTTTATTGACCCCAAAGAAAGAAACACAGTTTCAATGTTGGACTCTGGAAACTGAGCCTTATCATTGGAAGTGTCAAAAACAATCCCAACAAAAGACTCTTCAAAATGATTATGGTGACAGAGAAAGGCAGTTCTTTCACCCTTCTACCAGTCATCTGAGACAGCAGTTTCTGGCATATGGAACAACATTCCATGCACAAGTATTGGCCAACATGCCTTACATTTTTCACTGACCATGATGCTGAGAGTTTTGGAATGGACCAATAAACAGCAACAAGAAAACATAATGACAATGTGCAACCCCTGTCAAATCAGCCCAGTATTCAGCAAACCCTAGAGTATATCTTCCTTAAAATAAAGGTTTCTCTTGTTACTTTAACATCTTTCTGATGCAGTCAGGCTGGTTCATTTTAATTCAGAAATTTTGATTTCATTCAAACGACTTTGAACGGAAAGGGTCACGTCCTCACCATTTCCTCAGCCATCTGCCCGTTTGTGACTTTTGAGAATATCTATCTCATTTCAGAGAGACTTATTGTGTGAGTCCTAATCACAGCCCTGTTACTGGGTTTGCACCACTGGACTGTGCAAACTGTAGATAAAACAGTTTCTCTGCTCAGATCTAATAGCAGGGAATCAGTTTAACAGCAAGAGTGTGCTTCTGTAAGATTTGCTGTACACAATCCTTTATTCTGAAGTTCTACATGGGAATGAGTTTTACTGTGAAAAAACCCAACCAACCAACCAAAAAACCCCAAATCTAAAACCAACAGGAAGTACAACCAGATTCTGTTCTGTTTAAGAGAGCCTAGTTTGCATGTGAAGGACTATCACTATGTGCACTAAAACCAGCAATCTTTGCCAGTGACAGTTCACCTCCCTCTTTTCCTGACACTAGTTATGTCCCACCAACCTCAATCACCCAGGGTTAAACTCCAGAACCAGACACAGATGCTCCTGATCATTACATTTGTTTAGCATTAGAGAGCAAACCATCTTTCCCTCTGAGACTTCTGGGTACTTCTGCTGTTCCTTTCAGTAACAACGTGATGTGCATGAAAACTCACAAGAGCAAATGCACTCATGAGAGATGAGATGCAGTTTGCAAATTTGGCCAGGTCTCAGAGCTGTGAGGGCCACCCATCCCTGCTGATGCTGGTGTCGCTGCCAGCACTCCTGAACCAGCCAAAATCCCCAAACCCATGACTCTGCTTTGGCAAAAAAAAAGCAGCAGCTCCACTTCCTTCTTTAATCGTGTCACAGCCTCTTTCACAGCAAAAGATATGCTCACTCCTCCTTAGTCAACTATCTCTGGATTGCTTAGAGAAAATAATTTTCATTCTTTACCTTCTAGTGAATCACAAACAAACTGTTATCCCCACTTGCTCTGGAGGAACAGGCATCATAAAGAGTCTCATGAAGGACAGGATATTTTAACTTGTGATGAAGTCCAAGCAAGAAATGAAGCAAGTTTTCCTTCCAGTTTCCAGACAGTCACCAAAATTCTTATTTTCAAATTGAGCACATATGATGTAAAAAGCATCAAGTTACAAGAAAAATTATCATGCAGTTTTAAAGATATGATTTTCACAATCCCTTTAGAGGAGAACAGAGGTTTTATTCTCTTTTTATCCCTGAAACATACAATAATAATCCTATTTTATGCATATTAATTTTAAATCATAATGAGATTTGGAAAGGTATTGATTTCAATGGGAGTTAAGGGCTAAATATCTTTATATGGAGCCACAACCTTCATCCTATTAAATCTCTACATTTATTGTCTGGACACAAATCATTATAAAGCAGGCATTACTCAAGAAAGAGCTCAAAACCAAGAGAAAAGCCCAATTAACAAGGAATTCAATGCAATTATGGAAGTTCGGAAGTTGCCTGGGGTGGTGTTTGCCTGCAAATCACTGGGGAAAGATGAAAAGGGAAGAGTTTGTTTCATCCCCACTTTCAAAGTATTATTTTTACTTCAGGTCCACATTGTTAATTTTTAAACCTGAAGCATCAGGATTTCTACAAAGTCACGGGTTAGGAACAAAGATGCCATTAACTGGGTTTCTGGGGGATCTTTATTTTGCAACACTCATCAGTGCTGGGGTTACTTTTACCAGTAGCTGGAGTCCTTGTCTATAGCTCTTGGATGTTTGTACATAATTAAACTGGCTTTTCTGACCCTAGTCCTGTAGACATTAAAATCAGCTCAGCACAAACAATCCTGGAATGCACATTATAATACCTGAACTTCTTCCATCCCATTCCACACCCATTTATGTGAAAAAGGGAAAAGAAATAAGAACAGAGGGCCCACAGAAATGTACGCTAGATAATTAAAGACTTCTGAAGTATTAAAATCAACCTTATTTTATTATTATGGACTCAAGTCCTCCTATAAAAAATAGCTTTGTACATCCTTCACCTAAACTTGGATAAAAGAAATTTATCAGTTTAGATGCCTGCTTAAAAAAGTTGTAGAAACGAGAAGCATCTCAGTTGAATACCTCTGTGGTAGCATCAAGGCATTTCAGGACAGCCCAGGTTTCATTGCACTGGGTTTTTATGGCCTTTTTTTGATATTATATTGCAATGGGCTTCATACACCTTACACCAGCAACACACTTGGCTGGTTACAAACACGGTAACAAATATGTCCTGTGGATTTTGAGAGCTGCAAATTCCTGTGTTTCAGCATGCAACTGTTTTAACCCCTGTGTCAGCTACCCACAGCATTCCAGCTTGGGCTCCTGTTCTCAAGGTGGATTCAGATATACCATGATACATCACTCTTGGGGTCATGATGTTTATTTTCCCAGTTTTTATCCACAGCACTTCCCTAGAACACAACCAGTTGAACCCAGAAAGTGTTCCCAGGGCACCCCCAGTGCTCCTAGGACACTGGTAGCTCTACTCAACAGACTTACACGTTTCAGGAAGAAAAAAGCTAATAATACTGGAGATGGTAATAAGTGCATGAAAAATAGCTAACAAAATCCTCTAAATTTCATCAAAAATGCTGATAGTTGTTGAATTTAAATGTTTTTAAAAATTACCCCTTTTTAAATGTGTGTTTCCAGCTGAACAGGATCAATCTGAAAAGACTGAGAAATCATATTTAATTCAAAAAGAACGTGAAGAAGTCACCTACCAATACCTCAGATACTAATAAACCTGGACTGGACAAATCTGTAGGCAAAAAAAAGGTGTTTATGGTATTTTTTATATTTCAGGTAAATACTAAGGTATGAGAGGAAACAAACTCACTCTTTCTTTCTTTATTTCTTTCTCTCTCATGCATTTGTGTGACAAAAAATGCAATTTAGAGGGATTTCAATTATATGGATTTTAAAATTAAAAATAAAAAAAAAATTGTGAATGTCTCAAAAACATAACACAAAAAATATGAAACAAACATTTTATTAAATGAATTTGAGTTAGTCAAGGTTTTTTTTGCAAATTCTGACTAATTTGGGGGTAAAACCTAATCTTTCCCCAGCAAGATGTATTCTACTTTGTAAGGCTTCAAGCTCATTTCAGTTCATAAATTAGGGGTAAAACTATACTCAAACATTCGCTTTGCTAATTGTAGTCAGATTCCTACAACAATACCCAAGCAATGACCAATTTATCAACAGAAAGCTTGTATAACAGCTTTCATTTTATTGGTGGTAGTTTCACTCACTGCTACAAAAAGAAAGGACAAAGTCTTTTAAGTCTTTTTTACTCCTAAAATATTTAAGCCAGTATTGATTTTAATATATTTGCTAGGGGTTGAATTGCAGTGTAAACCCCTTTTAGCAGAAAAAGAGAGAAGTAAAACCTCCACTGCACTTGGAGGAGGATTGGAAGGCACATCCACACCTCCCACTGAGTCAGCATCCCCTGCAGATCACTCCCTGTGGCAGCTACTTTATGGGGCACCCAGAGCAGATCTACAGCCAGGCAACCCCCTGGAAATCACCCTCTTCATCTCCCTTCAGTAGGCAAACAGCAGATTTCTGCTTTCCTGTTGTTCCCTGCAGCTTCTCCAGGGTCCAAAGTGTCTCCTCATGGAGGAGAAACCCCTCATCCAAATGCTAGCAGGAGAAAAAAATATCCCATTCCAGACTGGTGAATACAAAATACTACACAGGAATTGTAGCTCACAAACTGATACTAAATACCTCACTATAGGTGCAGAGCAACTACATTAAACCATACACCAGAAAAAACAAAGCACATCCCGCTCAGCCCAGGCTTATTACATTAGCATTTCTTTTTGATTTAAGAAAAAAAAAATCCCAAAGAAACCACAGAATAGTAAGCACAGTATAAGTTATTTATCTAGTAGAGTGACTTGGTTAAGATTTTTGGTGTTATTTCAGTTGAGCTTTGTAATTTGTCTTGAAACATTTTTTTAATATACCACATGAATGGAAAGCTGAATTTCAAAGAATGGAAAAGCCAAAAGTTACATAACAATGGCTGCAAAGTGGAATTTTTAAATGCATAATAGGTATAATTACCTTGATAGAAAATAATCACATTAAGTTTCAGTGCATCTTTAAAATGCTCCAGATGTTTTATGCTTTCAATACCTCATTTGTATTTACCTTAATCCTTCTTAAACAAGGTTTGTACAGGAACAGTGCAGGGACCTGACAGCTAAAAGCCAAATTGCTAATTTTTTCACTAGTGTGACTAAACAGGAGAAATGTATATTCTGTTTGCTGTCCACCTCCTCAAACCAACCAAACAAAAACGTCAGCTAGCAAATCTTTCTGAATATAGTGTTATACAGGAGGGATGACATGTCACAGTGTACTTTTGTTTTTTTCCTGTAAAACTGAATGGTCTTAGCAAAGCAACAAAAGGATAAAAAGTAGGGGGAAAACCTCTAATCCCTGAGATTCCTAAAGATAATTCTTGAAAATGTCATCTTCTAAATCCAGTCAGATACTCTTGTACTTAGACTTTATCCTAAAGTTTATTCTCTATCTTAAATTTTTGATATCTCTTCTTAGAAAAATTCCAGCTCATCTTTCCCGGTATAGCTCCAGTATTCCCGCTGCTTTCCCTTTTGTTGACTGCCTCATCTCTCAGTATTTTTCCACACAAGTCACACCCCCCACCCATAACTATTTTTACATCAGGAACCTGTTGCCTCCATGGCCAAACACTTACTTGCCATGCACTCTGCACTATCCTGACCGAGGAACGAGCGTGGTTCCGCCGCCGTGGACAGCCTGGCTCCCTCTCACAGCCAGCCTGAGGTCTCCTCCTGGGGCCCGGCGCAGACAACTGGAGCTGGTGGAATTTACAGCACCACCGTGACCTCTGCCTTTAACCTTGAAAGAGCTCTGTTATCTCTAGAGCACCCTTCTTCCCCCTGCTAAAGCAGACAGAATCCCTGCAGAGGTTTTTCAGCTGGAGAGGGGTATTTCAGTAATTGTTCTTCTTCTGGCTATTCTAATACAGAAATGTTCTCACACAAAATGTTTTTCTTTGCTGCAAAACTATAAATCTTCTGATTTCTGATCCTTCTGTGATGTCCTACTGTGCACAACTTCATCCACAACATTAGTGTTTCGTTAGCTAAATACAATAAATTGACATCAATATTTCAGTAGCTGCTACTGTTACTCTCTCCCTCTTCTCCAACAAATTCTCCTTCTCCTTTTCCAATTCCCAGTTATGTCTTGAGCTATATAGTCTACCAGAAGAAAAATCCTTCTGTTGTTATATCCTGTTGTTATATCCTATATTCTGTCAACTGATTCTCTTCCATTTTTTGTTCCTATATATCTGACTTCCAAAAAGAAGCATCCATTCTAAAAATATTCCCTCTTATAAAGTACTTGCTTATGTTGCTCCTCCACTTCCTCCTCTCTCAATGGAGAATTTCATAAGAGCTTTCTCTCATTCCCTGGCATCTCCTTGGACCAAGCAATTCAATAATTTTCTGTTTAGGTCATGTCCAGCCATGGTTCAAAGAACTGCTCTCCACCAAGGTGTGTCTCGTGGTTCTGACACAAGAGCAGTTCAGTGCATTGCTGATATTTCCCTCCTCTAAGATGCATTGGGCCTCTCTCTTCCAAGATTCCTATGAATCCCTGGTGCATGGATACAGCATATACACATTCCAGGATAAACTGTGCTTTGAGGTACTTAGACAAGCTCTATTACTGAATAAGCCAAGCTCTTAACAAGTTTTAGGTATTTTTGCCCACAACAGCCCTGTAAGAGATCCCTATTTTTACCTGATGGGGAACTGAGGCATAGGAAAACTACTTATGCTACTTACCACTGGGAAATCTGTGATAACTCAGGAACCACGACTAAGTCCCTGATAACCCAGACTAGAATGCCAATCTAAAGACCATTCCTCCCACTTCCTGAATGATAAGGGTTCAGCAAATCTTATGCATGTAGATTTTCTCCTGCTGCCCTTGGAATGTTCTGTGCATAGATGAACTATCTTGGCTGGCTTGAAAGCAAAAAATGGAGTTTCTTTTCCTCCCACTATACACCTTCAGACAGAAACTGGTAAGCCAGTAGTATTTTGCTGTGTGCAGCATTTTTTAGTCTTTGATACAAAAATGTATGTTCCTTTAGCTATTAGCATATGCAGTTAAAGGAAAGCAAAAACAAACAAACAAACAAACAGTAAAAAAAAACCCAAAAAAAACACCAAACCCCCCCCCCCAAAAAAAAACCAAGAAAAAAGGGGAGAAGAAAGAGATATGCTATGTGTGGTTTCTGTACAGAATTACAAAACAACTGTGAAATCCATGCTATAATCTGTACCATCTTATTTCTTCTTAATTCCTTGGGAAATTATGTCCCATCACACCATACTGTTCAACATCCTTTGTCAAAGCTTTCATCAAATACAGAGCAAAAAATAAAAATTCTAAACATTGTTGTATTCAGGACAGTGATACCTACTTTCTTTACTGAAGACTGGGATTTTCTCCCTGTACCTGAGTCTGTTGAAATGAGATAGCTCCACTATATCACGAACAAATACTTCCTACATAGAGATAGCAGCCAGAGGTAGCCGCTGTGACTCTGCCAGTACAACTCCTCAGACACAGAGTTATTACAAATTATTATCTCTATCAGGTAAGCCTGCTGAAGTCAGGGGAAGAAACAGGAGAAGGAAGAAGAAAAGGTGATGAAGGCAACACTGCTTGTAAATCATGTGCCTAAAGCAGACAAAATCATAAATAAAAATGGTTTCCAGTGAACCAGTAAAACTTCAGGAGATAAAATGTTTTTGTTCCTCATTAAACAAAATTTCTGTTTCCTAGGACTAAAAGTGTAAAACCTCTATATCCAAGCTTATATGAACTTCAAAATAAACCAAATATTCTTTCTAAATAGCAGCAAGTTTATTTAAAAGGATATCTGCTTCACTGATACTAAATACCTTCTACATCCCACGCATTGAGCTAGTCAACCTTAGTCGATTGTTTATTCTCTAAGTTTCTCAAGGCAAGATGAAAATAGTACCTGACAATGGGGAGTCCCTTTAAACAACTGGTTCTATTTTGGTTGTTTGGTCCTGTTTCCATAACAAAGCACAGTTTTGTACCAAAGCTGAAACATCTCTAATCTAGTTCACTTTATCATTAATGACCTACTAAGCAATATCAAAAATGTTGAAAATAGCAGCTTAAAATTATATTATTACAGGAATAGGAAGAAACGGCCAGTTGTGCTCCAGGGAAGAAATAATTGTGCCCCTAACTCATTTAATATGATCATGAAACTGTTTTTGTAAAAAAAATATAGATAGTACTGTAATAACCAAGAGGAAGTTTTGAGATCCATCAACACCTATAAATACTTCAGCAGCAAATATTCTTTGTGAGAATCTATAGAAGCACCACTGCTGCACTGCTGGGGACACATTATACTTTTATAATGTATGGACAAGTCAGTTCTACCAATATATGTTATCCCTTGTTTCCATGTAAACCTCAGAGCCACAATGTCCATTTATATATAATAAATCTAGATTAGATTAGCCCAACTTATGGATGTGTCCCAAGCTGCAATGTTTAAGCTGGGCCACACTGAACCAAAAGAGAAAAAAACCCAACCAACCAACTAAGCATTTAAAACAAGGACCTACATGCTGTGAAGTCTGGCACAATCTTAAACCATAACAAGGCCATGGATGAGCGTATGGTATTCTCAACACACTAAAAAATATCTAGCTTGATATATCTTACAGATGGCAGTATTTTTCCACAGCAAGGAGATCTTGGCAAGGAAGCACATAAAACAATAAAAACTGAAGCTTTTAGAACTGGATTTTCAGAAACTGGCCTCCATGTTTGAAGACAGTCTGGAAGTAAAGCCTTTAATTTCCTCTATAGCTGTTGCCAAGAAGACAAAAAACCTTGAAAGGAGATGAATGAAGTGGGTTGTGGAGGGTAAGGATTTGCAGCAGCAGGATGCTCTGGTGTTGTCTCATAGCAGAGAAGACACTGAAGTTGGGTCTATTTGCAAAAATCTCAGAATACTGAAAGAAAAGCTAACTACTAATCCCCCCTCAATACATTTGCACAAGTGAGTGCTCTAGGGTACTCAGCCTTGCAGCACTTCACAAAGTCCTTGTAGAAGTACCATTGCATCCTTCTGACTTACCATTAGCTTTCCATGACTCCTGCTTATCTACAAAACCACCTTAACAGAGCCAAGGAAAAGGAAAGATTGTGTGACTCAAAACTAACACCAAGATGAAGAAAAAGCTGGACCTCAGTCAGAAGAATCCACTTCTTGCTTCCAGTGTGGCCCAAATGTTGCTGCTCATCCCTTAGAAAAATTCCTGTCCTCTGCATCTTCATCCTTTGTTCACTGGGGTTGGAGGCTGCAGGGGAAAGCCAGGGGCAAAGCCAGGGGCAAGGGATTGCCAGGGCAGTGTGGGGCCAGCCCCTTTCCAGCCCCTTCCTGCCACTCCCAGTGAGGTCCATGTGGGATAGTGGTTGCTCATTCCTCTTCCCAGTAGGAGGATTTACTCCTAACACATTCCCACTCCTCCTGGAAGAGAGGAGCCAGAAGGCATGGTGAGTCACTGCTGCCTCCCTGCATGTCCTGCGGATACACAACTTTGCCTCATCCTCCTGGTAGGAGAGCTGGTAAAATCCCACATGATGCCATGAGCCAATTTGCAGTCTCTTACTGAAACCAGAATTTACCATCGAGAAGGAAGGGCAACTGTGCACAGAACAATTTGTGGTTAGGTGGGCAAGGCTCCTGGCAAACACAGGAACCAGGCCTCCAGCCCTCTGTGGTCTTCCTTTCAGCACTCCTTGACTCCTTGACTGACTAAAACCTGCTGGTAGCCTGTAAGATATCACAGGGCAGAGTCCAAAAATATTGTAGGATTTAAAAACAGGGAGGAAAACATATGCATACCTCTGCACATGCAAGGCAATACACAGACAAGTGGGGAACATAAACCTCATAAGAGCTCCCAAAGTTTTGCTTCATTTTCATCTATTGGTAAAAGAAAACCATTGCACTGTCATTAAGAGGAAGGTCTTTGGTTTGTGTTCTCCAAAAGGTTTAGTAGTCCTTTGATTAAATAGTGTTGGGAATCACTACTGTAAAGCAGTCATCATGGCAGCAGCAGAGAATCTCCCAAGTAAATTAAATCTGCACTGTACAGCACCAACTCAATTGAAAGGAGTTATTTGCTCTTCAACCCTTTCTTTAATGTGTTTTTTTTTTCCTTTTTAAAATGTTGAGAGACTGAAAGAATGTTTTATAACCATCATTCTGCTGCTTGCAGGAGAAATGTTTTGTCAAGAAAAGCTCTGGAAGCTGTGTTGGGAGACAGTCTTCCCTATAAAATACTCATTTACTGAGGATAATATTTTTGAAAGCCAACTTGTCATATCACAGCATTTTTCTTTCCATTTCCTTGACCATTTTATGTTCAAATACACAATTGTTCAAACTATCTCATCAGCTCGTGGGTTGTTGTGGGTTTTTGGGGTTTTTTGTTTGGTTTTGGTTTGGCTTTGTTTTTTTTATTCCATTTCCTAGCTCCTGAAATAGCCAACATTACTGTTCTCATAAGCAAGTAGCTGCCCTGTTATCATCCATAAGCAATCTACTCCCACTTTCCTTGTGACGTGTTCCAGGTTAAGGAAGAAAGGTAAAAGTTGAAATGAAGTCATGAAACAATGGATTTTATATCTTGATTTTTACCTACTTGAGCTCTTCCCAACAGCCATTGGACATCCCTTCAGCTTCCAGCCTGTGGATCCTTTCAAGGAAACCCTGCCCGCAAGGCAGATGAGCCAAGCCACAATGAGCAGGGTGGTGCCCATCACATACTGAGATACGCAGCTAAACCTGCTCCTTTTTTTTTGCAACACAATATGAAAGTCTACCTTAAAATCTACCCAGAGCTCATCAGAGATGACTGAAATTCCAATACTTTCTCCAGTGAATTGCTCAATAACTTTTTCCTCAATCTGCAGTAGATGAGAGCTTTTTAAAAAATGAGCAAGCATGACTCATTTTTATGACCAATGCACCATTCGCAAAATGCTTTCCAACCAGATTGCAGTTCAAATAAGACATGTGTATTGTTGCAAAACAAAATATGCTGGCTGCACAGAATGTATTCATCTATATTAGTTTTTCTTTCTAAATCCAGCACACTGGGAGCTAAATTAATCTGCTGAGTGCTAAATTCATCCACTGAGAGCTACTGTAGATTCAGGGAAATATTTTGAGTGCTGTAGCAAACAAGTCTCCCCCACTCAGGAGCCCTCTGTGGGCTGCTGGTGTTTTAACCATTTTGTCTGCTTCCAAGCAAGGGAGCAGCTGATAGACGAGGGAAATGCTCATTGATTTGCAGGGGCAGCACCACAGCCAATCAGCCCTAGAACGAGGCACAAGCACGAATCTCTCCAACTATGCATATTTATATGCAGCTGTCGTACCTCCAAGTCTCCAGTGAATACCGAGTGCTTGTGTGGCCACCAAGACACACAATGCACACAACCCTGCAGCCTGCTCTTGCTTCACTGTGGCAGGGGAAGATGGAATTGACAGAAACACATTTCATTTTCCCTGGCTTGGCTACCCCAGCAAATTACATACCTAATACAAGTACGCTATAGTTGCATAAATTCTTAATCCAGGGGCATTTTCAAAGGGGTAAAGGAAACAAACATCTTGCAGGAATGTATCTTCAGTAGGGTAGGCTGAACTACAACAGTGGAGTCACAGAGACAAGCGTCTTGCCAACAGTGTCAAAAAGCCCCGTGATACTGAGGGAAGGATAAGGGAAAGAGCCTTCCTGATGCTACAGTGGTGATCATGGGCAGCACCCAGAGATGTGTCTGTGAATGGGACTCCACAGTTTAGAGGTGGGGCATAGGGGTCAGGAAGAGTGACAGGAGGTTTTCCTTTTGGTTTAGCAAACTCTAAGACTTGAAAACATACCCCAAAAGAGAGATCTGTGGAACTGAAAGAGAGAAGTAGAGATGCAGGTAGAGAAATGGCTCAGTGAAAAGGAAAACCCAGCAATCTGACACTTATAGGAAGGTTGGTGACGTAAATGTACCAAGGATTCAGAGGGGACTGGCTAATTATTTACTGGTCAAGCCATAACTTGTTTGCCAAAGTAGAATGGCATTTAAAGCTGTTTCTTACAGTCTATGGAAACACAAAGCTTCTGCAGACTTCTATCAAAATCAAGAGCTGGAACTCAAACTGTGCAACATCCAAAAGGAATTGAAACAAAACCCACAGCTGCCACGTACAGGTGAAAGGGGCTGCCTCTGGTCAGGCTGCCCACAACTGGGCTCATTGACACTTCCTTGAGGAATGCTTGTCCTGGGATGAATCCTCTTGAGCTCCTAAGTGACACAGAAAACTCTCTTCCCTTCCCTTCTTGCCGCTCAAAGTCACACTTGCAAACAGTAAATGTTGAAATACGAAATAATTACAAACCAAACCCATAAAGAAAATTTATGAGACATAAAAGGGGGAAAAAAGAGAACAGGATAGAGTATTTTCACATTTGGTATTTACAACTGAAAAAGTACAATTAGGGTTTATTTATCATGACAATCACATATAAACTTGACTCCTACTATGAAATTAGTCTCATATTTTCAGATCCAAAGAACAATAGAAAAAGGCTTCCACTAAATGCCAATAGAGAAATCTTCTACATAGTGGATATAGGCTAAGTTAAACTGCTAATCTGAGAAAGATTGTTACAGAAATCTGTCTTATAATAAGATCAAACTCCAAGTGGTATTGTATCAAAATGATGAAAATCTTGTATGGATCAGGAAATGAAGCAAATGGACCTATTTTATCTTCCAGTTTATTACTGAAAATGGGTTTTACAATTTGCTGTGCATAGTTAAAGTGCTACCCAGACAAATTACAGCTGCTCTTTTAACCTGAACATGAGATGGCACAGTTCCAGCCAATCTGAAGTATGGTTTCTAGGCAGGATGTCAAATCTTAGCCCCCTGGGTTCCAGAATGATGGATTGAACCTTGAAAGTTGCAACAGAGCAGCATATGTGATTTCTGTACTGTATTTTGATCACTCATGAATACATTAAAACATGTCCATGCATGCTATTCAAAGCTTTTGTTTATTGCTTAAAACTATAATTCAAAGAAAAAAAAAAAGAAAATGAAAAAAAGGAAATAGGTAAATAAACTCATACTAAATACGCAATGCTAATTTAAAGGCAAAAACCTGTTTATAAATTTGGTATTTTTTTCTGTGTTTACTGATGAAGACATTAGCTAATGGTACAGTGAAAGGGCATCATTTTAGAAGCCATATCTCACAGAGCTATCAGCATATAGTGACTATGAATTCAAAAAGGAAAAAAAAAGGAAAAAAAAGTGATGAATTTTTGCATTATCAACTACTGCAAGTACACAACCATTAATCATTTCTAAAACAGTTTTTGGCATGCAAATACACTATCCAAGTGTTAGATATCAGACACACTCCACCTGCTCATTCTGATGCTCCAAATGTGTCATATCGCCATTCCTTAATTTATTTTCCTCTCTTCTGTGTACCTCTTACCTTCAAGAACAGTTTCCCTAAAAAACTATAATTAATCCAAGGAAAGATATACCCCAAAGTGCCCCTCAGAAACCTGGGGGAAGGTGGAGCATACCAGTGTCACACATGGAAGCTGTTGGGGAGTTCACCCTGACTGCGTGCTTGAGGAGAAGCTCCCTGGGTAGGAAAATCTCCTGCTCTGTGCTGAGTGTACCTAACACAGTGAGGGGCTCCAGGCTCAGAGAGCCATCCCAGTATGAAAATAAATCTGTTAACAACATCATCATATCGCACTTGGACCCCACTAAAATCTTGAGCTCTCCACATAAACACACACCAAAGTTTGCAGAAACAGGGACAGAGCACAGCTTCTGAAAGACTGGGGCAGCTTCAAGGGGAAAACACACTTTTAATGGAAGAAAATAAATTAAAAAAAAAAAAGGGTGGGAAGTCAACATACATCAATTTTATGAATGATTTGTGCTACTCAGCATTTTAAAAAGGTCCTAATTTACGTGCTTTTATGCTGGTTAATGTCTGCCTCTAGGACATGGTTTTAAACATGGTATTACACTGAGACTTTTCTGCTTTTTCAACCACTATGGTTTTACTCTTCAGAATCCTCTTGTTAATCATGACAATAAAAAAAAAACACTTCAATTTGTAATTTAGGAACAGAGCTACCAAGTTCTAAGGTTGGTTTGGAATACTACTCTAAATACATACTATATATATTTTTTATGTCATGTAAGAACAACTAATACAACTTCAGAATCTGGTTTATTTGTGTTTCTGTAAGACTATTAGCTTACAATCTCCTAGATTTTAAGTTTCTACGTTAGCCAAGACGATATTACAGATTCACACAGAACACTGAGGCAGAAAGGCCCCACTGGAAATTGCCTGGGCCAGCTCAGCTCAGAGCAGGGTCAGTCAGAGCAGGTTGCTCGGGGCTTTGTCCATCAGGCTTTAAATATCTCCAAGGGTGGAGACTCCACAGTCTCTCTGAGCATCCTGTTTCAGTGCTGACCACCCCCAGGTAAAAAGCCGTGTTTTTCAAATCACCTTTAAATAGAATTCCTTATCAACTTCTCACTGAATACCCCCAAGAAGAGCCTGGCTCCATCTTCTGTACTGTATCACATTAGTTTTGTACACATATCATGCACATAATGTGATGTTATTTAAACATCAGAAACTAAAATGGGTAAAGTTCATTAGCTTGCAAACATGCCTTCCCATCTTTCTAGTTAATTTTTAGCATGCAGTTAAGGGCATGACACCAAGAACAAAATAAGGAAACAAATCAAGATGTTATAACTTAAAAAGAAAGATGGCAGAAATCCTTATTATCTTAGTCTCCTGATCTTTGCTCATAATTATGCACAGAGAAACCAGAAATGACTGGGTGAGATTCAGTTTAGATTTTCAGGGTTTAAAAATATCAGATTTTTTTTTTGTAAATTTCAAAGGAAAGTATTGAGATTTCTTAAAAACCAAAGGCATTTCAGGTGTGAAAAGCAAGCCCTTTAGGTTTTCATTTGTTCTTCAAACAACACTGGAGTACAAAATCGGTTTCAAATATTTACTCTATTTAAACTTTCTAATATCTTTATTGCTACTGAACATTCCAAAAGAAGGGCTATGAAGAAACATCTCTTAAACTGGAAGCAGAATTACACTGAAGTTAAAAGGAAGTTGCATTCAATTTCAAAATTAATTAAATTGATTTTTTTAAAAAGGTATAGAAAATTAAGAATGTGACTGTCAGGCACTACTTGGAATTTGCAATCTTCCGAAAGTTCACATTTCTGAAACTTAATGATTCTATTTCCAAAAAGGTGGCTACCAGACAAGCTGCTACATCACTTAACAGTTCACTTTTTTCTTAATGTCCTAAATCTATGGATGTTGCCAGGATATGCAGCCCATAAATAAATCTACCAACAGGGTTACAGCTAATTTATCAGCTATAATATTTGACATGAGCATCACCATAGTTAATTGATTATGATCTGTATCAAAGATAATTTTGAATGAAATCTGTCTCACACAGGCTGCTGCTGCTCTTGGCCAAACAAATCACCATGAACAAATGACCTTTACAGTTCCCCAACAATAGCATGAATTTGTCTTTTATTTTTAATTGGAGCATTTGGTATTTTAACTGGCCAGTTTTCTGGGCCTACGATCTGACCCTTTATCATCCTTATGCTCAATGTGGTGCCAGTTGCTGAAGACTTTTGTCTTAATTACTTCATTCTTTGACACCCTACAAAACTTGGATACCAAAGTCTTATTTACTAAAAGTTAAAGCAGAGAGAACACAGCATCATCAACTCCTTCAAACAGTTTTTCCACCACTTTTGGTAAAAAAAAAAAGGAAACCAATCCAAGAGAAAGCTACATACCTTTGTGTCTGTTCCATCATCAGGTACTCTGCTAGGAAAGGCACAAGTGGCAGAGGTTGGATCCCGCTATGATACAGACACAAGGACCACAAACATTTCAGCCAAAGCAAGCCAAGAGGCAGCTTTCCTCTGCTTGCCACAGACTCTGACTCAGGCTATTACTTATCACACCCCAGCAATGAAATTTTGACTCTACTGAAATCAATGGCAAAACTCTTGTTCAGCAGGGCCAAAATCTCGCCTAAGTCTATTACTGATTTTACAGCAGTGACAAAATCTGATATCCTATTACCAAATTCTGAAGGCACCAGCTGCCTTCCTGTTTAGGATCATGCCTTACCATCATGTTTTCCCAATTATTAAATAGATATTTGTAGCCATAACAAGGGAACCAAAGAGAAAATAAAAAGGAAAGCAAAAATAAAGTAAAAGACTGCTGCTAACAGTTAACATATATGGTCTACGTACAACAAATGAATTTTCCAATGTAAAGCCACCAGTTTATTACCAAAAGGCTTCTTTTCTTGGGATGGAAACTAAGTTCTCTTTTGTCTTTTTTTCCTCTATATTTTATTTTTTGTTACTATTCATTATCGTTAAATTTCCTGTAATTAGAATTGCTGAATTAGAAACACATGACTGCTTATGAAGCCAACGTTTTTCTACATACTAAAATCCCAGAACCATGTTTAGCATGAAAAACAAGAGCAGCTTTAATTATTGCTATAGGATTTATGAAAACTTTACACAGCTACAAGCTCAATCTACTGCCCTACTTGTTCCTGTAAATATAAGCTCTGCACAACTTGAAAGTCATCACACACAGCCAGGACATTATAATTTAAAACTTCAACTCCCAAAATGTGTGCTGATTTGACTTCCAAGAATCCATATAATAAGTTCAGGGTTGCCATTATTTTAAACTGTTTCAAAAACACTAATTTTTATGAGAAAAAATATCAAGAAAACACTACTGATGCAATATATATAAATATATATACACATCTCAGTTGCTCAATAATTTTCCTGCCACTCCCAAATTTTTATATCCTTTGATGATTTAGCAATTGCAAATTGTAGTTTGTAATGCATTATTTACCCAAACCTGCACCTGTTAGAGTTTTTTAGTTCCACCTTATACCTGCAGGCCTAAAGAAAAAATACTTATTTTTTATATCACAGTAATGAAATACTAAAAATTCTTTACAAGCAATACAACAGGTTCTTTCAAAAAAAAAAAAAAAACCAAAAAAAACCACCAAAACCAAAAAACCCAACCAAACAAAAAAACTGAAACAACAAAGAATCACTGTTCCTAGAGATCGACGCTGCCTAAAGATACTGTAAATGTGCTCCCAGGTTCTGATGAGGCCAACTTGCTCTGAAATGCCATTCTGCAGCTACACAAGGGCAATTCCAACCACGTCTGGTTTTCACCTCCAGTCCCATCTCTGATATGAAGCAGAGCTCTTCATGTATTATCTGACTGGCATTCAGAAGAAATGCATTACAGAAGGCTTTGTAGGATGCCATTTGTGTATTCATAATGAGCAGAAAAAAATGGGAATGAATTTTATGTGGGAAGAGCAAAGGACAATCCTTTGAGTACAAATCTCCTTTTCAACTCTTATTTTATATGCTTGGGCTATTTTTTGAAACACAAAAAAAAGCATTTGCATCCTTTATAGGATGAGCACTGTATGTGTAAAGCATAACCCAACTTCTACATTTAGTTTCGTCCTTCAGATGGAATATTGACATTTTCTTAGGTTTATAATAGAAGTTGCAATGATGTAGGAGTTGGTCTGCAGGAATAAAACTGACTAAAATATATGCCAAGATACATAAAAAAGAACCTTGCCATGTATAAACTTTCAGCAAATATCATGGGGCAATATGTTCTCTGAGACACAGAACTTGTTCTTCCCAGATTAAAATACAGAAGGTCATTGTTTGGAGTCATGCAGAACTGTCCCTAAAGAAAAGACAATGCAGATTTCAAAGCATAGGGAGACTATGCACTACTTCAGTTCTTGGAGAAGAGAGTGAGGTGGAAATTTTGAAATTTACTTCAGGTCAGTTATGAGAATCCTCCTCATAGCTTAATAGCACACAAAGAGCTTAATAGTACACTTAAGAGCTCAAAACAAAGGGCAATGATTTTACTATGGCTTGGCTTCTGGTATCTAATTTACTTATTTAAGAAGTCACATTTCCATGCCCATCAATGGACAGAGAGAGGCTTTTCCAAAGGTAAATTACAAATGCCTCATTTTCTGAACTGTCTTTTAACATCAGATTATGGAAAGATTTCCCAAACTTTCCAAGAGTGGGTACCTGAGAGCAATATAACAAAATAAAATATTTCAATTAATGATTATTAATTTCTACTTCTTTGTCTCCACTGAGGGTACAGTAAGCAAAGTTTTTATCCTAGAAACCACAGGAAATTTTTCAAAAGCTACAACTGAACTATAAGAGCAAGGAATGAATTCAAAATGTTAGAAAATACTGTGTGGCATGAGTAGAGACAGACCCAGCTGAACTAAAGCACCGTAAAACATGCAAGGATCTCATTTAATTACCTGCATAAATATAAACTTTGAATAACTTAATTGAACAGAAAAACCTGACGCCACTTCCTTCTTCAAAAAAAAACCCCAAAACTATGCCTCATAACCACTATTAGCAAAACCTTTGCAAAAGCAACAATCAAAGGTCAGCAAAGAGAGAAATGCCCAGTGCATGTGTGATGCAAATGTTTCCAACATGGAAAAAGAGGCAGGAATACCACTGGGAAGGAGCATTAGGAAGGGATTGAGCAGAACAGACCAAGATGGAAGGAGGACAAAAATGAGATGCCCAAATTGGTACTACAGGGAGCATTGGACAGTTTCAAAATCCAGAAAAACAACTTCCCAACTGGATTTCAGAATGAAGATGTGGCTAACAGAAAAAAAAAAAAGAAGTGTGATGCCACTACAGATTTTTAGTATGGAAGGCCTTTATTAATCTAATGCTGACTTTTAAATCCACTGTTCTTTTGGAGGTAGAGCTCTAAAGAAAAACAAAAGTAAGAGCAGTAGCTAAACCAGTAAGTTACAGAGAAACACAGAAACAATAAAGCTCATTAAAACCCCATGGGAATCATATACACAAATCTTTTATTTCAAATCTTAATTCCTTATTTAAGACCAAGGCCTTTTTCTTGCCTACTGCTAATAAGGTGATGAAAATCACTTTTCTCTTCTCAGAGGTAAAGCCTAAAGTGTTTGATCATCAGCAGATCCAAATAAATGAAAATCATCTGTATAATAAGACCACTATTCCTTCCTAACTTCTTCTAAAGTAGCACATTGGAAATAAATCCTTTCAACTTTATTCTGGTGTATTTTCCACCAGGGTATGATGAACAAAATCTTATATAGGTGGTTTTTCTAACTAATGTGATATCACATTAAACTGCTGAGAAGAGAACAGTTGTTATACAGTCAACAGAACAAAAAAAATAGAATCTGTTTTCTTGTTTTAACTGAGGCTTGGGGTATGTATAGCTAGCAAGAAGAAAACTGGAAACCAATGTTCATGGCTAGAAAATAAATAGAAAATTGCTCAACTAGAACTTTAATTCTAGGATAATGGTCCTGATGCCTCCTCTTCTGTTTTGTAAATATTTTTTTCTAGTATTTCCTATATTTCCCATTGAAAGCCATTTTCCTGTTTTCAGTTGTGTCTCATTACCCATATTGTGTATAAGGGGGAGAATAACTTTGGCCTGGCTGGAAGACATTCTCTAAGATGACACATGATTCACTCCAGGACATTCTAAAAATTATATCTCTGAAAACAATATTGACATTCACGTAAGATTTGGCAGGCAGGGGAAGCATATTTCAGGTTCTTAGTAGCAAAAATCTTGGTTTTATTGCTTTCTCAGAAATGCCACCTCAGAAACAGAATAAAACAGCAATTTCACTTCTAATTTCATCCTCCAGCTTTTCTGGTCTGACAGCTGTACATCATCAGTCTCCCATGCCACCATAATCACTTCCTAGGCTGCGTAATTCCTCATCCCTTACTGGCTCATTACTCAGGAACACCCTCTAATGAAGTATTCCAGTTTAAAACACATTTTTCAACATACACTTCTCAGATGGAATGTTGCACTGGTTTGTAACAGGCAAAATGTCAAGGACCACAGAGGTTTGATTTGGGTGTGCTCTGAAAACTTTGAATTCTTATCCAAGATTATCCACCTCCTTGTGGTGTCCCTTCCTCCTTTCTCTTTCATAACTTTGGTCACAATGGACCCCTATTTGTTTCCTTCCCTCCTCCTCAATGTCTAGAATCTCATCACAAACCTGACATCTATTGTAGACACCCCTGTGTCCTTCAAATCCCACTGTAAGCTCAGATTTCTAAATTGTGATTCCTTGGACGCTGATCCTCTGAGATTTTTTTTTGGCAATAACAAGTCTTCTCAACATTTCCTTGATTTTTAAAAGCAATATAAAAATAACAGTTTGCCACAAAAAAACCAAACCAGTTTTGTGCTCAGAAGACAAATTATGTTTTGAGTTAAATACAAACTCAGCACAGAGGAACCACAGCAAGACCAGATACTGCCTCATTCCTGCACTGGCTGTATCATAATTTTGACCTCATTTGTCATCTTTAAGGTGTCCAAGTAGAAGTTTTCAGCACTTTGGCAAACCAACCACACACCAGAAAAAATCAGGGTGCAGGCCACATCAAATGTATTGTCTAACACCTGAAAAAACCCACCTGTGCTGAATTCAGCAGTGAAAAGCTGGAAAAAATTTGGGAGGGCTATAGTTGATGAGGAATCAGTTTATGATCAGATTATGAAATATTTTGTTCTGTAATTTTTTTTTTTTAGAAACCCAAAGAAACAGAAAATTTCCTACCTGAGAAGATTAAAAGAAAAAAGAATTTTCAAAGTCTACACCACTCAAGTGCATTACACTGCTTAAAAATAAGCAGGTACTGACTAGAAGACCTCTTTTCCAAGATTCCTCTTGACATTTTGTGCTATTACTCTACAGTTTCAACAAGATGAATTTTACTAAATTTACATCCAGCTATGAACTAGGATCTGGAGATCAGTTGGTCATGTTTTAATGTTATCTAGATATGTCTTTAACTGCCAAGAGTGCAATTTGCCTTGGAAAACTGCAATTTTCAGTGCACCCAGAAATTTTAGTGCACACCTTCTACTCAGCAACTTCACATTTCCTTGTGATCTGTAGGTAATATGAAACCTACTTCTACCTAGATTTTATTTCTAGGATATTTATCTTGCCCACATTCTTGCTATATTTTAAGACCACATGGTCTTCACTCCATCATGAGTTATACTATTTTACTTTACCTTCTTTCCTGTGTTTCATACAGTTGAGTTTTCTTTTTCCTCTTTTTTTTTTTTCTCTCAGTTGTATTCCAGACATCGCAAATTGGAATTTTCTTCATTTTCTTCAGGAAAGCAAACATCTCCAACACACCCTCAGCTCCCTCACTCCATTTATTTTTGTTAATGCTTTCTATTTGCTCTAACAGACCTGGTTTGGATGCCCCAGCATATTTTGTCTCCATCCTATGTTTGCTTTCCAGTTTGAGAACTTCCTGGCAGACAGAGTCTGTAAATTTGCTTTGTAGAGCACTGAGGCAAACAGTCAGCACGTAGTGAGGAAGCCACCTGGTTGTTCAGAGGAACAGGTGTTTATCATTATGTTATGGGACATATTCTGCCCTAGTTACTCCCTCATTCACATCAAAAGAGAAAATCTGAACATTACTTTGAACACTTTTGACAAGGAATTATCTATATAACTTTGATGGCATTTGATGCGTTTCTCGGTGTCCAATATCCATCATATTCTAAAGGAAGATAAAGTATCTGAGTGCAGCTCTAGCTTACACAGTAAGTCTTCACAGGTTGACATTTTTATCAAGGGTTTATCATTTGTGTGTTCTCAAAGCTTAATTATAGAATGTTACTGAATCTACTGGAAAAATACAGACTCCATGTACTCGTGATTTATGTACAAATGGATTTGTTTAGCATTAGACACACATTCTTAGCATTGTACATGTCTGTTTCACTTAGAGGTAAGAAAAGTCTAAAGTAAAATCCAAACAAAATTACCACAATGTTCAAATCCCAATTTATGTTCAACTATTCTTTAAGTACAGGATCTTCCCATGGGCATCTTCTTAGCCACTTAAGAAGCTGCCATGCTGAAGCTGAAATATTTATAATTGGTTGGGTTTGGGGGGTTGGGTTATTCGGGCTTTTTGGTTTGGGGTTTTTTTTGTTTGGTTGGTTGGGTTTTTTTTCTTTTTTTGTCATCTATCCAGAATTTGCTTGATAAGAACTTCCTATTCTTTAAGCTTTTTTGAAGCAAGACTTTCACATTGTATTTCCAGTGGTACCTTTCAGAAGCCCATGGGCACAATGGATGAAGAAAAAATAAAGCAGAGAGCATTTGCTCCTGGACCAAGAGCTCCAGGAAGGTTGTTCCTTGTTATTTCAGAAAGCAATGGAAGTATTTGGGCACACCAGGAAATACAGCTGGAAATAGGAGCAATGATAAAGGCTGAAAAGATTTCTTTTAACAATATCATCCCCTAAAGTAGCCCCTGCCATACAAATCAGTTTGCTGAACATGAGACGTTAACTGTAATGAAAGCTGAATTTTCCTGATCAACTCTTTACAAACTTAACAACTAAAAGCACTGTGCATAAATACCCCCTGAAAAGTTAGAAAACTGTGTATTTGGGTAGGCAGGGTGAAGTAATAGGGAATGTGGAAAATGGTGGAGGAAATGGGAAGATAAGCCAAAGAGAATAAAAAGGGACTTTCACGAGTCCACAAGGCACCACCAGTTAATCTTGTCCTTCCTAACACATTTTGCTAATGACTCCACTTGATTCAAACATTCCTTGTACATCAGACCTTCAGGATCTCTGATTATTGTCACTGTACTCTGCCCCCTTATTGCTGTCCAGTGCCCAAAATGGGATATCATGCTCCAGACTACCAACACAGTCCCAGCTGACAGGGAGTGTCTGTCAACAGCAACTGCACACACTGCACAGACATCCATTTTTACTGAGCTACTGACAGAGAGAGAAACTCAGGTTCTGTCTCTGAACAGCCAAAGCTCTTTTCTCAGAGATATACAATATCCCTTTAATCATCTGGACTTGGAAGGCAGTTCTACAAGAGACTAGATAGCTCAAAATTAAAGCCTCTCCTAGATGCCTCACAGAAAAGTGAAAATAATATTCAGAACATATTTGCTTTCCTGTACATCTAGTAGTTGAATCAGCACTGATCAGAAACAACCTCAACTCTGAAGCAATTAGCAGACAATAGAAATAGTTCTGCAAGACAGGAGACGAGGGGATATATTTGTCTTCGGTGCTGCTGCCACAACTGATGACCCCGCACAAGAATAGAAGGCACAGTGCTCACATTTCTGGCTGAAAGCAGATATTCCTTCACAAGACCTGTAAAAAGCAGGGTATAATCACTTTGAATGACAACCCTACTAAGAGCCGTGTCTCTGAGCCTCCCTCAAACAACACTGAAACATTTCAACAGGATGATATTAGGAAACAGCAAAATACCAAGGGATTTCAGCCCAGTTTAATGGAGGGCTGATGTTGGGAGGAGGCAAGTGATCAGAGCCACCCAGCTGGACTGTAGGATATGAGGCCTCCCTGGAGAGCACCTTTGGTATCCCAAGGACTCTGTCTTGCTGCTGTTCACGCTGCTCTGGCTACAGACATGCAGTGTTACATGCTTCCCAAGCACTGGGGGAAAACCCAAAGGAGGTGAAAGGGCAACAATTACTTCATGGCTGTATTCAAGATTATTTGCAGTGTAACTATCTGTGTGCAGGTCACATAAAATATATTTATATTGATGTAACACATACTGACCTCAAGTAAATCACTAAACACACCACTTCTGATGGTTTCAGTGGTCTTATTTCCATGAGTATATGAGGCTTATCCATAGCCAAAGGCTTCAAAACTAGATTTTCCTTGTATTTCTACTATCATGTACTTCATTCTCTAAGAATGATTGTGAAAAATCACAGCTTAAACTGATAACTAGTTAATGTTTCCCATCATACAAAATCACAAGCACAACAATTGAAAAAGTGCAAAATATATGCTTGTCACATGATAGAGTAAGTAGGAAATATTTTAGGCAATTTTTCCTCCAAAAAAGGCTGTTTCTTTAAAAATAAAGTAATTTGCAATGAAATGTGTCAATTTACATGTCATTAAAAAAAGCAGAGAGGGTTTTGAAATTGCTGAATTATTCTATTTAAATATTTTCTAGATCAAAAAGTTCTGGTTTTAAGTTTAAAATTATCATTTTTTATTTTCTTTCTCACAAAGACTAATAAAGATCTATAAAAGAAAGACAAAATAAAATATTTCAATATATTCTGATTGCAAATATATTACATGATCTGATTCACCTTCCCATTGACCTTTATCTATAAGCTAAAAAAATCTTGACACGCATGATAATTACTTTTGATATGTCTTCAAGTTCTGTAAAGTCATTTTATCAAAATACTTGAAGATTCTTTTTAACAATATTTTGAATGTGTCTTTCTCCTCCCTGAATTTTTTCATCCTAGGGACACATGTTTTAAAAATCATAATTCTTTATATTGAAGAGTATTCTTTTCCCTGTGGTTTAGTCTTCCCAAGGCCTTATCCAAGACATCTAACGTTACAGACCGTATTCTTACAGCAACTGACTGTGAAGCCACAGCCAGAAGTCTTTAATTTAAAAATGGGTGTCTGGGAGACATAAAAGGGCTGGCAATGCTTCTGATTGACAAGAAAATATTAGCAACAACAGTTCAAAGCCCAAGAAAAAAAAAAAAAAAAAAAAAAAAAAAAAAAAAAAAACTCAAAAAAAAAAAAAAAAGAGTTCTAAATAGAGATAAAATGCAGCATCAAGCAGAGACTCTCAATTCTTTTTCTGGGTGAAATAGGAAATGCTGCATTTGATGAATCCAGAATACTACCCAAAAAACAGGATATAGATGTACAGAAGAGGAAATCCTTGCCAAACTGGCAATACATAGTAGCAATGGTATCATATTTATGTAACAGGTTCTCCACTCACAGCCATCAACCCCCTGGCCTCATAGAATTGTACTGTATGTCTGGAAGAGGTTTATACCCCAGAGGAGTGGTGCCTCATCTCTTTGAGCTATACTGGGCAGGTTTGCTGCCCTTGAGGGGTGATACATCTTTGGTGGGTTGTCTCCTGCATCTATGGGTCAGGGCAGGATCTTTGCCATCCAACGAAGTGCCTTTTTCATACCCCTTGATGCACAGTCCCAAAACACTTTTCTACATCTCCCCTACTCAGGGCAGCATTTTACTTTTCAAATAATAGGAATAATCAAAAAGCACTTAAAATTCTGCAGTTGCCAAGGATGCAACCTCCCCAACACTTAAATAACCTGTTTTTCAGTGAGCTGCATCTGTTGTCTAACCCATCTCACCTTCTATGGAAACTGACTCTTTGTTCAAAGTGGTTATGTACAAAACTGTGAAGGTCTGGCTAGGGCTGGTCTCTGATGTGAGCAGCCAGTTCAGAGGAGTGACTATTAACAAGTCTTAATTGCAGCAGAGTGTAACATAACCGCCAGGTAGTGTTCATTTTGCACATTTTCACATCTGCATGTCTGTATTTTTTTAAACCTTTCTAAGTTTCATGTCAAATGGCATTTTCCCAGAAAAATACCCAAACATAACGGTTCAGTGCTAAAATCCTACCTCCTGGGTAAACAGTTATTTAAATGTGGCTTAATATCAAATGTATGTGCATGAGTTAGTAAATATATCCTTGTAAAACCATCACTGGAAGCACAAATTTGAAGACTCTATGCCACAATAGAACATTTATAATATACCAGAGCCATCACAATGTATATGTATTAAAAGAAAAAGGTCAGATGTACTAGCAGTATTGATGAAATCAGCATTTGCACTATGATGTTATTAATATCCTTCTTATTGATTGCCATCCATTTCATGGCATCCTCAAGAAGTCTCCATTCACAGACCAGATGCAATGCGATGATCTGGACCCTTTGTCTCAGAGGCATGAAATTACTAAAGCAGAGCATTCTTGTTGAGTAGCACCAAGACCACAGCAAGTTATTATGTTATTACAGAAAAATCAAACACACAGGGCAATTTGCTACCGAGGTTGCTTTTTGCATACCTCACTGAATCCATCAGCGTCTTTGTAAGAACTTAAAAGATATCAGACAGAAAAGCTAATCCAAAAACTTAAGTACAGGCAATATGTTAAGTTTTATATTAAAAATTTGATAAAAAATTTTATTTGATCCCCGCAGCCATTTTTGTGACTAAATCATCTGCAAATTATTCCGACATTTACACCCTTAAAAAGAGGTTTTAGATTATGCTTAGTCAAGAAAGAAAGATTTAAATGAAAAAAGCAACTGCTGTAGGAAAGAGTCCAACTAAGAGGAAATATCCAGAAATCCATTTGATTTACTCAGTGTCAGTATTTCCCTAAGATAATTGCTAAGGATTAGACTCTCACTTGAAAAGGAGCCTACAAATCACATCTGTGGAAGTAAGACAAGAAAATATGTGCAAAGGTGTGGCAATATTACACAGGACATCCTAAAATACCTCCTCTCATAATTTAGCAGCCTGGCCAATAGTTTAAGACATACTTCACTTTTTTCAAAATGAATTCAAAATCAAAGTTATGAGTACTTCTACAATGTTAGAAGAGTCAGTAAGAAGATGGCAGGAAAAAACATTCTTCCCTGGTACTTATTTCAAGCAGCAGCAGTAACTAAAACTCCTGGAACTGCAAAAACTTACTTCTGAAACAGAGATTTTATTTTAATAACAACATTTCCAGGGGAAACACTAACTTTACCAAAATCAGTGGGATATTAGGACAAACAGGTTGTTCATTTAGCTAAGACAAAAGATCTGTAATCTTCTCTCAGTAATATTTTAAAGCCTTTTCTAATTTTTTTCTGGTTTATTTTCTCCCAGATAGTTCTATCATGGAAGCAGAGTTTCATCTGCTTTCTCTGTGAAGTGAAATTAAAGGTCTATTTTCAACATATCATATTTTTCTTGTTTCCTGATTATTACCATATCTTCAAAATTTGTTTAAATAAACTGAATCCTACTGTATTACAGTATCATTTATTCACTACATTGAAAACAAAAAACCAGACAAAATCATACACATTTGCTACATCTCCCCAGTAAAAAATGAAATCATTAGGAAGGAATTAACTCTCATGTTTTCATGAAATAAGTGTTAATTTTTGTCCAGAAAAGTTTTGCATATTTGCCTCAGCTCAGCTATGAACTACTCACAGAAAATCCTAAGAACATAATATGAACACAAAATGCCGTTGTCTGAAGACACTTTGATTTTACAGTGGGAGTGTTGATGCCTCCAATCTTTTTATTACCTGAAAAACCATCAACAACTTTATAACGATGAATGCAATACAGTTCCGTTTGTATTTGCAAAATTCCCTTTTAAAAACAGCAGATGTGTGCCAGCACATCTGGAAACCACTTTTAATTATACTTTCCTCAAGTGGGAAAGCAGTAGCTTGTACCCATAGCAAAGGTTTTATATCTGACCACACAAATGCTTGCAACCACCTGTGCTTTACACTGATTTTCATTATAGACTGTATCACATTACTGCCCTATTATTCCAGAATGCCATTTGAAGCTGTTGTGTGACTAAGCTGCATCAAGTGTGGTCTTGAAAAGGCCTCCACTCTACAAAAATGTAATAAACTTGATTGCAGTTAGGGTACTTACCACTGAGGATATCACAATATGCATGCTCCTCAAGTTGGCTTCTCTTGCTCTGAAAGTCATAAAGGGTATACAGTAACAATCATTATTGCCAGTCTGGGAATTGGAATTTACCAAACTAATGCATGTCCCCAAATGAGATACCTTGTAGGTACTTGGAATTCCTTTCCAGTACTTGTTTCTTTCCCGCTATTAGTACAGCGGCATTATAGTCAAATACTCTGCTGCTTCAGCCATGCTCTGAGACTACAAAAAGCAATTTCAGCTGGGATCTGCCAGCATAATGCAATTTCAATTCTGTCATCAATATTTCCATAGGTTGCAAACATTGTGAGTTATATGACATGGTTGGGTTTTCTAAACTCAGACCGTCCTCCCCTACTCCCTCTTGCCCCACTCAAGTGTAACAGCTTTCTTTACATCGCTGTTCCTCATTTCTTACAATTACAAAAAAAAGTTTCAGATGTCTGCAAAAATCTTCTTCTTCACAACACTCTTTCTATATTTTGTAATACTGTAACATTGACATACAAGATTTTGTATGTCTCAGCGGAAGGGAAAAGTCAAAATTTTGTAATGTTCAGCCCTTGGGAGATGTGGTATGCCCAGGGACAGACTCCCCAGAAACGGACACCAGGATGTGCAAATTTGTAAAACACAAGGTACGTCATTTTACAGATTATGTTTTAGGATAATTTGGTCTGCTGACCTGCATAACGAGCAGGTAACATAAAAAGCACCCAAATATCTCTTCCTTATGCTTTATACTGACTGCTTAATAATCCATTACCATGCTTAAAAGAAAGGTTTCCACATAGTTATAGATCTAAGAACCCACATTCACCTGTCTCATATTTTCTGCATGTAATTCTGGTGTTAAATTTGGCTCTAACTCATGAAGCCCCAGAGGATCCCTCACAGGACTGAGCCGTCCCCCAGTGCTCTGCCCATATAACTTCACACTCTGCCAAGGGCTCCGGATGGCAGCTGAAAGACACTGGCCCCGCTCTGAGAAAGGCTCAGAGCAGAGCTCAGATCCCAAACCAGCCGCCGGGCTCCCTCTCCGCCCGCAGAACAAATGCTCTGTGCGGCCACAAGTGCCTTGGCTCGGCTCCTGCCCTCGCTGCTCTCCCCCTGCCGCCTCGCTCTGCGCAGCTGCTCCGGGGCGGCGGGGCCGGGGCCCCCCAGCTCGGCACCCCCGGAGCTGCTGCTCCTGCAGGCAGGGCTCCCCGGGACAGCAGAGAGGAACTGCAGGCTTTGCTCTAATGCACCTTTTTGTCTGGTCAGCTCGGAGCCTCACACGCAACAACTGGTAGGCATTTCAACATTCAGCCGACTATTAGGCATTAAAGTTATATAGGGGGTGTTCACTGGGTCCTATGTACAACTTTCACAAAAATATCTACACTATTCTAAGACTGAGTATTTTAACAGTCCATAATCTTACTGCTGTAAAAGCATAACTTGATTTCACACTGCAAATACATTTACTAGCCATGCAAAGAAGGCACGATGTTCCTACTACTGTCCTTTAGTTATCATTTTTACATTTCTAAAATTAATGCTCATTTCTGTGAATTACTTAAACAAAAAAGGATCATTATCTACTTTAAAATACTGACGCACTCTGAATATAACTTGTTAAAGATTTTCCAACTAAACACATTTATAGGGCAAAGACTGAAGCAGTCTATGGCTCTGTAAAAAAGATAAAAGTATCTTTTTTTGTTTGAAGATGAAGGTATCTTGGAATCAACCTTACTGAAAGAAAATTGTGCCTGATTATCAAAACAATAGGCCTAGAATACAAATTCATTCCATCATGGACATACATGGATGTACAAATAGAACATTTTAATGGGGATACACCAGAAGACAGGTAGCTGCACATACTGAACTGCACTTGAAATGGTGATATGAATTGATAAATCAAGGTCAGGAACAAGAGTCACTTCCAGAAAGGGAGAAAGACAAGGAAAAGGACTGTAGAAAAGAACCAAAATAAGCACTCAGACTCTGCTTCTTTACAACACAAGGAAGACACATTCAAGCCTTTTACTCAGTAAACCTTCCTCTTTGAGGAGTGCCAATGAAGACAAGGACGCTGCTTGAGTAGGATGTTAGGATGACAGTGCTAGTCATGCTAGTGCTGTCAGGAACTAAGGGGGAAGAGCAGCCAGATCACAGGGTGTGGGATCCAAAGACACGTAGTCAGGGGGATTCTCTCTGCTGACTGCAATAGTTACTGGATCAGGCCCTTGCCCTTATACCTCTTTAACCATCTCACTCATAACGCTGTCATCATGAGCTTAAGGATGTGACCAGGAAGGAGAGAAGAAATGTCTTTGAAGTCACAAAATATATCCAGGATTCTGGACACCTGCCATTTTCAATTGCTGAGCTGAGCACACCCAGCCTTAGCAGCAGGTTAACAGTCTGGAAGCAAGGAGCAAACAGAGGAAAAATCCTACCATGCATCTTCCCTGCCTCACTCCCTCTGATTCCAGGCATTTTGGGTGCACTGAGCCATATCCCCATGGCCAGTCAGTCAGCCAGGCAGCCCCTGTGTCTGCAGCCATGCTGGAGCCTGCCCATTGTGCTGCCAATCCCTGAGCCCTCCTGGAAAGCTGCTCCAGGGCCAGGGGCTGGTGCTTGCTGCTGCACATATCTCAGTAGGAGAAAACGTGCGGGCTCAGGTTCAGGGTGCTGGAGAGGCTAAGCAGGCAGAGGGATTTCTCCCAGGAGCAGGGAGCAGTCGGCAAAGCGGCAGTGCTTTCCCCAGAGCAGGGTGGATGTCATGCCTGTTCTCCCCTATAGCAAACTGACTGAAAATACTAAAAAGGTTTTGCAGTCCTATTGGTCGTGCCAAGGGAGCCTGACTGGCAGGACAATATACATCTTTGTTCTCAATTAAAAACATTATTTGGGTGCAGTAATTATTTAAAAGCCAAGAGGAATAAGATTTTGTGATTATAACCACAAATTGTCAATTGAAGCATATGTTTTAAACAATGAAGGTTTGGTAGAGAAAGAAGAGAGGGGGAATAATAACAATCAGTTCTATGACTCCATGTAGCCTTCATCCACCCAGTACAATTTTACTTGTATTCTGAAATCAATGCACCATAATCACAAACCAAAATCGTGACTGTAGTAAAAACCCACATACGACGCATGCGGATGTAGAGGGATTCCATCAGGACATTATACTACTGGATACTGCAAGTACCCTGCCTGCTCTGTTCTCCATTTCCTACGAACATACAGCAACTGTGGCAATTCTAATACTGAAAAATGGGAAGCAGAGCAAGAAAGACGGGGAGAGAATTTGTGTTAAACTGGATTTTCTTGTCTACTCCTGTAGTTTTTATCACCCAGATGACAAAACATTATCATTAGCAGTTTATACCGAAAGTTAACATTTGCCCATGGTTTTCTATTTTCTCTAAACCACAAAGGTTGGAGCCTGTTATGCACTCCCCTTATCTTACTCTGTTACTTTAGAATCTAAGAGCGCACTGTGCACATTAATCTTTCATGGCAGAGTTCACTGAAGTTCTGCCAAAATTCAATAATTATGTTCCATCCAATCCAGCAATTTATTTATCTCATTGCTGGAATTTAGAACATATAGAACAAAGTGCTTAGTTCATATGAATTAAATCCTTGCTAAAAAAACCCAAAAAACCAGCAAAGACATAAGACGAAACAAAACAGCTCTGTTTCATTTCTAAAGTTTTAAATCGCAGCAGAATCTACTGAGAAATAAAGCTATTTTTACAAGACCAATGTTTTCTTGATAAACTGTAAGTGTTCCATGATGTTTAGAGTTCTTTTTCTTTCATATAAGTGAAAATACTTTATAAACATATTTATAACTTCTATTCAAAAGCATAACAATATGCACCGCTTACACTGCGCTACTAAAATATGAAATATTAATGTCTAATGATCAATAAAAATACCTCCTAAAAAGCAAGAATTTGTTTTCTGAACGGAAAATATATTGATTTACTACACTGATGTGGGTAACTGAGAGTTCAGCATTTCTATGGAGCAAATTCTAAGATACAAAATTACAACAAAGTTAAGCTTTATAATTGCACTCTTTCATGATGTGTTTGCAAACAAATAGAAAACATAAAGCCTGCAAGTAGGAAGATTAGAGACACATTATCCTGAGGGCTGTTAAAAATAAAAATGGCACAATGGGGAATACTTTATATTCTTCACCTGTTTTAATGTCAGGGAAGGTAACTAACCAGTTATTTATCAACCTATATATAAAGAAACATTAATCTACCAGTTTTGGATTTAAAAATATAATGTAGTGTCTATGCATTTCAAACTTTAAACTTCTAAATACATAATGCTGATTTATCTGATGAAAACATAACTTTTTTGTATATTCATATAGACAATACATTTCATGAAGGAAAATGTTAATTTAGTGTCTGCAATCAAAAGGCAAATTTATAATGTTTTAAGTTTTTAGGAAAAGCTTTGTTACTTCGTATATTAGATCTTACATTTCAGTCATGCTGTCAAAAAAAAAAAAAAAAGAAATTCTGGATTTAAAAACTGTTCACAGAGTTTTTGGAGAGTAACTTGCTGTGATTTATAACACAACCCTCCACCAAACTAAATAGAAAAGAAAATCTCTAGAAGTTGTACACTATCATGTGTTCATTATTTCCCAGTAAAAACTTCTAGGCAAAACTAAGAATATCACATTAAAACATTTTTGTTTTGCAGTAACAAGGTGGATACGTACATATTTTAAATTAACAGTACCTAACCCAGTAACCCAGGGGAAATTAATTCCACACACCAGCAAATAAATTCCATAATGATTTGCAAAAACTCTACTATCACATTTACATTTGCACCAAGTAAGATCATTTTCTGGTTATGTTTTACATTAAAATAAGATTCAACGGTGAAGTATTTTTCCCCTATTGTAAAACTTCAAAAGCTCCAGAAAAATACAATTAAGTTATATGAGTTTTATTTTACGGTAGTTCCCCATCTATTCTTTTGCAACATGTTCATTTTGCCTGCTTATTTTCATTGCAAATATAACGTGTTACAGTTGTAGGAGACTTTTGAGTACTGTAAGTCAGCCTGCTGCAATGTAACAATGAACAAACTCTCCCAGCCAAGTTACATGGAAGTACAGATTCTGAGTCTATAAAGCTGGAGCTTTCTCCCAACGTAGCTGTCTTGCATTATGTAATAAAGGAAACACACACACACACCCCAACACCTTACAGAAAATACAGTTTAACAGAAGAGAGACAATACCTGTAAAGCCCATTTTAACAGCAGCAAAGGGGATCAAGGCTGGGGGCAGGGGGCAGGGAAGGTGCGAAAAGGCTGTTCCATATCGATATTGCTGCCGAAAGACAGTGTTGCTTATAAATAAACAACACACACAGGAAGGAACGAGCAACTCCTTGGCTACAGCCACAAGTGCAGAAATGTAAAATAAAAATACCTGAAAAAAGTGCTGCCTAATGCATTTTGTCTTTACATTGAATACATGTGGAAACGACACTGGGAGTAGAGCATACACAGCATGTAATAGGAGGTCCTTAATTTCCAATTCACAGAATAAATTCACAGAACGTTCAAGTGTACAATAATAATGTATTCACTTAGAGTGCCAAACTTGTTTATATAATATCAGCAAGGAATAAATAATAACTCATTTATTGCACTGATGATCTCCACAAATTTCAGAACTCCAAGCACACTTGAAATGTGAACTTTTGCAGCTCTTTACTAATGTTCCAACTAACTCCCTTTCCCTCTTTTTAACAACAAAGGACTACCCAGCTCCTGTTCCCTGTCTCACAGATCAGACCAATACCCAGATTTCAAGGAAACAGGATAAATCCAAGGGCATATCCAAGATTTTCCTTGCAAATTTCCCCCCAGTACACCCAGGCATGTATTTCTTAAAATAGATATATCAAAAAGCTCCACTTATACAATTCAAACAAAGAAACTTCTCGAAAATATCATTACTTACTGTTCACTGAGCATAATTTACTGAGATTAAAAGTTAAAAGATTCATCTGCTTTACGTCCACAAGTGTTTTAAGCAACCCCTAATACTGTATCTTGCTTAAACGTGACAATTAGTGCTGCTTTGGCATGTTGAAAAATACAAAGATACCAACGATCCTCATTATGCCTTAGCTCTCTGCAGCCTGGTTTTTGGAGGTGCGTAAGCTGCGGAAATTTAGAATAATAATAGCAACAATTTGGTACACGAGGAAAAAACAGACCCTCCCCCCCAAATGCTTCAGATATACTGTATAAAGTCATTTTGACATGCCTACACAACTGGTTGTGGCAGCTTTCAGACATGATTCCTAATCACAAAAAAATGCTTCAGGTTCTTTTAGAGAAAGCTTGCCTTGGGAAGTTGATTTTGGCCAAGTGCCAAAATCATGTGCAAAAGGGGCCCTCATTACCAATTCATGGCAGCCTTCAGCGCTGACAAAAAATGTGACCCAACAGGCTAAAGCAACAACTAAAATTAAAAAGTATGAGACAAAGACAACTTACTTAATATTCCTTCCATCGCCACGTTAAACTTTTCCGTAATTAAACCCTTGTTAGTTCAAAGCAGTTTTCAACTACTTTTAAATGATTGCACAGGCAGTCTGTAACAGTGGAAAGCTTTCCCTGTAAATTCTCCCCAGCCACTCCACTTCTAACAGCATTTGGGTCCGACAGCAGAACTTTTTTGCTCTGTGCCTCTGCATAAAACCCCTCTCCAAAAAGAAATGAAGTATCTGCGCGTATTCCAGTGAAAACTAAGCAGATCATTACAAGCTTTTGCAAGCAGTAAAGGCATAGGAGGAGTGAGGAGGAGGGAGGAGAGAAAGGGCGCGAGACGCAGGAGCTGCTATTTCCTAAACTTTCTAAAAAGCTTATCAAAATGGGCATGCAAACTTGAAGCAATTGCAATTAACAGCGCTCACTGCCCCACTCTCCCATAAAAGCAGATTTGATACACAGCCTTACCTAGATGTCGTCTGGCTTTTCTGTGGATCAAAAAGTTTCCTGCCTAAGCACAGAGATATTCTTTCACAAACCATAAAGGCCCCTTTTATTAATCCAGCACTGTAACAGCCTGCTTTCTAGACCACGTTGAGAGCAGGATGCGTCAGCTTTCGAGAGAAAAACAGTCTTAACACACAATTAGTGGCAGATTGTATAATAGAGGATTTATCTTAAAGAGTGAAAAGACATTTTTTAAAAAGCAAAGAGGGTGCGGTCAGATGTTAGGCTATCCCTGAGAAAAGGGGCCTAGGCTGCACTAGTACCTAAATACTAGCAGAAGCTTACTGGGAAGGGAGCCAATGGAATGACTTTGTTTGACCCAGCTGCCAATCTCTCCTGAAGCACTGCGCCAGACTAAACACTGACACTATTTTAACTCAAATCAGGCTACAGCAGCTGTTTGCTTTCCGGCTCTCAGCTATGCACCATGGCCATGATGACTCTGCACAGCACACATGATAGAGCTGGGGCACTTCTGCTAAAATATGTTCCATGTTTGGGCTGGTGGTATAGAAGTGGGGGAAGTGGGGGCTAACATGAGTGGGGTAGCTGNATGTTAACAAGCAGGCATTAATTTTGTGCATAAGAGGACACATTTACATATGCATCCAGGTTCTGATCTAAATTACACCAGTGCAAATTGCACTGTAAGCAATGAAGTTATTACAGNCAATATCTCTGCCTCCATTTTCCCCAAAGTCAACTAAAAATGAGATTTGAGGCTTACAAAAAAAAATCAGAATTGCAAGTCAGGGGAAGAAGAAAAGTTCCTGCTTGGGACAGACAAGAANATAGCCAATTTACACATGAAAGCATCTGAGACTCAAAAAAACCATGGGCATTAGTAGAAGAGGCGTATGGCATGGAGGTTGGCACGTCTTTTCAAATTCAAAAAAAGTCAAAGAGGAGTTGCAGCAACAGAAACAAAGCACATACACATTTAAAATCAATGCTTTTCCTCCTACTGGTTGCTCTAAAATTGATCAGTATATAATTAATTGACAGAGT
>WBMY01001698.1:442004-466459 GCA_013397315.1 Donacobius atricapilla | reverse complement strand
GGGCATGTCACACAGTTCAACATGGCACCTACAGGTTTTCAGCATTTATGCCTTAACTTAGACACAGTACTTAAGCCAAAACTTTGTTTCCTCACACCTTGCCTCAGAAGGTTGCTGGCTAGTATCAAAAGCTGCATGTCACAATAACTTCTTCAACCAGTAAAAAAAAATTAGAAGAATACACCCACCTAAAAACAAAAGGCACAGATAGCGAACCCAACCCTTTATAGTTAATACAAAAGTGTGTGGAAGGTCTGACTCCTGACATGAGAATGCCTTCAGTAAGCACTGCTGGGTATTTCCAATTCAATATGTATACTCAAGAGAGATTATGGATTAAAAAAATCACTTAACAGAAACAGAAAAAAAAAAAAAAACAGAAAAAAAACCCAAAAAAATCTTTTCTGTAAAAGCTGAGCCTGTTTTTCTGACACAGGCTGTTGGCACTAACAGATTTCCATGAGCTGTGCAACAGCCTCCTACCAAAACCCAGCGGAAGTCATTCATATCACACAGGCTCAAATCTTACTAACTACCCTCACCTCTCACTGGTCCTTAAGTACATTAACGGTTTTAGAAAAGATCCTGGAAAAGATGTTAAATAACCCACCAGAAAATGAATATGGGTTACAAATGAAATGACTAATGGCTAGCACAACAAATGTCAATGTTCCTATCTAACATGAGAATTGAAATGGAAGAGCAGACCTGCACTGTGTCCGAAATGCCATGAAAGAATGTGCAATTACTACAAGAAATAGTTACCTACACCTGAGAAGTCTGAAATCTTAAAATAGCAGAAAGGTGAGGCAAACACAATAGTTTTTGCAGTCCCTCTCTGTTGTTGACACACACACACACAGACACACACACTCACTTTGGTGAGAAGGCATGAACTGTTTATTAAGAGGTCTGACTCCACTTTTATAGTATTTCTACAAAGGCCAGGGATTGGGGGAGAAGGTTGACACCTCTCCCCATCCCATTGGCCAAGACAACTGTCCATCAGCTGTCCATATCTCTTAGACAAAGAATGTAAACTACATAGACTAAAGGAAAACATTGCTTCCATTTATAACACCCGTGTGTGAGAAACAACCTAAGAACTATGAACAGCGAGAGACAAACAGAAGGCTGAAAAATCAGGGCAACACCTCTCCTCTCTCTTTTCAGAAAAATATTCATCACAAGATGAATCTGCAGGCTCCCTAAAGAAAATGTCACTCAGCAAGGAAGGTCCTTGTCCTGTGAACTCACACCTCACCTTGCCCTGCACTAAAGGTATAACCGCAGCAATATTGCTAGAAAGACTTTAACTACACTGAATTCAGCATGGCTGGAAAAGAACAGAAGTAGAAGATAAAAAGCAAAATACAGGCTGGAGTGAAGCTTTGCCAGCTCCTCAAGGCAGAAGAGAAGGCAATATGGCCAAACCAACAGACAAGATTTGAAAATGACAGGAAGGGAAGGATGTTCTCAGTGAAGCCAGCAAGGAGCATATCCAAGACAGGACAAGATCAGGATGCAGATAAACTATGGTGGATAGACACTTTAAACGTTGTCATAAAAGAAGACAAGATTATACACTTAAGAATGGAACACAAATGCTTTTCATTCAAACATAGTATAACTAGCAGAAAGCTTGCAAAATCTTTTCCTTCTTGAAGGGTCCATTGAAAATTTATTCCTGTTTCAGTTTGTAAGGATGGGTCCTATTGTCAGAATTGCTCCAGGGTGGCTGCAGGAGAGGAAGGTGGTATCTGGCATTTCTTTCACTTTTAAACAATTTTTTTTCAGCTTTAGGCAACACATTAAGAACCACAGGGAAGCACTGGAACCAGTAAATAGTAGAGCTTTGCTGACAAATACAGATCTCTTTCCTTCCAGAAAGCTGTTTAGAATTCTTATTATCTAATAAATGAGGCATTAGTACAGCTAAGCATATTTGCAGTTCCTGCTGTATAAAATCTCTGGTCGTTCTTAAAAGGATTCTGTGTTAGAAATACCACATTCATTTTCTTCCCTTGATTTTGAGGATAGGGAGCTGAGTGTGTCTGTAATTACACCATGGGCATCTATGCCAACTACACCTCTTCAAATTGTTGGTCAGTATTGATCAAATTTATGATTGGAGGCTTCAGGTGTACTTTTTAGAAACTCAGTACTGTTGAGATCTCTATTCCATAAAAAATATAGGTCAAATGAAGAGAGGAGTGAAATTTTGTTGGCATTCCCACAAGTAAATATGGAAAATCTGTGGAAGAAAAAGAGCTAACTGCTTCATTACTTCATGGAGAAAACTTCCACCAGACTCACATGCTGTTTTAAATATCAAAGTTCTGTTAACCTCAAAAAATGGATTCACAGGAAAACAGTCTTCTCTGTTCATGAACAAATTTTCTTTTACTGGGGAGCTGATAGAAAGCATATTGAGCATATCATCCAAAGGTCTTTTTAAATTTGTTTTGTGTTTTGATTTCAGCTACTCAATTAGAGTGACTTATTTCCAACCTTGTTTCTTCTATGTACAGAAGCAGATTTTTGGCCCAGTACTTTATGACTATATGATTCCTTACTTCAAGTTAATTATTAAATTCTAATTGATTTAAAAGGAGTCAGGATTTTATCCCTTTCATCCCTAAGCCTTAAGTAAATTGCCAGGGGGTCCCAGAAAATGATGCATGTAGAGAACTGTACAGGTTGTGATCTGTTTATTAATCACTGTGAGGTGATCAGTAACTTCCAGCTTCCACTTGTGCATCAGCCATTTCTGGAAGAGATGATGGCCAAAACTATGACATGACACTAGGTCAATGGCACTGGAGTCTCTGAGCTCCTAAAAGGCTGTGTGTTTCTTCACAAACTGAGCCTTCTATTATTTGAACTTTCAATAACCATCACTGCTAGGCTGGAAGTCTTTCACTAGTAAGAGTCACTGGGGAAAGAGAAAAAAGAAGAAATTAAACACAAAACAGAACATACATTCCAGTGTTTCAGATACTTCAGGGGAGCAAGTTTAATTTCCAAAACCGAAACTGACTTCAAACAAATTTATTTCCCTACCTATTGCATTTGCACATCACACAGCAATAATTTCATTAAAATGTTTCATTTATAATATGCTTGTTTGAAGCTGGAATACAATGTTGAAATACAAGAGGAAAAAGAAAAGGAAAAAGAAAAGGAAGAAAAGCAACTGCTGCCTCCTAGCAAACAAGAATACATGCTATACTCTCTATTAAAAAGTGAGAAACATAAATAAATCCAAGAGACAGTCACCTATTCATGGCAAAATGGAACCCAGATGCTAACAGCTGAGAAGAAACTTGCCTCAGAAATTTGATTGCATAACTATCTTTCATGAAGGATTTTTGTAATCCTCTCAGTAAGCCAGTGCCCACCATACCAGCACCAGCAGTAGTGCACTAGACTTTTCTGTTCCATTGGTTAGGAAATCTGGGCATGGACATCTTTTAAACAAGAGCAGAAAACATGGCAATGACTTTTGTAGCTATGAAGTTAGTTTAATTCAGACTCCAAAATTAGTCTTGCACAATCTCATCATCTCCAGATGCTCCTTTATGCTCATAAATCCACTAAAATGTTTATACTGTCTCATGCAAAATGGTGAATGCCTGCTGTGGATTGTTGCTCCAAGGCAGCAATAAGTTACTATGTCTTTTCTGTAGCAAGTTGCAGTGGTTTTTTGAAGTACAATCTATAGACATTTGCTCTTTCCATCACACCTCCCACATTTCCACAAGCCACAACATATTTATGCTTCAAGACATCTTCTGGAACAAATCAGTTTTAGTTCTGAATTAGAATACAGCATGACATGAGACAGATATAGCTGGGGTTTCTCCTAAGAAAAAAAATTGTGTGCTTTTAGAACAGACACCAAGCAAATATCAAGCTTGCATATAAGCCTTAGTTCCAAGCCAAGGAAATAGCTACCATATGTATTAAAACGTCAGTATCAAACATAATTACACTAGATATAACACAACTGGGCCCCCAAGGACCACCATCCAATCTTACTCATTCCTTCTTCGGGACCAATTATCATGTTATTATACTGAGTAGTGCAGAGAATCCATCAAGGAAGAAGATCCTATTGTGTTGCCAGACAGAAAGGCAGTTCTTGTCTCAAACGTCATCCTTTTTGTCAGTCAAATTCAGCATTGGCACAGAAGATGCCTGAGCTCATACACAAGCTTAACTCTGTTCTCCCACCACCATAATTTCTTTCGTAGTTATGATTTCTGAAAAAGGGAGACATTTCCCCAGTTTTTCCTCTGGGGGTAAATGTCTTATGGACTAAGCATGGACTTACCTTCTATTACTTTCTCTAAGAAGCAATTAAACAGGATAGAGGGGAAAAAAAGAAAAAAGCAGCAAGAAAACTAAAATAATGAAGACTTTTGGTAAATGAACCCCTCCAAACACTACTACTTACAGCATGGTACAGTGCTGAGACACGATCAGTTCTAGGAGGAGTGTGAGCTCAAAAGGCACGTGAAAGGACATGGAAAGTCAAGCCTTTGGTTGTCTACATCTCAGTTTCTCTAAAGTTGTGGCAGACAATGTTCCTACTGGTTTATAATCAAGTAATAATGTACTAATATGAAAAATATTAATTCTTGCTAAGTGACTTAAGATACACCTTTGCAGCAACCAAAGAAAGCATTTGATCATAAACTAATGTAAACTATTTAAATTCTGTCAATTTTTCATTGCCTGTAATGTTAATCTACAGTAGAAATAAATATTAAACAAGGTTCAGTTGAATATCCAGAAAAAACTTGTGGTTGAATGAAGTGCCATTTTTGTGGAAATTGGAGAGACAGGGCATCAGATTTAGTTTTTCACTGCACACTTCACAAAGATAGTCCTAAGCACTAATGTCTGGAGTTTTAAGCTACTTGCCTCACTGCAAAGCTTAAATAACCAGTCACTCTGCCAATACCTATGCCTTTAAGTCAATGCTGTGTTGACTCTTTAAATATTTTCACTTTTTAATATAAACTTTTCAGACAAAAATTTCTCTTAGAGAACAAGGACCCTACACAACCAAAAGGGAGAGAAGTTACCACTTCCTGGTTTTTCAGTCTCACCTGTTTAAGTACAGCTGACACAGCACAGATGGATGCATTGCTCTTGTCTGGGGGAGGGCCTGTTTATCACCCTTTTAAGGACTTACAGAAGGAATCACCTCATTTAGGAATCGTGATGGTACTGACTTTAATATCAAGCAGAAGAGCCAACCAGCTACATCAGGATATTGAAAAAACCTGTGTTGGGTTCTATTCCAAAGTCAGGAGAGAAAAAAAGCCGCTTGGGATTTGCATATATTGGTGATTTAAAAATCCTGCTCTGCAGGAATTTCTGCTTCTGCACATTTAGATATAACCAAAATTAAACCTGGCAATAAGAGAGAAATTCTTCAGATATCCAAAATCAAAATAGCTGATGTTCATGTGCATCCTACATCAAAATAGCCAGGTTTCCAAAATATCACATCAGAGGGTTTGGAAATTAAAGCCTTTATATTCATAATATAAATCCACCTATAAATTGCCTGTAGATGAAAAATAACATGCAACTGAAATAACATATACAATACTGTTATTGTATTCTTCATGCAAAACTAGCTGCCTAGAGTCTTTTCTTTCCAAATCCAACACAGGACAAATGGTACATCTCTAGAATCCTTTAGTCTTTGCCAACAACGACTTAAACAAATAAGCAATGGATACTGAAGCTTAGCTATTACCTGTTATTATTGCACATAGGCGACAGCCCAAGACAAAAGAACACCAGCTCCAGCCTCTTGACTAAGTAAAAAGAATCATAACATTGCATGGTTTTTCTTAGGTCTGTGGTACAGCATAACATATTTTACAAGCACATGAAGCAGAGGAAAGCAGTGTAATTGACCATTCATCAAAACAACAGCAATAAAATACTATGCTGGAAAATGTACTTAATAAGTTTTGTCATACTAGTTTGATGTTCTACATCTTCATGACTACCAGTAACTGTCAAGTGAAAGCTCCATGAAATACAATAACTTGCATAGATTAAATCTGTACTTCATATTCAGTTACAGTTATTTATTGCAAATATTAACCTCTGCATAGAGACTACCCTTCCTGATACAATGCCTCCTTATGTATAAACACAGCTTTTATTCCACATTTTGTTAGTAATTTTAGACAGCACTTCACTGAAGAAGTTTCAAGTCTAATCTAAGGCAACTTCTGCATCCCAACTGAAAAAGTAGCAGCTATGAAATGTAATTTGCAGTTAGTCACATCATAAGTTGGTTTACATTTCCTCTGTGTGAAGTTAGATTACCTTTCCAATGTGAAACCCAGAAAACTGGAATTCACTTATGATGAAGACCTTTGCAAAACTTTTTTCAAGCCGTGAGCATGGTCTGTCCCATCTGCTCAACACATATAGTTTCCATTAGTATTAGAAAGCTGTATGCAAGTCCTGATGGGGAACACACGCTAATTACTTGAGTCTCCTGAGTAATCACATATCATGAACAATCAAACATAGAGTTTTTGTTTATAACTCTGTGTACATTCGTCATGTAGGATCTCAGCACGTAACAATCCCTCCGACATCACAATATTTAAGGAGCCGATATTTGAGGAGTGGTTTCACAAACTTCTACACGTCAAATCTTTCTCAAACATTGCATTCTCAAACCCCAGCCCCCCAAAAAACCCAACCAACCAAACAAACCCCCCCAAAACAAACAAACAAACAAACAAAAAAAACATAGTAAGAAGAAAAGAAAGACAGCACTCTGCTAGTTTGAATTCACCTGCATTCAAACTGATGCTGGAAATGATGGTTCCTCCAGGTCCATTTGGTTTCTATACATGCTCATCATATTTAACAAAACCTACTTCAAAACTGTAACTAGTGCTTGCAAAGATCCAGACAGTAAGCTGCATAATTTTCTTTGGTTAAATAGTGTTTCAAAAGCTTCAAGTATCCACTGCTCATCTGAATAAGGAGTGGAGAAAACACAGAAGAGAGGACATAGAAACAGAACAGAGCAAAATCTTTTCTGATCTTCAAACGTTAATATTTTCACAGCTTTTGGGGGTAGTAATTGAGTCCCCAGATTGGACATAAAGAAGCTAAAATGCAGTAATACTTCATCTTTCATAATTTGGTGCAAAAGTCTAGCAAGCTGCTATTAAACATAAAGCTAGTGGCCAAGGGCAAAAGGACCAAAATTGGGGTGGTGGAGTAGAATGAAAATGGTGAGCAAGAGCTGCAGATACGTTACTAATAATACCAAGAAAGTACAAAAGGGAAAAACAGAAGGTGTTGGTTTAGAAGGAAGAAAAAGAGGAAGAGAAAATGAAAGGGACCTTTTTTTTCCTCACTCATCAAGCCTGCAACAATGAGGCAGGAAAAACAGAAACTTCAATTCTTTGCTACTTCAAGATCTATTGTTGGACAGAGCTAATGATGGACATCTCACGGGTCATTCAGCCCTAGGAATGAACCAATTTGGAAAGTCATAGAAAAGCTTTTCTTGTAAAAGACACCTGCTAACCAACAGCAGCAGTTGTGTTCCTGGAGGTTTAAAGATTTCGTTAAATTTTGGAATTTCTTTTTGCAATAACCAAAGCACAAAACGCTTTTAGTATTTCAGTAAGTCAAGTGACTTCAAATATAGTGAAAAAAATATCTTTGAGTGTCCTTTCTGTACCTCCATATTTACACTACACTAGCACAAATGTTAAATGAAGTTTTACATACAAAAATATTGTCTCCTGTGACTTATAACTTTTTTTTAAATCTCTATTGTTTGCAAAAACCTATGACAAATTACTCATCACAAACTTAATGATGACTCATATATTGGTAAAATGGACAAAATTACAAACTGTTGGGGTTTTTTTATCCTGAATCTATGTTAAACTTAAATATGTTCCTTTAAATCTAATAGGTTTATTTCAGGGATGCAGCTGCAATATGGAACTGAGGGCATGAGGGGAGGAGGGAGGGGGGATATAAGAGAATCTAGAACTTTGCAGAAGGCATTCTATCTTTTAGAGAAATGCAAGTGATATTCTGTTGAAGTGCATTTCCACGACTGTGAGGCTACCAAATTTTATACCAGCTGGAGATCACCTCCCATACATTATTTTATCCTAACAAGGAACATGAACTAGTTTTAGATTTGGAGTTAGGCAGAAAGAATAAAAATCAAACAAAGAGTGAACACAGAAATACACGGCATGACTTCTTTCCTTTTTATGAAATACTTTCTTCTAATTGAGTTTTAATTTTGTAGGAAAACATCATGGGTGTATATATTTAAAAATTCATTATGTACAGAAAAGAATTAGAACACAGAAAATCCTGCACTATAATTTGGGGCATGGAAGAAAATTGGCCAAAATATTTGCTTAGCATCAGAGGCAGAGAATCCATGGTCCAAAATATTATATGAAAGAGAAGGAACTAAACATAGCAATATTTAACAATAATAGAATGCTAAATATTCATGTACAGAAAACAAAACACAACAACAACACCACCAAAGATGTTGCTTAGCCATGCCTTAATTACTAAGCCATGGTTTTTAAAAAATGTAATAAGAAAACTATTTTTTTTCAAAAGAAAGAGTTAAGCAACAAAGCTATTTATGCAGTTTTCTCAGCACTCAATATAGGACTAAAGAGCCTGCAATTTTCAAGGTGATTTGCAATTTCCACTAATTTGTTGGAGGTTTTGTAGCTCAATAATGAGACACTTTCATCAGTTATTAGTGAATCAGAGCTGTTTGCAGCTTTAATTCAAACACCGTAAATACAAATGCAAATGTGCACATGATTTTCTATTATTATTTCCAGAGGGTGAAAGAAGGCAAATGATCTTCAGGAGAATGGGGATGTTTTGCCCTAAATGGATTAACAGCCCCATATCACTGAAAGTGAACTGGGAGTAGTTGGTGAATGCCAATATTTGGGTTCCAGTGAACTGCAAATGGTCATTTGGGGCTGGGTTGCTGCCTTTACCCCCCCAAAATCTGAAAATCAAAAGCTTTTTTCCACTTTATGAGATGCTATTGGTGGACTGTTATAAAGATATGGTTTTATTCATTCATCAGCTTCTTGATTCAAGAGTAAATTTCTTGACATTAAGGATCTATGTTAATTCTGGCCTTTTAGATCCAGCACCTTGAAGTCCTTGACCAAATCTATAGACTACATCTATATTTTGGAGTTTTGATGGAATGGATTAAGATGAGATCCTAGAAGAGAAGATTTAACTATATATTAAGGTGCCTGAAAATTCAAAAAGACACATAGACTAGTTCACAAGGTGACCAGAGGGATTCCTAGTATCTGTGGAAGCTGATGTAAAAATCAAAGTCTAGAAAATTTGATGTCACTGAAATCCCAGTCTTTCAAAGCATCTTTGAGCATCTACCTCTACAGCTCTGGTTCAGAGAGTAGTAAACTTATAATTTTTTCCTGCCAATTAGCAATTAGAATATTCTCTTCTTTCAAACCAAGCTGTTAAAGGAAAAGAAAAAAAAACATTTAAATTAGAGATGGGTAACTCAGAGGTTTTACTCAATAGCCACTTGATGGCAGTGTCATGTATAAAAAGATTTGCCTGTGAAGTTAAAACTTTAAAGAAACCCCCTTCAATAGCAGTAAGAAGACAACCCAAACGACACCTTGATTACTTCAGAGTATACCCCTCCCAACAGAGCACTTTTCAATGATATTTTTAAGGTCAGCAACTAAATCAGTAAGTAAACCCATAACAATCATAAATTTTAAACATCAGAAATGCTGCTATAAAGATTATTTCTTTAAAATCTCTATTTAATATCTAGTATTTAAAATTTTAATACTAATTATAAATTTGATATTCATTCTAGTATGATAGTCATTCTAGCATAATACAGAGTTGATTTATTTGGGAAGAAACAAAATAAAAGAATTCCATGAGGGTTTACTAAGAAAATGTTTATGGACACTTTTTAAATTTAATAAATAAAATTTAATAAAAATATGACATCGGTGTTACCAGCACGGTATTAATTTTGCAGCATATAACCGTGAGAGTGCCTTATATTTCTTGCCATCAAGATAGCTCACATTCTTTGGTCAACAGACACGGCCAAATGAGCTTGATAGAAGAGGGAAAGTAGCTCATGGAAGGATATAGGTGAAGTTCAAAGATTTCTCTTCCACTCCTGACTTACTCATCAGTTTGCACTTCAGCCTGGAGAGCAGCCCCAGGCTGTATCAGCTGGGCAATGGGAAGGACTAGATCCCTGTGCTGAAAGTGAACAACCAGCTAGGATCTGCCTTTACTTCCCAGGATGTCCAAATGTGATCACACCCAACTTCAGGCATTTTTACACTGGTTTGAAAAACAGATCATTCCCAACAGGTAATAACAGCTCAGCATATTGAAAGCATTGGTCAATAACATATTGCAATAATGCAGCTGCAAAGATAGCTCTGTGAGGAACATATTCTACCCTTGGTTTCATAGAAAATATTTGTTTGCAGTACTAAACATGTATCTAAGTGAAGAAAAGACAACTCTCTTATTCCAGTTTTTGAAGAGTTAAGCAAATGGTTAAGTCTAAATACTATGATTCTTTTGATTTATGACTAGAATTTCTATTGCTATTTCTATAATTAATAATTATTCAATATATTGAGTGATAATACCAAAAAAAATCAAGGTTCATAAACATTTTTTTGAGTTATAGAAATGCCAAAAAACATCTTGAGCTAATACAGAATTCATACCCACAAAATTTTTCAAAATTTGGGTAACTTCATTCCAAGCACTAGAGCTGGGAATGTTTTTTCACTCAAAGCAAAATTTTTTTCAGTCAAGTTCTTAAACCTCTACAAATGCAGTTTACAATAGAAGCTGAAAGAGAAAGTCCATCAAGTACAGAATAATAAACGGAAGTAATGTTTTATATCTAAAACTAATATTACATTTCTCATTACTTTTGTGAGTCACAACATTCATTTGGAATAGTCTCAATGGTTCAATTGTATTTGAGTTCTAAAATTAGATAAATGTCCTAGGAATTTCCAGAAAACTTTGAAAAAAGAAACTTAAGAATATTTCCTGCCTTTCTTCCACCAAGCCATTCTGCATGAAATGAATTAAAACATTTTAAAAAATTAAGAAAGTAGTTCTCTGATAGTTCTATCAAACAGAATTCAACACACAATGACAACAAGATTAAAATACCTAACAGTTCTGGGATCATTCTTCCATCTTGAAAAGATATTTTTTTAGGCTTTATGTGAACCTCAATGTATTCAAATGTGACTTCCTAAATTTTTATTGATGTTTTATTTCATTTAAATTTATATTTAAGCTATAAACACTGTTTTATTTTATATCTAATAATAAACAGTTTACCATAATTTGGGCTGGGAGGGTGAATAGAGAGGAAGGGACGAAACGGGACAAAAAGTAGCAACTGTAAATTCAATTTCCAAATGTAGCATTACTATGTTCCCTCCTGTACCGAGTACTGCATTATATTAGTCTTTATTTTCATATTAAAAAAAAAAAAAAGGACAAAAGATTACTGTAGTTTGGAAAATGTTATTTCAGGTAAACTTAAAGAATTTGAATCACATATGACTGAAATATGAACATAATGGCTGAAATTACTTCTCTTCATACATAAAAGAAAGTCCTGAGGCTGCAACTTTAGTGATTTAGTCAACTGTATGATTTATGAATAATTTTTTTAAATTAAATAGTCCAGAAACCTACTCCTCCTCAAACTAGAGAGGCAGCAGAGGGATTTGCTCATTATTTAAGGACCATCTACCTCAGTATTCATTTTTATAGAGCTAGTTTTTCATTCCTATGCGCCAAAATTTTTTATTTTATCATTTGGAAAATATATAAAAGGGGCATTGCCAAAATTGACATATTCCTGATTAAATCTTATAAACATGGAGTGATAGGCTATTACTCATCATATTTACTCTTCCAGCATGGTGGTAGACACACAGAAAATTGTCCTGGAAAGTTAGAACCTGGAAGATCATTCTATAGACTATAGTTAAGCAGGCTCCAGAGCTGATGGTGATCACTAAGCCACAGAATACAATCAAGACCAATAAAGCCAAGTAATTTTAAATTTCAGTGGTGAAAATGAGAAAAGAAAAAAAAGGTTTTGTTTGTTTGGCTCTTCAGTTTACTCATTCAGTTTAAGTCTATTCCTTGCAAATCACAAAGCTTTAAAACTGACCACTTTGGAATTAATAGCACAAATAATTGCCAAACATTGTAATAAATGGCAGATCCACGTTCACGATGAGTTCATGCATTTTCGCGGAGGTTGCGTTATAGGTGAGCTTAAAAATATTTCAAAGAGGAGGTTGTAGGTTCTTGCTGCACAAGAGTAACATTCTTGTTAATGGAAGGGAATTGAGCAGAGGGTAGAAGGCACTGGCAGAACAAGAGTGCTGATTTTTGCAGCAACAAGGTGGAAAATGGAAGGAAAGTACAATGAGTCAGTGGTGGAGAAGCCTGTGGATGTGGAGTTCGAGTAAAGGTGGCAACCTTAAAAAAATATTTCTAAAAAATTATGAAATTTCATGTTCAAGTTCTGAGAAAATCTTGTTTTAACCACTTACTATTTTTCAGCATTTTATGTGTTGGGAAATTTTGGAGATTTGGGGTGTTGTTTTGGGGGGCAGGTTTTGTTTGTTTGTTTGTTTTGTTTTTATTTTTCATTTAAATTGATAATAAAATGACCATATAAATATTTTTTTTGGTGGAATACAGATAAGATGTGTGTAAATCTTACTTATCTTAGAAGCTTTATATTGCCCTTCCCTTGACCTTCTAAGCAGTTAATATTTCATATTAAACCAAATTGTTTAGATTTCCACATGCAATCAGTTTCTTTCTTTTCTAGACAGAATTGATGTGCAATGACTACAAATGTTAAATGCCCTATAGATATGTCCTCTTAACATTGTTTCTATTTACTTATTTCTTTTATTTTTCAATTCTTTAAAGAATCTTCTCCCTTCAAACAGTGTGAATCCCTTAATAATTAGGTGGAAGATGCTTTCATACAAAGATATGTAAAAGCAAACTGCAGATACAACTTCATGAGAATATATAAAAGCCTTCCTTATTTTGCTATCGGTTAGTTGCTTTCCAACAAACACACGCACACAATACTGGGAAAATATTAATATTTTTACTGGAATAGAATGGAGAAAATGAGAAAATATGACAAAGCAAAATTCATTATTTTCTAAATATCAGATCAACAATATCTTTAACAGATACATGGAATAGTATTTAAGATTAGTCAGACTACTTGATCCTACAATTTTTTTAAAAATAGATGTAATTCCCAGATTTCCATTCTTTCTCACTTGAGTCCAAGGAACACAAGCATCATATTTCACCAAATAAATCATGATAAATGCTTAATAGACAAATATGCTTGGTTTTTTTTCCTTCTACTTTTTAATGACCTCCACAGACTTTCAACTCAGAAGCTGCTGCTCTTATTCCTGACTGTACTTTTCCATTGAATTGCTCCACTTGCATCTTCATAAGCACTGCAAAGAAAATCCTGCAGCATGACTGAGAGTACTTGGTTTCAGATTTGATGGCGTTCTCATAGTTTCTTTTGTGTCATCTGATGACATAATCATGGAGAGTAATTTTGCTAATCATTAACATCAGAATATTTTATATTTTGAAAAGTATAGAAAAATTATCTAACATAAATATGAAATTTGCACCAGGTGTCTGTTGCTCTATCTACAAACCTTCCTTTTTTTCTATCAAAGATCATAAATCACAAGAAATTGTCAATTAAGTGGCCATCTTTAAATAGAGAAAAGAAAGTAGTTGCCATGGAAGAAAAACTGTACCAGAATAATTATCCCCTCCTACCGCATTGCCAGCCTCTTATGAGCATACACAAACCTTTCCTTCAGAAATAGTGCTAGACAGTGCTGAGGGTTCTGGTTGATATTATTCCTAAAGTTATTTGGCAACTTACAGTGGAGACACTGCTTCAATGGGAACAAGGCACAGAAGGATTGACCTCACAGTAACACAACATAGAGAAGTGATTTATAGAATATAGGATTTGTTGTTGTTGTTGTTGTTGTTTTGAAATACTTAGAGCTCAGGCACTATTAGGAGGCTTCTCAAACCTTCCAATTTAAACTGATTTATCAAGATATTTTAGGGCATATTTTATAGTATGCAAGCAGTCCAATTAAGAAATGATTAGGAGTTGTCCGAAAAATATCTGAAAAAGTAACAATGTCCTAGAACTCTTTCAGTTTGAAGCCATTTCCTCTTGGCCTGTCATTCCATGTGCCTGTAAATAATCTCTCTCCACCTTTCTTGTGGGCTCCCTTCAGGTACTGGAAGTCCACAATTAGGTCACCCCAAAACATGTTCTTTTCCAGACTGTATATCAAAACATCCCATTAAATCTGGAATTAATTTACTTCAGTCCATTTTTTTAGGTTGCTATGCTTGCTATTCTTTTACTATGTAAAAGCAACATTACAACAAGCTTTGACAAAATGCCAGCTATTTTTACAGAGAAGAAGAAAAATAGAGGTTTTGTGTTAATTTTAAGCATAAAAACACAAATGGAAATAAAAGAGCTAAATCTAAAACAGTCTACAATAAGTAGGAATGAAAATGTGCCTTTAGGAGCCTATTCCCTTTTAGGGCTTGCTTCTTTTATTTCTAAATTCTACATCAATGTTTTGTGATGTTTAAGCTAGCCTTTAGGTTAAAGAGAAATACGCAACCAAGTATTTTTCACCATATTAAATTATATTTTCTTGGGAAAAAAACACAACCCTTTCTATGATAGGACTAAGTATCATAATAACTTAATCTCAGTTTCTTAAAGGGTAGAAGGAGTTTGGACTTTATATTCAGTAACTGTTTGATGTTCTCTAGTTTACACAAGATCCCATGTTCCACAATAATCTTGTGTGCCCTATTTCATAATGTTTTTGATACTATATATTTAATAACTGAATGCAAGCCTAAGCAAAGCATCTTTCCACTTTATAAATAAGCAGGCTGCTAAATTGAAGGTGTTAGTAAAATAATTTTTAGCACAACTTTTTCATATCAATTTATAACATTGACAATGTTCAAAGAAACATTGGATCACTCAACTGTTGGCAATAGGCAAATGGTTATCACAGCTAAGTTAATGTCAGCTTAAGAATGACATCAACATTTCTGTTTCCAAAACTGATGATGCTGATCAAAATGTGGAAATTACACAGCCACCTGGGATGGATGGGAAAGTTTAGGCATGACATCCACAAAATACGTGTTTCAGGAGTGACAAATTAAGGTTTTCAAGCAGCTGCAATGTTTTCAAGCGGGAAAAACTGGTAAAAATTACATGAGGTGAAGCAGAGATCTTTCAGAACATATAATTGGGCTAAGGATAAAGAGAGGCAGAAACAGGAATTTGCTGTGAAAGAACCTACTAGAACTTACTAGAGAAAACCAAAAGTAAAACATATGTCCAGCAGAAGAAAGTAAAATAAAAATCTACCTTGATATTGAAAAGAAGGACTGGGTGGCATGAAACATTATTCTTTCTACAACAGTATATGCAAGGCCTGAAAGGGTCTGATTCATTTTTCCCTTTTTTTTTTTAATAAAGAAAATAATCTCTGTAGGAATAATTGTTTTGGAAGAACAATCAGCCAATAAGGTTATTATTTTAGCAGTCATTTGAATGACAAAAGAATTTATTGTAGGTGCATCTCAAAAAATGGTTGAGATTTTCTTCTTGGACACCCAGTTGTGGCCAGTGGATTCTGATGTGTGAGTTGAACTACACATTCAGTGACTTGCAGGTAAAACTACTGCAAAATATTTCAAACGTAGAGCAGAAATAAGGTGAATACAGAGATTAGAGAATTTTGCTATAAAGAATGTGTACCTAAGGAGACGTCCAGGACCAAAATTGGAACACATCAGGTTTTATTTTGTCATATTATTTTCCATATTAGACAAAACAAAGGGAAGGTGTGCTTGGCAGTGGAAAATACAGTCCATAAAAGGGAAGAATTTAGGACATTTATTTTTCCAACAGTATTTCTACAAGAGACAGAATACCCAACTAAGGGCCAATCCAAATAAATGCAGCACACGCAAAAAAGTAATTTAACAAACTCTACTACATGATGTTGTGCTACACCATCATGGGGCAGACATCTACACATATGAAAGACAATTCATGCCTGTGATGGTGATTCAGAAAGCATGAAAGGAGGGATTATTTCAGGAAGGAAAGCTCTTACTGAGGTTGAAGGATGTTAGAAATTAAGGGCAAGCTTTGTTTTACAGATGAAAAAATGTAGCTACCCAAGATACACATAAGGAATTAACCCAAGCCAAATGACACCTCCATGACTGCACCCAGCCATGACGTCCTGTCAGTGGGATCAGAACAGAGCCAGGCTGAAGGAACCTCTATTCTCCCGCTGATCCCTACAGAGGGGAAAGAAGGATCTTCAGCACCAACTGTTTCACTCTGCAGATCATGTCCTATTGCTACTCACTACTTGCTAATGTAGACATAGCCAAATTATATTTATTTGGAGACTGAAGCAGGGCTACATATGGAGAATTTCACCTTTGACAAGTACTAACTTCATTTACATTAACACCTGTCTAGACTGTTTTCCTAAGTATAAACATAAAAATCTCCTTAGTGTATTTGGGCCCTTCTTATTTAATTAACCATATGTGACGTAAAGTGATACAACCCAGTTATAAAGGTATGTCATTGTTGATAGGATCAATTACAGTCAGACATAAGTATTCATTGCTTATACCATCTGTGCTGTACTCCTAAGTGTAGAACCTTGTCAATGAAAGTATACACAGATTAACTGTGTTCCCTTTCATTAAAAACCACCAATCTGGTTCTTCAGCTCCAGGCACTTTCTGTTAAAAAGTTGCAATATTATAATGCACAGTCACCTTCTCCTTCCAGCATACAATGGCTAGATAATTTGAAAGGTTTAGCATAATATTTGTGATTATTCCACATCTTGAATGATTTTATTCTTAACTAGTGGCAACTGTCCAAGAGTCTTCCAAAATTCTACTTATATACCAGCCTGGAAAATCATTGTGGTCATGGTAGGGAAGTAAATCTTACCTGTTCTGTTACCTGTTTATCAACATTTTCTAAGGCTTCTGATTTTTGCTGCTTTTCTTCAATATTACAGGATCTGATCATACCACATTTGAGGAGGAAAAATTTCCCAAAACAGTAATTCGATCCTCAGAACCTTTCAGTTGCCATGTATTTATGCCTACAGACAAACACACACATGTAGAAATACTACAACTAATTTCATGTCTTTGATGTTAGCTGCAACGAGAATTCACAGCTAGATTAAACTAATACTCCTGAAGTTAATTAACAATTTCATGGATGATACTTGTACATAAAAAGCTATATGATGTGTTCAGCTCCATAGGGTTTGGAATAGGTCTTATTTTCATTCCTATCATTACTATGAGAAAGTTGTTTTTATTTAACAATATAATCATAAGATAGACAACATAGTCTCTGGATGGGTGAGGAAGGGGTTCAAAAGACCAGTCTGGGAAATATGGGGAAAAGCTACATAACCACGTATGTTTAGAGATAAAAAGTTCTAAAAGCAGGTTAAATCATAATTTACCTTTTTTTCCCCTCAGAATTAAGGAAAGAAACTGATGGGGTAAAATGTGTTTGTAATCAAGCTCCCTCCAAAGATAACAACTTCAATGAAGAATGGGAACCAGTGTTCTACTGGTAAATGATTACAATTAAAATTCTCATCAATACAGGTCACATGAGAAAGCAGGATGTGCATCTGAGGGCATTTCTCTCTTCTAGAATATTTGAAAGCCATACGTAAGGATCCTCACGAAGAAAAGCAAGAAGGAATAAATAAGATGTGCTTCTATTGCTATTGTTTGCATACTGGTTTTATATCTCTGTGTTTAATTTGGAAGGGATTTAGAGGCACACCCATATGGGAAAAGTCTGGTCAGTTTAAAACTGGAAAAAGAAAAGGCAACAAACCAACCAAACAACAACAACTTTTGGCTGATACGGACTTTTCCTTGTGTTTGTTGTAAAGTAGGTCTAAGGATTTGGTCTCCTGAGATATTAAATAGTGCTCATGAGGATACTGAACAAAAGTTAAATAAAATAGTTTAGAAGAAATAAAAATTATGGAGAATAATATAGTAATTACAAAAGGAGAAAAGTTAAAACAATACTAATTTAGGATTAGCATGCTTATTTCTTTGAAAAGAGCAAAAAGTAAATCACATTTTGGGATGTTGGAAAAGACATTTAATAAGGAGATATTTACTTGAAGTCTATAGCAGGGTGCCTAGAATATTATGATTGTGTATAACACAACTTCTGTCTATAGCACCTTTTAAAGATAAAAATAAAAAAAGAAATTTTGTAAAATGTAAAAAGTTCCTCCTTCACCCACCCAATACCATGTGTAAGTATTTTAATGAAGCCCTTTTTATGAAATTATGGTACGTGAGGGATTCACAAAAAAAAAAAAACATTTAGAGTAATTGTCATAAAAATATCTGAATTCACTTACAAATTGCTATAAATTTTTATAGTACTTTATATACTTTAGTAATATATTTTATACTAAATTGACAAACCAAAACCTCACAAATGTCTACACAAAGGAGCCTGAAATTCTCTTCTCCTCTGTTCTTTATATTCATAATCTCAAAATCTTACCTACTTTTCAGTTATAACAAAAACCATATGCAACTTGTTCTGTAGGAGCACAGATGATATGACTTTCACATTAATTGCTGACAGATACACCTTTGAAGGATTTTTTAAATCTCATCTGGAGGACAAGGTTAAAGCAAACTAAGCAGAGAGGTTTATTGTGACACCACCAAACAACAGTGACATGGTTATGTGGAGCTGTCAGAGTTGGCAGGTTCAAAATCCCAGTATAGAACCAAACAGCTTGCTTGATTGCTGAAGCCAAAGAAATTACATAACGTGACTTTTGTTTGTGATGGGAAAATGTTCTCTGTACCCTTTCAGGGCTTCCATGAGTATTTTTCAAAAGGCAAGAGGTGGCGTATTTGTCTTGAGAAGATATTTTCTTACATTTCAAAAGCCAAATGCACACATCTGAATGCAAAACTCATCTGTGCAGAGCAGGCACACAGACATTATAAAACGTGTTGCTCTATTAGAGATGCTCCATGGCATTAATGTACATAACACAGTCTGTGCTGAATAGTTTAAGAAATTTCAATTAACATTTGAATTAAAAGCATGCATTTGATTTAATTGCACCTGGTTTTGGCTCTCCCCTACAAGGTTTGCATGAAGGCCTGCAGTTCAGATACCTACTTGAAACACCACAGACCAGAGATGGCTCTGAAGTTTTAGGCTGAAGAATGAAGATAAATGTGTTAGATAAAAGTCTCAGAAGTTAATAGCGCTTGCTACAACAGCAAGTCTCATCACACTGCCTCAATACTACTTTTCTCCTCATTAAAGATAGACTAATTGGAATGTAGTACAGCATTTTTACAATTGCAGTAATTTTGCCATCTTGCTCTAGGAAACAAACTTTATGAACAAAGGATATTTGAATTCTACCATTCCTTTTCAGGTGGTTACATCTCCTCTTAGAAAATGCCCCTAAACACCCATTAGGTACATTATGCCACTCATTGTTATAATTCACCTATACTACAGAATATATTTTAATAACCATTGTATACAACAAGCTAGTGTTTCAAAAATAAAAAATTTCATAATTATCATTGTTATCCATAATGATCACACTTCAGGAAAAATTGCTCTAAGAAACTTAAAACATTAGGGCACCTTTATTGTAAAGAGATCCATGTGAATTTAAAGTGGATTCAGGTGCTCAGGTTTTCAGAGTTTAACAATGTGCTCTGCACAGAAAATAAAGTTGTGGCCAAGTTGGTCTTTATCCCCCCAAACCATAAAAAAGCTGCCACTATACAATTTTTAATAAAAGGTCAGGTGGTTCCACCTGTTTCACCATGAATAATATTACACGTTCTTGTAAGAAAATAATAATTAATTTGAGATAGAAACTATAAAGAAGATGAAAAAATCAGAATCTGTTTTGGAAAACAGAGTCTCTCCATTTGGAATTTTTTCTCTTTTTATGTTTAGACATTATCTTGAATTAATTCTTTTGGCAAAAATTTCTAAAACATATATTCTAGTGAAATCCCCCTGGAAAAAAAAAATAGCAATTCAAATGGCAACTATTATGGCACACCAACTACAACACTTTGAAACTTATTTTATAGGAAGAACATATGTTCAACACAACAAAAACTGAAAAAGAGGTCTTACTGGTTATGGCACCAGCCTTGAGATGGCAAATGTAGATTGAACCCCTCATTCCAGTCCAGTCTACTTTGTCAGCTGACCACAGGCCACAGATACACAAACCACCAAGGGACCAAAAACTTTCCTGATGGAGTTTGGGTACTTTGAAGATCTCAGCTTCTCAGCTCAGCTGTCTTCCTTTGTTTCTTTCCTTCTCTGCCTTTTCTTCAAGTCAATAAAATAGGTCTACTAATCCTATCCTGTAAGTTAATATAAATAGAGGTGGGAAAAATTCGTAAATAGCTTAATTAATGAAAAAATAGGCAACCCCCAGCCTTCACTGAAAGTCTGGAGGAGAAAATACACAGTAAATTGCCAGGGCACTCTGAGAAGTCTTTGAAAACATTTGTATCAGTAGTCAATGGTCTCTTTTACTTGTTTCCCTCAGAAGATGAATTTCTGCCATTCTACCTTTTCCCCTTAGAAAAGAAAAAACACTCTTTGCTCCTAGTCTCATGCAGTTATCCGGGCTGATGTTGCTCATTTTAAACAGCAGCTTCCTCTATGATTGTCATTATTGCTGCTTCAAGTTTTTACTACACTTGAATGAAGTACCCTATTTTCTATTTTAGTTCTGCCTCTTCAGCACTGTTCCTAACTACGCTTTTTAAATACTGTATCCTCAAAGCTTTAACACACGCAGCTTCAGATGACTATCTTGTACTCAACACAAAGTTCAAAGCTGAGATATGTTTCCAAAGTCCCTCTGGACTATGTTTGTCATCTATGAAAACACTGAGGAGACAAAGGATAGGGAACAGATGACAACTAAAATTGGAACCATACAATATTCATAAAATGCAGTGATCCAGAATACATCTGCCACTCAGTCAGTCAGTCTCTGCATTTCTCTCCTCAATGCCCACGAGCAGAACAACCAAGAGTCCTTTCCTTTTTCTTACTGGAGGTGACTGCAGCTGAGTCCTGCAGAAACTAGTGCCAAGGTTTCTCGAATGCAAGTGGCCCTACTCAAATGTACATCACAGCTCAGCTCAGCAACGCAACAAACTAAAATGTGTTTTACATACAACCGACATCTTCTATCGACTTTTCACAGTTTATATTATCTCTTTAGCATGATCTTTATACTACTTGCCTTAGAGAGCAAATCTCACAAAAATTACCAAGTACTGGTACTACCCACTGCATCCAAGAAACCTCTGCAAATGAAACAGGGGCTATAAAAGCAGTTCATAGCCTTAGCTACCTTTAATTACCTTCTTAAAAATCAAGCAAGAATACAGAAATTAAATTCAGGTGGTTTCTATGGAGCTATATTGAAAATCCGCTTAAATGTAAGGAGCACAAAAACATCAATGAAGCAGCTGAGACTGTTTTTGCTTTGCCACAGTGGAACAACTTGATTGGATGCTAAGAGTGAATTTGTATAGCCAAGCAATAACAAGAAACAAAATAATCTTCTTATTCTTGCCAGGATTGGATATTTTGCCATATTGGATGGAAGGGAGGGAGGGGAAAGAGGAAAGGAAAAAAAAAAGTGAACCCGATTGTTTATATATAGTTTACGTATTTTTAATATAAATGAACAAGACTCAAAGTTTTGTACTGGTTTATTCGCCTCAGCTTTAAATTTTTCAAATATATTAAATGAAAACAAATGCAGTTAAATTAACTTGAACTGATTTCTTATAAAATACTGAATTCTTGTGCTTTTTGTGGTTATCTGGTATTCACTTTCAATAACTCAAACCAACAGAGCTCAGAGCTGGAAAATTAGCTTTGCTGAAAATATACAAGTAACTCCTCTCCAACATTTACACTAACATCTTCTGGACAAAAAACAACAATAGCAACAACAACAACAACAACAACAACAAAAAATCCAAACCCAGCAATCTTCTGTACTCCATTTGAAAGGATGAATAAATGTCAGCACCAGGCATTTTTCCCATTCTGGCCAGCACTGGCTATCTACATGAAAACACAAAATTGCCGGTAAATCAGATGGCTGCTTACCTGCTCTGTTTTATCTTCAAACTGTCACCCAGTCCTGACCCACATCTCACTGTCTGTGCCACTTCCCAACAGCTCAGAACGAAGCTGATTGCAAAGTCAATGCCACAAGGCTTAAAACCAAACTACTTCACATGTTTTCTCATTAATCATTATTCAAAACTTGTTTTTTACTCTTCAAGGAAACAGAAAACTCTTGAAAACTCCAGAAAACTCTAAACTCTTGTCTGGTCTTCCTAACATTAAGAAGGGGAGTTTTTTAGTCTGTGTAAATATTTCTTAGCTTATAAAACAAGTATTGATGAAGTAATTTTTATTAAATCTCTCTCAAAATCCACCTGGTTTCCAAGGAGATCAATCAAAAAATGAACCAGATGCCACTCACATCAGTGAAAATGCAAACATATGCAACACTTCAACTCTGCAAAGTATACATGGAGACAGGCAGTTCTTGCAACTCACACTCTCATGCCATCCCTCATTATATTTAATCTTTTAGAAGGAGCATTCCTCTATCCAAATTAAACACATTGCTTTTAGGTTATCTCTGTATGAACATCTGGCTATTGACTCAAGCTGTGCATCACTAAAACAAAAATTTAAAACTTGGTCTCACAGAAGTCCCTTCTATGAAATCCTCTTCAATTTTTCTAAAACCTTTAACAGCTGGCCTTCAGTGATAGGACTAATGAACCTCCTTTATGTTTTTATAGGTGGTATATTCATGTCATCAGCTGTAGGTATGGCCTCCCCTGTCTATATCCTCAACCAAATATTACGCGTCAATTATGTCATGTCATCCTTTTCTGGCTTTGACAAACCTTTATGCTCAAACCCATCTGAGTTTGTTCTGTATCACTTCACATGATTCCCATTGTCCTTGGGAGTTAAAAGTGTAAAAGCCCCTTTACCAATGTTTTGACCACCTATCACTTTCTCAGACTCCCACCAAGGTTTCTCTCAGCAAAATATAATGATTTTTTAACATTTTTATTTAACGTAACTACAAAAAATTAAGAGAACAGCTGTACCAACTGGATGCTCAGACTGCTAATAATACTAGCCCATGGCCAACAGTGTGTCCTCTTCCACCCTCATTTAATTATTATTTAGATCACATTTCAATCAGCATCTTTTCAGAGCTCTATATTCAGTAGTCTTCCATGAAAAGATCTCTTCAGCAAAATCAGACAATCAAATTTTCTCGATTTTTTCTGCACTATGACCTTCTTGTGAATGAAATTAAGGGGGAAAAGCACCTAAGTTTGGTTTTAAAATGTTTCAATTTTTCACCTAATATTCTACTCTTTTAATGGTTCCTCATTTTTCTCCATGACCTGCTTCCTGAGTCAGTCTTCATTTTGGCTTTGCAAAGTTGGAATGGCACGTCAATAACGATTATATAGATCACTCTGGAATACAACAATGATACCTCTGTATAGACCAGTGAATGAAGAAAAAAAAACCCAATAAAAATGATGAGGCATTGACTTGTGGAGATTTAATAGAGTGTTGATGTTAGAACCTATATACACATAAAAATGTTGACCTTGAAATCATCCCTTAAAAATTATTCTACTGACACCCATTACACTACAGCTAGGCTGAGCTGAATTAAATCACAAAATTTTAAATGCTATTCAGAAATCAAAATACAAAACTTTCTGGTAAGGAACATAACCTTTCTTGAAGACTTGAAAGTTCTAAAAAAATCCCAACAAACAAACTAGTTCTCTTCCAAATTTTTACTTGATATTGTATTCAACCATCATTTCTAAGAAGATTGTCAAAATGAAACCTTATAGTAAGGCTGATGAAAACCACAGATTCCAAAGCATCCTGGAGTAATAATGTATAGAGAAAATTTTTATTTTTGAAAGTCCTAGTGCCAATATAATATTCATGAGAAGAAAAAACATGCATTGAAGCATTCAATATATTAAATAAATATAAAATATAATAA
>WBMY01001698.1:397243-441652 GCA_013397315.1 Donacobius atricapilla | reverse complement strand
AAAGTTACCAGAAGAATCAGGAGGGACTTGTCTCTCTCAAAAGACTGAATGAAAGACTATTTTATTAAGTGATGCTGACTTAAGAGTTCTGATGTTTTATCCCTTTGCATTGTTTTTTCGTGGAAAAGTAGATTGTTGCTAGGGAGGAAGAGGGGTTGTTTTTGAGAGGGTTTCGTAGTTGGTTTTTTTGTTTGTTTACCTTTACTGTATGTTAATAAATCTAACTGTTTCTATTTTGAATTAAACCTGTTTTGCTTTTCTTTTAATCCTATTCCACTAAAATGAAAATTAGGCGAATGTGATAACCACTACATCTTTTGGTGTTTCCGCCCGGTTAGTTGAATTTTAACCCATTACACAGGACAATACATAATTTACAATCTAAACAAACATTGCTCAGGTCCCAGGAACGACTGTTGCCATGGTCTAAATACCTTTTCAGCACAACTTTTTGGTCTTATTACTCCTTTACTGAAGATACTTTTCAAATTACTTCAATCTTCACATGCAATTATTAATTTCTAAAAGTTGTTTTTGGCAAATACTGTCCTATCCAAGCACTCCACAAACCTTCTTCACTTTGGATAGAAGAACACAGCACACCCATGCACAACCACTGTGTGGAAAAGTACCATCACACTACACTTTAACAGGCAGAAAGTTATCAAGGTTTTGGGCCCTGAAACAAACCTCTCAGGAATGGCTGTTTTGCAGAGTACTTATTTCTGTACACTCAAAACACATTGCCCCTATTTTCTTTTGCTGGAATCATGAGAATTCTCAAGTGAACACTGGATACTACAAGTACCTCCCTTAGGTCCTCTGGAAATAAGGAAAGGAATGAGCCACTCACTTAAGAGTCAGACTTGGTGATCCTTCAGGTACCCTCCCAACTTGGAATATTCTGTGACTCTGAGTGGAGGGAAAGATATGCAAAATAAAAACTGCATAAAAGATATCAATCCTACATCTTCTTTTCAGCAATTTTAAAGCAGTACATAAAGAAAATACTAATTTGAAGAATAAAGATCATTCTACATTAAGATGCAAGACTAAAAAGCAAGTAAAATTAAAGTCAGATGTGTTGTCTGCCCCTCTCTAAATGGAAGGACAACACTCTAGGGAAAGGAATATCGTCATGGTGACACATTATTGAATTTTTTTTTCCCAGAACTTAACCTAACCTCCTCTGTAGAAAACAAGATATCAATTAAAAGTGCTTCTTGAATTCAACTAACCTGAACAATTTAACTTTGGAAGTTACCTGAATATTATAGGAATAAGAAACAAGCAGGAAATACAGAAAAGTTTGCTTTACTTGAGATATTTGTTCAAGAGCAGCCAAAATTGCTTAGCATCCTACACTCAATTACTTTTCTACTCCAGAGAGAGGGTGTTCCCTCTAAACCACAGATGATGATATAAGGATTTCAGAAACTATTGTTTGCATTTTACTGATCTTCAGATTGCTAGCACACAGAATTTTCAAATAAAGCACTGATAGTCTGAAAGCTCTAAGATATTTAAATTCATTTGCTTTACAAACACAAAAAAGAACCATTTAAAATACTTAGTGTTCTATTAGAGGTATATTTTTTTACTGCCTTTAGTACCAGGTTATCAAAGTACCCTCAGTAGTTTATTATGAACTAGCAGTAGTGTCTGTCACAGTTGGTTCATTTCCTCTTTCCCTAGGGGGAAAACTAAGCATAAAATGTCATGCTTTGTTAAGGTTTCTTCTTTTTTTTTATTTTAGCAAACACATATTCATACTTCTGTGTTTATGTCACAGACAAAGCTATGTAAAAGAATTGAGCCTTGCACTTGAATTTCTATAGGAAAGTGCCTCCCACCACACCACGCAGTCCTTAGAAAGGCTGAGGAGACAAGCTTTATAAAGAATCTAAAAAGTTCCAGTGTGCATAAACTGTGTTCATTACAGTGATTTTCTACTTTAAATTTAAGGTAATTTTTTTAAAGTGGCTTCAGCTGCTGATCACCTTCAAGATAAAAAGTATGATGTCATACTGAAATCTTTATTCTTTAGAAAAATCTTGTCTTTAGAAGGCTAGCTTTCATATCATGGAATCAGAGAATAAATGAGCTTGGAAGGGATATTGAAATCATATCATAGAATGGCCTGGGTTGAAAGATCACCTTGTTCCAACACCCCTGTCTTTGGCAGGGACAACTTCCACTACACAAGATTGCAAAAAGCTCCATCCAACCTGGCCTAGAACACTTCCAGTGGTGGAGCGCCCACAACACTTCACAGAAATTAGTTACAGGGCCTCACTTCATGAGTTTGTCCAGATCCCTCTGGCTGGCCCTATCCTTCAGGAGTGTCACCCACACCCCTCAGGTTGGTGTCATCTGCAAAAGCTGCTGAGGGTGAGCTCAATCCCTTCGTCCATGTCATTAATGAAGATCTAAGAGTCATCTGAAACAGGTCTAAGGGCAGGTTTCTCAGTAGCTTATCTAGGCATGTCCTGAACTTCCAAGAACAGAGAGGCAATTATCAAATACAAATATCACATCTATCAATCAGAGTATTCCTGTAAACATGTGTCCTCTTCTCCATAGATTTTCAAAGGTAGGTGTGATCGCTGTGGTGCTCCATTTTGATTTCCTCTATAATGAACTCAAAGAGTTGGACTTACTTGTTTCTGTATCAACTTCTCATTGAGTAAGGGCATTTCTACAATCAGTTTTGATTAAAAGAAGGGAAATTTGAGATACTACAATTAATGCCAAACCTCTACTTTATAATTCGTATCATATAACCTTAAACTCTGTCTCACCATAACAGACACTCTAGAAGATGCTCATTTTTGGTTCAGAAGACACATCCTCCTAGATTTGTCTCTCATTACTCAACTTCCTCTTATGGTTTAGCTATCCTAAGCACAGAGCACAATTACCATCTAGCTATCAAATTGCTTATTAATCCCTGGTGATTATAAATAAATACGTGAAGCTATCCTGGGGCAGGGGAAAATGAAAAAAAGGAAAGGACACCAGTAGACAAAAAGAACAAGATACTCCAGAAAGCTTGCATCTCAGTGTCACCACAATTTTAAAGGACTCTTCACCATGGATCATTTTACTAGCAGCAGTGAAAATAAAAATCAGACAGTTTTGTAATCAAGAGCTAATCAACTTAGGTGCTCCTTTCATACAGCTCAAAGTAAACTTCATGTTGAGTTGATGGCTGGGAGATGGAATCAGGGATCATTTTCCCTCTGAAAGCTGTTCACTTTTCTGCCTTGTATAAACTAGACTGAGCCAGAGACAGTCCTTGTACTGGATGGTTCAAGACATGGGCTTGAGTTCCAGGCACTTACTTAATATGTGTTCATGTAACCTCCAGCACTCCTACTGTTAAACCTTCCCAGTAAGAGTCTTGTGAAAAGTGTCTGTCTCCTTAAAAAACCATTAGGCAATTACATTGCAAAGTCATGAAAAAGTACTTCCTCTAAAACTTATGAAGAAATCAGACACCTGCATGTACAATATAGTCTTAAAAGCAGAATGACAGGATTACAAGGTCAATGGTTTTCCTTTTGACAGATGTTATCTGAGCAGGATTCTGGCTCCTAGAGAGTGCAGAAAAAGGAAAAAGAAAAAGAAACAAAAACTGGCAATAGGCAGCAAAGACCAACAAAGTGAAAAAATAATTTTAAACAAAATATAAAAGAATTATGAGAGATGAGAAGCATAGGCTGTCAACATTTAGTTATCCCTTTAAAGAGGAATCTGATGTAGCTCTGCCCTTGGGGTTTGACTGCACCACTGTGCACCCCATGGGACTCTTGGATCCCCCTAACTTTTCCTTCACTCTTTGAATATGCTGGTTAGAAACACACTTTTGATACAAACCTGATAGAGAAAATGGCAATTTATTCTGCATGTTAAGAGCAAGAGACCACTTGTACTGTTCTCCACCAGGAGAAAACACAGCATACAACAAGGCCAAAACCTATTTAATATTTGAACATAAAAGAGATCTAATCTTATCTAGAGTCTTCAAGACATCATAATGATGAAATAAGAACAATTTCTGGACACCAGATATTATTCCCATATGGTTACTGTGCAATTTATTACTACAGATAGACATCTGACACTGTCTGCCACAACCGAATCTCTCTTCTATTACCACTTCACATATCATTCACTTCACTGACTCTTACATCCTATGTAAGAGTTTTCGCTCAAGAAAGCCTAATTAATTTAATATGCATAAAATGCCTCACAGACTCCCCTGATGTTCTATTCATACAATTCTCTTCCTATTGGGCTGATCCTTCAAGAAACAGGCAATAGTTAACACAAGTATATGTCAAGACTGGAGAACTAAATTCACTGCACCAAAGACAAAGTCTAAGCAAAGAATGGAGGCAGTTTGCAGCAATAATCAGTGATCATCTCTAAGACAGAGTCCAGAGGAGGCCACCAATATAACTGGTCAGATGAAGCACCTCTCCTGTGAGGAAAGGCTGAGAGAACTAGGATTGTTCATCCTGGAACAGAGAAGGTTTCGGCGTGACCTAACTGCGGCCTTTTAGTACCTGAAGGGAGCCCACAGGAAAGATGGAGAGAGAATATTTACAAGGGGTTGGAGTGACAGGACAAGGGAAAATGGCTTCAAACTGACAGAGAGTAGGTTTAGATCAGAGATTAGGAAGCAATTCTTTACTGTGAGGCTGCTGAGGTCCTGGCACAGGTTTCCCAGAGAAGCTGTCGCTGCCCTATCCTTGGAAGTGTCCAAGGCCCGGCTGGATGGGGCTCTGAACAACCCGGTTGGGTGGGAGGTGCCCTTACCCACTCCAGGGGTTGGAACCAAATGATCTTAATGTTCCCTTCCAATCCAGGCCATTCTATGATTCTTTGAATTGATGATAGGAAGTGCCACATGAAACACTGAAAAAAATGTAAAATCTCCAGCTGTGAGGAAATGTTCTGGGAACAAGGCTTGTATGCAATTATCAGTGTTAATCTAGTCCAGACTGTGGGCACGCGGTCAGGATTACAGCACACATACTGTCTATCTATCTTTTCTACCTATGGAGTCTTCCTTAGTTTCTTTCCTACATTTCTCTACCCTTGACTAATTTCCATTTCAGCAGGTTGTTCTGTGCCACTGAATATTTGAAATTTCTTTCAGAATCAGTAACCAAATACTAATACTGTATATGAATATATCTATATCTCTGTTTACACACACATACACACACTCTCACATCGCTCACACAGGTGCAGAGGATGTAACCCTGACAGAATTGCTTCCAAATGTTGGGATATAGCACCCTTTTCCCCACCAGATGGCAGTAACTTCAACTTAATATAACCCAGGCTGGTCACCACATGCACAGCAAACAATGGCATACTTTAAATTTAGGATTTTCCATAAGAAGGAATGTTGATTTTTTTGAACGTGTACAGTAGAGTTATCCCAGTTTCCTCCTATTTAATAGCAAAACGTTCTACTGATAGCTAAGCTAAACTTTGATCAGTATATCTTATAAGGTTTGGGGGTTTTTTTAACACATAGAGTTCCATTTTTTTTTTCAGTGTGCTGTAATTTTTTCAAATTGGAGAACTACAGGTATTACTTCCAATCATTGTATTTTTCGAAGAATAATTCCCAAAAGAAGTATCTGGGTAACTTGCAACTGCATAATAAACAAACTTTTAAAATATATGCTAATGAATAAAAATACTAAAGGACTTCAAAGAAGGAGGGGAAATGATAAATACCTTTTGCATAATTTTTTGACAAAATTATTCATTGTGCAAATTTCTTTACTTATAAAATCCCAGGGTAAAATCGACATCAAAAATATTCCAGCCAGTACATACTATTTTACATACAAGCTAACTTGTCTTTAATATGGGAGCTGACAATTTCTTCTACTGGCAAAACCAGGAAGGCTTTCATCAACATAGTCCAGGCACCATAAAAATAATGTAATTTGGTGGATTGTGACTACTCTTAGGATATCCAGCTCTAGGAGCAGCTCATCCATTTATTCTAACCAAAAGATCATTGTTCCCTTTTTATTTCCCTAACTTCTAACGTTCCAGAAGAAAAAGTCCTATATTACAAGAACCAGACTTCTTCCCATTCTATTAATATTAGTATTCTGACTGATTAACTGGGGTATATTCAGCTTTATTCTGTCTACAAAGATAATATCAAAAGTGCACATTCTTATTAATAAAACACACTAATTTTCCAATAAATTTATGACCAAATATGCAGTCTGTTTGGACAGCTGGTTTCCACCATCCTACAAGCAGGGATTCAGATGCTTTTATTCTTTCTCTCTTTTGTTTTTTTTTTTCCCCCAGCAGAAAATAGAGCAAAATTTTCTCTAAATATACAAAACAAGTAAGTACAGTAATGGAAAGAAAGGACCATAAAAACAATGCAAAAAGTGTTATGACTACATTCTACTAATTAAATGTTAAGAAGCTAATTTTACTTGTTTTTCACACTCATGGACAATATTCATGATTATTTCACTTTTAATACCAAAATGCAAATCCCATCTACATGGATGTGTACTGGATGAGCAGTATCCCAAATCAGTGACATTTGAACTGAAGATGTTCTCAAGATATATTTTAGTTCAAAAGACCTGTTCATAAACTTTTCATGATGGCTTGATATTCTTCTGAGATTATATATCCACATCAGCTGGAGGAATGAGCAGAATCCACCTTAAAAATAAGTCATTTTTACATCATTTCCTCTTCCTGAAGGAAGAGGAAAATTAAAGGTATCAAGTAATGTTTAGTATGAACCTAAACAAAATGATTTAAAGTGGAGAATGCGAACCTTTGTGAATAACCATGAACTCAAAATCCATCCTTGGCTTGAATGGAGAAACTGAATGAGTCATTGTTGAAGGGGACAGAGTAAACACAGAGTAAGCACAGGCATTCATCATTTAACATAAAGTGCTGCATAGAAGGTATATCACAATCCTGTGATGTTCAAAGGAACAGTGAAGTAGAAGTGACAGACAACTGCTTTTTCCTCCAACTGCAGAATCAGTAATAATCCTACAGTTGTATTTAGAGAATTCTGTGCATTTTGAAAATGATATGGGAAAAATAGAGGTGAAGGAAAAGATGCAAATACTGAATACTGTAGAACATGTGTTACAGTGAAAGTCTGAAGAGATCTCAAATCTATTTTAGCTGACTTGAACAAACATGAAACAGTCATTTTAGGAAAACAAAATACCACCTATAAGTGCCAGCATAAAACAATGGAACAATGGCTCAAAGCTGAAGCTGGTCAATTTAAAATCAAGTAAAAGGCACAAATTTTGATAATTTGTTTCATGAAATAATCACTTTTGCTATGAAGATAAATAGTAGGTTAAATTAAAATAATTTCCCACTTCAAAATAAAAATGCAAGGGAGTAACAGCACAAAATGTAAAAACTTGAGAGCTTAAACTTCTCGGTTCAATGGCCCATTCTGATTTGAAACCCAGCCCTGTGCTGTGAGGAGAAACACCCAGTCTGGGCTCAGGAGCCATTTGAAATGCAGAGGGAGCGTCCTCTCACTGTCCTGGGAAAGCTGTTGTGGGATAGAGAGCATCTGCACTGCCCCCTTCATGTGCCAGGGGCTGGTCATGGCGGCTGGGACACAGACTTTGGGGAGCGGTCTCAGGGCTTACCCGCAGCTTGTGGAGCAGAAAACGCAGTCCTGCTGTGAGATGGGATGGCAGCTGTCCACCTGGAACGGCAGCTGTACACCTGGAAGAGACACAGTGTGTGAGAACAGGGATGCAGGACTCCTGCTATGAACTAGCTGAGTTTCACCTGGTATTTCAAAAGGAAGCCTATTTCAAAGAAAGACAGAGTGTTATGTCCTGTAACTACACAATATAAAGACATAAAAAAGAGGAGGCTTTTTTTTTTTTTACAAGACTTGATGGACTTTAACGTATTAAAATATTTAAGGGAATAATCATATACCAGTAGCTGAAACAACAAAGTAACATGGTACAACATCTTCTGTCTTGCAGGCCCCATAACCTTTCAGCACATCAAACTGGGGGCACTCTGTTGCTGGATGCATGTTTAGTTGTGTGCTGAGCTTTGCATGCAAATAAATTCACAATTTTATTACTTTTATAAAGAAACCAACTCAACTCCTTAGACTAAATTTTAGCACCTGAAAATTCTTTTTTCTCTTTGTGGCTTGTTAGAAAACATATAGAATGAATTCATGCACAAAACCTGTATTTTTTCTCATCTTCACAGCCAACACAAAGTTGTGTTTAGCAGAATACATAGGGAAAGTATTAATCTACAATCACGTGTCTGGTACAATAAATACAATACTAAGGGAAAACACATGTAGCAGAACCACTATACTGGCAAAAGATATTTAGCTTAAACAGTAAGAAATCCTTTGAGCTGTTAGTAATCAACAGATCATATTTAGTGCCTTCCTTTCATTAACATAGAGTTTTTCAAGAGGTGGGGTAAGTTAGAAAATTGTTGTTACACTCAGGGAAAGCACAGGATTTTCAAATGAGGAACCCTTCAGTTTCTGAGAGCTCAATTAGTATTAATTACAAGTTTAAAGAAGCACCACAACATATTCACATTGATAGTATAGGCATATCTACAGCATAATTACTGTCACTTCAATAAGTGCAGTCATGCATACACGTGCCCTTCTAGGATCAAAGTAGTGGCATATCCAGTCCAAGCTCCTGCTATCAGAGGCGACTGTGTTTCACGTTCCCTTTCATAAATGTATCATTTTCCACCTTGCAAACAGTTAGACGTGTATGGAAAACAAAACCTGACCACTTTATCAGTAGTCTCCTCCAGAGCACTACTGCTTTGACTGCTAGAAATATTCTAACTTTCAGCCTGATTTTCTGCCAATTATTTGTGTCCCAGCGTTGTTCTTCAGATTAGATTGCTCTCCTTCACTCACAATTGTCCTGTTCCCACTGTGTACCTTTTCTCTTGGCCTTTATTTTATTGAAGAGAAGAAAGAAAGCTGTTAGTATCCTCATTTCCTTCCCACTATTTGTTTTAATCCCATTTCTTTCTCTGCTACACCTAAATTCATGCTTCCTACACCTGGGCACTCCGAATGCTTGGCAGCATTCCTGGGGAGGTTGCTGTGGAACCAACGTGGAAGCATTACTAATTTTATTTAATTATCTGAAAGGTCCAACTTGATACTATTTTAAATTGCATAAACCTTGCACATGGACACATGAGATCACTGGAGCTGCGGCTATTTTGGATGAAATTCTTCTTACCTAGTTTCAAGCAGCATCTCTGAACTAGTCACTGCAGGTCCTTCAGAATCAGAGAGACACTTCACAGCATGATTCATCTGATCTATTTTTAGATTCTGACTGGATGAAATCTGTTGTGCCCTAGAAATACTCTTCACTGACCATGCCTAAACAAATACCTCAGTTGGAGAGAGCTAGACTGAATCAACTGAAGAGCTTATTTTGTGGTTTATTAATATAGTCAACACCTTCACTTCCTTTAAAAAAATCCTGAGATAGCAGATAATAACAGAAGCAATCACAACCATGCAGATAACTAAGTTTCCAGATTTCATCCTGTTTCCATTCCCCACAGTCTCTCAGTTGTGAAGTTTTCTCTGGATTATTCATTGATGGTACTTTTGAATCACATATTCTAGCACACTTTTAAAATCCACAGTAACTAGAGGTAGCAAAAATTCCCCTCAGAAATCAAGTCCTTATGTAATGATTTGGCAGAATTACAGTTTGACCATTGATATTCGAGACTAGCACATGAAAAAGAGGAACAGGCATTTTAAAATATACTGAATTTTGATCAATCATAAATGAAAGGATGTAGACCTGGGGAAGTTGGCAGGATGCCTTTTGCCATCACTACCAAATCTCATTAACTACATTTACTAAGTAAAAAGCTTGAAATATTTGAATAGCAAAAGACAAACTTTAAAATTAAAAAATGAGCAAAAAAAACCCCACAGAAACCAAGAACAAATGTATATTTCTATCATCTTCTCCAATGGAATGATTACAGAATTTTTCTGTACAAAGAACAGATTAAAACCAGAAGGAATTTGATACTTTCCCTCACCTCCAGAGGCAAATCAAGGTAGCTACTGTACTATATGATCTCACAGTGGATTATTATTAAATAATAACTGCTAAATCTTATGAATTTATCTAAAACCCTCCAAATATAAGTTATAAAAGAGAAAAAAGTATAACCACTATACCACTTTTTCTTTGCTTTGTGAAGGAAGTGCTAGTACTGATAAATAGGTTTTATACATAAAGAGGTTTTGCAGCAAGTAACAGGCTGGACTGAATATCTCAGGAGTTTGACTTGGCCAATATAAAGTCATGAATGCTTCCTTCACATCTCACCAATCCTGCTTACATACAAGCATTTGAACAATTTTTCATGTGACAGAAGTGCCAAGACAAAATCCTTTATGAGAGGGGATAACTAAGGAAATTTTCATGAAAATCACTGTCCGTCAAAATGCAGAATATTGGGAAGATTGCTAAACACAAGAACAAACAATTCAAAGCAGAGTTATTCACCAAAGCAGAAGTTATTAAAATCACTTGTTATCTTACCTGGCACTCAGAAACCAAAAATCAGAATAACTCTCAGAAGGGCAAACACTGAACAACTTCAGTCTTTGAACCACAATACCAAAATGATCCAGACAGTTCAGGCTCATGGACAAATTCACGGACAGGAATATAGATACTGAAGGGTACGGGTAGTATGTCTGCTCTAGCATCACACATCCAAGATGATGGATGCAAAGGGACAACAAGGGAAATGGATTACCATTCAGACCCAAAATTCCAGTCACAGAAGGTTCAAAACGATGTCATTTCACAGAAATATGAAAGATTTTTTTCAGAATGTAACTTCCGATACTTTTTTAATGTCAGACTGTCAACCATCATGCCCCTCATAAACCAAAAATCATCAGATTTTTTGTTCTTTATGAAAATTCTGTCACCCTGATTTTTCAGCCGTCTGGTGTGCCTCACAGTTTTCATAGTTCTTAGTTTCTCACACATGGGTATTATAAATAGAAGCAATGTTTTTGTTAGACAAAATTAGTTTACATTTTTCCTCTTAGGGAAATGGACAGCTGATGGACAGTTGTCTTGACCAATGGGATGGGAGAGGTGTCAACCTTCTCCTCCAATCCCAGGTCTTTGTAGAAATACTATAAAAATTGAGTCAGATGATGTAATAATTAGTTCATGCTTTTTCATCAGACAGTGTATGTGTGTGTGATTGTGGGTCCAACAGTGACAAAAATTCTATTTTCTTAGGCCAGAACTCTCAAAACATGCCCTTGACATGGCATTATTAGGCATATATGCTGATCTTTTCAAAGTTCCTCTTTTTTAAAATGACTGGTCTCATTTTGCAGTCTGCTATGTATTCTTCCGCATACTATTAAAAACAAAGTTTGGATGCTTGCTCTACTTTGCAAAGTACCTACTTTCAAGTGTAAATGCATTACAAGATTTCCTCACAAGTTATTCTTGTCAGAACTTCTTCCAGAGTTCTTCAATAGATACAAATACAAGGCAGATTTCCACCCCTGATTCTGAAATAGGATGGAGTAATTCTACCAAAGGCATATCTTTGGCATATAATAAAAAATTGACATTTTTTCTTCCTGAAAACTCCCTCTTTCATGATTAACTCTTTAGTTAGGTAAGGGAAAAATCAAATATGAAAAAAAAAATTAAAAAGGAAGAGAAATGTTGAGAAAAAGGCATTTTAAATAAGAAGAATCATTGTGATGGTCTTCTGGAAACATTAGAAAGGCAAAAACAACCACATTTTCTACTTGTTTTCCATTATTTTCTGCTTATTTTCTATTGTTTCCTATTTTAGAATAATGCATGTCCTTGCAGATCAGAAAGCGAATCATATTCTGGGCTCCATCAAAAGCATCATGACAAGCAGATAACTCTTGCCCTGTACTCCACTCTCCTGAGACCTCCACCTGGAGTTTTGTGCCCAGCTCTGGGGCTCTCAGAACAACACAGATGTGGATTTGTTGGAGAGAGCCTAGAGGAGGCCACAAAAATGATCAGAGGGCTGGAGCAACTCTCCTATGAAGACAAGATGAGAGAGTTGCAATTGTCAGGCTCGGAGGAGAGAAGGCTTTGGGGAAACCTTACTGGGACCCTGCAATACTTGAGGAGGTTTAGAAAGCTGGAAGTGACTTTTTTACAAGGGCTTGTAACAATAAGATGGGGGGAATTAATTTAAGCTAAAAGAGAATACATATAGGTTAGATACAAGGAAAAAATTCTTCAGTCTAAGGGTGATGAGACGCTGGCATGCTTTGCCCAGAGAAGCTGTGGATGCTCCCTCCCTGACAATGTCCAAGGCCAGGTTGGATGGGACATTGAGCAACCTGGTCTAGTGGAAGGTGGATTGGAACAAGATCATCTTGACCCTGAGATGAGCTCAGTTGGTCAGAGCATGGTGTTAATAATGCCAAGGCTGTGAGTTTGATCCTTGTATGGACCGTTCACTTTAGGGATAGACTTGGTGATTCTTGTGGGTCCCATCCAACTCAGAATATTCTGTACATTTGTGATCTTTCATGTCCCCTCCGACCAAAATTATTCTGCGATCTCTGGCATGACCAGCTCTTTTCAGTAAATACTTTTTCCCTCAGATCATATCACTTGTGATTGTGATTTTAACTCAGCCAGGTTCTACACAAGAACAAAGCTGTTATTGCTGTCTCTGTCAAAAAACTAGCAGAAATATCAGGTTCTTTTGGACTAAGGTTATTTCCATAATATTAAAGATTCCCTTCCTGTGCACAGGATATAGGCATTAAAGGGACTTCTATTTATCAATAACAGAGTCTCAGAAAATGACAACCCTGAAAAGAACCACTTATACTTGAGATGCTCCCGGAATCAGACTAACTTTTATTTCAAAACATCACAGAACTATGACACTGAATGAGAAAATGTAACTTTCTGATCATTTGAGAGTTCAAGTTGCATCTGTTATTTATATTCAATGTATTTAGAAGGGGACTTGAATAAGGAGCAACAACTTAATCAGACTTTCTAAGGCTTTTTGTGGTGGGGATTATAGACCAAGAATACTCAAGAGCCTGAGAGATTTAATTTGTTTTGTATCTTAAATCAAAGCGGATGCAGTCACTCATTCCCAAGTTCATAACAAAGCAAATTCATGCGCAGTACCAAAAGCAAATAACATCTGTGGACTTCACTGATCTATCATGGCTCTTGATTTTAAGGAGGAAAATCTAGAGGCTTTCACATGCTACCAAAATTGAAACAACACAGTTTTAAGCTTTGATGATCCTTTGCTCCATAGGCTTCTCCAAGTCCTTGCTCTTTGCAAATCCACAGTCAGGTTTGAATATTCTGTGTCATTAAGGTAATGTAGAAAAGGATTATCTGGAGAATAAGATCAAAGGATTTTTGGTGGGAATTAACCTGGCAGCACTTTTAGAAACATTGGGTTAAAAAGGAACCTTTTCCTTATATTTCAGTCAACTATAATTCATGAAACATGGGGTTTAATCTAGTTTTCGTTGCCTTTGTTTTATCCAGTAGATTATTAGGATGCACAACATGATGAACTACTGTCTTTGAGATGATGATTTACAACATTGCTACATATCATAAAAAAGTACAGCATCAAAATTGATTAAAGCCAGAGTGCAATTTGTTTAAAGATAGTCCCAAACTGCAGAATTCTCATTTCCACTAAGGAAGAAGATCATGGTCTTTTGTCCTGGTTTGGCATACTATGAGAGAGCTGACACTTTTTTTTTTTTTTTTTTTTTTTTTTTTTTTTTTTTTTTTTTAATTCAAGTGAGCAATTCAGTCTAAAACTCTTGTAAAATAAACTGGTGATGCAGCAAACCTTGCCTAGACAAACCACGAAAAATCTATGTCTACCTCTCTTGTGGAAAAAAAAAAATTGTTCTGACAATAACAGAGGTGTGAATTGCACTGTTTATGAAAGAAAATTGGCCTGATAATGTCCTTTCTATGAAAACCACAGAACTTCCCAACATCCAGGAGGCATCTTCTGTATTAAAAAAATCCCAACCAACAAACCCTCCCTGTTTTCTACTTTGGTTAAGAGAAGCTGAATTGGCTTCTATATCACAATGCAGGTTACAAAACCTCCATTGTGGTGCATCTTGAGGCCCTTTAAGGTATTTAAGAAGGGGAATAAGATGTTTAGATGATTTACTCCTTCATTTAAATGAATGGCCCAAAAGAGAAAAGAGAAATCTCTGGCTCTTAGTCACCACTGTCTGAAATGGAGTAAAAGGCCTCAAACTGGCAGCCTGAATTTAAGCTTGAATGAACCAGGTTCGAAGCTGGCACATGGCTCAAGCAACTGCCCAAGGGTTTTTCAGAATCTAAGTGTCAACAGCACTAGAGGGAAGGACCATGTGTACTTTGGGGCAAGACACCCACACATGGTAAAAACCGCCCTACAACAACAGCAATGGAAATAAAACTTAATGGTTTCACAATCATTGCTCATGGAGATGCAACTTTTCCCTTCAACACCAAGTCTTCCCATCTTTCATTGCAGTCCTCTATCCTCAGCTCCTTACAGGAGAAGACTAATTATTTGAAGAAATGAGCATGAATATAATTAAGATCAGACCCTCCCCTTGATAAACTCTGCAGACTGCTGTGAATCTAGAAATTATTTTCTTATCAATTACATTAAAATGGACAAGAAGAAAGCCTTCCACTTAAAAAAATCTTTCTTTAAAAACAAAAATTTAAAACTGAATGTTTTATTAACATGAAAATAATTTCAAGCAGTGTTTGAATACCAAATACAACAGCACTGTCTTTTGCCCTGTTTGTGCCATATGTATGGCAAATTATTTAATCTTTTAATTTATCATTGGAAGGTATAAAATTTGAGAGAATTTCACATAGCCTAAATAAATCTGAAGACACATTTCCATACAGTGTATGAATTTGTAAAGTGCAGTAAGTATATGAAAATGTTTGGCATCATTAATATGCATCTGTAGTTCCACAGGAATATCAAAATGTCTTATTGCATCTAACAGCCTACACAAAGACCAGCAAACAGTTTCTTCTCTTAAACTAATGGGACTAGTCAATGGACATTCTGGAGAAAAGGGACAGCTTGCAATCATGTCAAAGTCCATCTGAAAACTGAATTAATATGCAGGATATCAATTATCCAGAATGAATTTAATTAATCCAGATTGTGACCATTTTAAGATACTAGGCTCCATACTTTTTATTGTTAATGTTTAATTGCCTGTGTTGCATATTAATATTTTCCTATGTACGTTTGTATTTTCTTATGCAGTTTTTGGGGTTTTTTTGTTGGAGAATTTTGGCCCATAAATGTGTGGGTAGGCCAAAAGCTTTTCTTTAAAAAAGCCTGTTGTTGTTTGAGGGCAACTTACAGTTACTTCACATACATCCTTTCATTTCAAATACACAGTCCTCAGTCTGAAGTTAAACCGCCCTAAAGATCAACAAAAGTTCAGAATACACCCTGAGAAAATACTGCCCTTGTTACACTCATAAATATTAATTACATTTATAGGATAGCAATACAAATTCTACCAAGGACCACAGGTCCCTACAGATAGAAACGATGTGAGGAATTATTAGTGTTTCTGGAACTTTAAACTCTGTTCCACAGTTAACCAGACATTTTCCTCCCACTGTGCCCCTCCACCCTGCAGATTTAACAAGAATAGTTGGAATAAAATTAATCCCATACTGATAATAAGAAGACAAATGCTATAGCTTATAATAATAAGACCAGCATATAGTATGTAATAGAAGCTACTAAAGCAAACTCTTGAACAGTAAAATTCTAAAAAAATAGCCATCAAAATTTACAAACAACGACAAACAGTTAAAATGTCACAGAACAGATGTAATAAACACAACTCAAAAACTAGGCACACCTATGCCAAGGCAGATACACTGCCCATTTTAATTTTTGAGGAGGAATGTAACTCATAGCAGACAAAGGAATAACAAAGCAAAAAGAAACAAAGTACAAACATAATGATTCTCAAAGGTTAATGGTTACACCACAGGCTTATAGTCACTGATCACATTTTTACTACCTATGCCTGCAGATAATTATTTTTTTCTTTTTCCCCTGAAGACAGCAGGACTATTATGTGTTGATTTTGTGTGCAATTTCAGCTGTGTTTTCTAGAACTGCAAATCTTGAAAATTAGCATTGTAGAGCGCAAAAACGAAGAAAAAGAACTGACAAAATATTGGAACAAAAAAGTTATTACAGAGAAACAGAAATTCATTACTTTCATACTCTGACAAACTAATAATAATATGCACTTGGAAAGAAAAGCAAAATCTTATTTTAAATGGCATTTGCTAAAGCTACATTAACAAAAGGATTTGTGGCCCTGTCACGAAAAAACATTGACCCTTGACCTTTTTTCAGTTTAGAAAAGGAGAATAGCCAGAATCTTCTGTATCAAACAAATGTTTGCTTTGTATAAACCTTCTCCCAATTTTCTTAGTTTGCTGCAAAAGCAGAGGGGGAGAAAAAAAAAAAAAAAAAAAAAAAGGACAATAAAAAAAGAAAAGAAGAAACTGCCCCGAACGAAAGGCTCAATTCAGAAACAGTGCAAGGCTGCTTCTAAACAGTCATGTGACTTTTTTTTGCTAACAGCCATGTGCTCGCGTATCATTTTACTCTGAAATAACTCTGCGGATTTCAGCTCAACCTGCCTTTGCTTATAATGCATGACATAGCCTGTGAGGGAGCCTGAGAACTGTCCCTCTTCAAAAGCAAGGTTCCCATGCTTGGCCTGTAACCATGGAAGCAGATGCCTTTTTTGCTTACCCCTGCTTACCTCTTTGCAGCCACGAGCTGCTCCCTATTGTTAAAAGGGGTACGCCTTGATTTTTCTCCGTCGTGACTGAACTTGCCTCTTCTTCAAAGGGCACGATGCTGCAGGTCATTGGTCTAGACTGTTTGCACGGTCCAGAGAACAGCCTTGATGTAACCCTTGCTCCGTCTGTGCCACACCACCAGCCGTGCGACTGAAGACTGTAGGGGGACATCGGAGATCTGTATTTGAAAAGAAGTCCGTCCGATTTTGCCATTGTGCCTTTTCAGTCATCGATCGAATGAATATCGAACCTTCTGTCGTTGCATGTGTGAAATAGATAGCTTAGCAAGCACTTTTGTGCCCAAACCTGTGCAGTGGGCCAAACTCTCTTCCTTTATTCACAAGTATTATTGGTTTCTGTAGAATAGTAATTTCTTAGGAACTTTATTAACTCTGTTTTAATGTTGGACCAGCTTCACAGAAGAATCTCTTTGTTTTAATGTGCTTGATTTAGCACTTTTTTTTTTTTTTTTAAGGTGCTTTCTCTTTTAATCATTTCCAGTTGAACATCAGCCCTCTTAAAGTGCAAGGAAGGCTGATTTGGAATCGGTATGAACAGCCCAGAATTGTGAGGGGTTTCAAAACAAGATACCGGCTGGAAGTTTGCTGCCATAAGGCTTTAAAAATAACACAAGAGAAAAACAAACATGAACTCTGAAAGCTTCCAAAATTAATTCAAGAAGTAAAAAAAAAAAAATTAAAATATTGGGTTTTTTTCTTGTTTGTTAAATACAATAAAGTGGATAGTCTTAAAGACAGATATTTTAATAGATAAAATAACCTGACAGTGGTGACTAGAATCCTAAGAGAGTTTATATTCTTTTTTTTCTCTTGATACAGAAGGACAAATAATTTGGAAAATTAATATCTGATAGCATGGAGTTTTGCTCTTCTGTACCAGTTCAAAAACATTTTTGATACTCACTGGTCAACTTTTTTTTTTTTTTTTTAATATGTATTTTGTTTTAAAGATGAAACAGTTAAATGTTCACACCACTCTGACAGAAATTATGATAATCATGCTAAACCACTGAGAAAATGTAGCTGAAATGTTCAGTCAAAGAGTTCAACAGAACTCCAGGAATTTCAGGGAGGAGTGAAGAAAAAGATTCTCTAACACCTTCGAATTTAAAAAAAAACAAACAACAGAATTGTAGCTAATGTGGAAAATGATATCAGTCGGTAAGCAAGTTTTTACTCCTCTTTTAATGGAATGGCAAAATTTCTGATCACTGCTTGTCATGAAAAACAATAATCTAGTGAAAGCCATCAGTGCTTACTCGTTGTACAATATGTCAGCCTCCTCTCTGTTCTAACAAAATTTGGATTGCATCAAAAAAGGGTTTATATATTCTTCAGGGTGCTACTAACCCAGTGTTGTCTGTATATGACATCAGTATATATATTTTTGAGATACCACTATCTCATACTTCAAGGCATACCTATTTTCTCTAATTGCTGCAGGCAAAGGGGAGGTGCACTAAAGAATAAAGAAGGTTATTGTGACAGATGAAACATAATTCACAATGAGTACTCTTTTCATCCAGCCTTAAGTAGCAGAGGATTACTCCAAGCTGAATTTTAGGGGAGTATGTATGATCTGATTTAATAATATGAGGACAGGCCACAAGCTGAAAGGCAATATAAAGCAATTATTATTTTGCTGATTGTTTGTGGGGTTTTGTTGTTGGGGTTTCCCCCCCCGCCCCCAACCCTTTCTCTTTTCTGGAAGTAGAAGAAATATTAACATGAAGAGGGTCTGAAGAAACATGGGGAAAAGTAAGAAATGCCTAAAAATAAAAGTTGGGATTTTCTGGAATGGATATTGACATATGCTTATTCTATATTTCTGCTTCATGACACTTTAATGAAATAAGATCATGCCTTTTCTTCAGTAATTTTGCACTGTGAAAGTAGGTAAACTAATTTTGATACACTTACTGAACTTGTCTTGCTTCCGAGAAATTCATACTTGAGTCTTCTAAAAATGCTGTGTGATGTCAAGTTTAGATGTAGATAACTGTGATAGTAAAATAACTCTCTGCTAAGTGTGTGTACATTGCTTTTCTGAGTCACTGTTTTAATATTTAAAGAGTAAATAGGTAAGCTTGCATGAGTATTTTATGTTTGTTTCCTTATAGCGTGCTTTGGAAAATAAGTACTTAGCACAAATTACTGTATTGCATTCGGAAAAGCTTCATCTTTTTAGTTTCAGTTTTCATAAAACAACTCTTTCTGTATGATCAAAAATTGCATTCAGAACGTCTGGACTTTTTAGCTAGTTAAAATGCAGAAACCGCTAAGGTGCTTGGCAAAAAGGAAATAATGTCCCATTTTGTCTATAGAAATGTTAGTTTAGATTAATTACTTTTTAAAGTAATAGGTAATTTTAAAAATCCTTTTAAATGTGATTTTATTAAAATATTCATTGATCTCCTTAAAGAACATTTCTATAAATATTGTATAATTTAGTATGCAAAATAAAACTATTTTTAGATATGGAGTCTAAATGTGTTCTTTGAATCTTCACCTTTTTTGAAAACTTACTGACAAAAAACCTCAAAGAACCATGAGTTAAATATTTATTTTCATATATTTTAGATTTTTTTAATTACACAAAATCTGCTTAGGAGCAGAGCTAATAGAACTGTGCTTCTAACTGAAAATTAATTATTACTAGGGTTTAGTTTATATCTTTGAGATTTTGGACTGAAATACAAAATAAAGATTAATTGGAACAGACTTTCTGTTATTTATTGCTGCTACATGTCAGACCAGTTAAGACAATTTAACAACTTAACATCTAATGTTCCAAAAACAAACAGCTAGGAAATGGCATAAAAACAGGCACACGAAATTATCATATTATATTTTATAAGCCAGAAAAGAACAGTGTTGTTTTGTCTTTCTTGAGGCTGTTACTGAACTATTCTCTTACATAATACAATTGCATGTCATTCTTAAAAGCAAATGTAAAACCGATGTAAGAATTTCATAAGCACCATAAGCAATTCGGTGGATTTTGGTAAATAAGTAGTATGCATTAAGCACACAGCAGTACTATATTTCTAAAAAAGAATGAGCAGTCAAAAAATGTATAAAATGCAGTAAGAAAGCTGCTAGATTGAAAGCATACATTTTAATATTTTAGTTCGCGAGGGGAGCGGCAGCCAAAAGACCATTCTAACCACCTGACAAACAGCAACAAACAACAGCTCTCGAGTCAAAATATTTATTAGGGTGTCATGTCAATGTACAGGCTAGCATATGTGCCAAGGAGAAATTATTCTATTATCTTCAGCTGAGTGAACCAGCAACAATGAATGTACAGATTTGTAAATATACATGGAATGGAGAATGTTCTTTTAAATCATGCATACATTTAATTTTCATTGATCATTTTAAAAATATATCAAAAAGTGTGAAGTACACGTTACATTAATTCCTGCGACAATTTTTATCCAAATGTTATTGTTGCCCTGTCACTTTGCACTTGCAATCCATGGTAAAGTTTCTTAGTAAGAAATATATACTTTAGCATTTGTTTCAGGAGCCAAGTGGCATTTTAGCTACACTGAACGACATTAATTTAAACAATATATCTTCTATTAATAAACTTTCAAAAAATGTATATTTTAGGGGCATCCATAGCAGTAGACTTGTTTTGTTGTCTTCAAAATTAGTTTGAAGTATAGTTGATTATTGACATGGCACGTAGAACTTTCAGCAAAATAGTAGATGAAGGTTGCCTTTGGAAAAATAGGGAAAAGAGAGCACAACAGATGATGCCTGTGTGCAAAAAAAGAATCTCTTAAGATGAATAATGTTTTGATGCTGAAACAAACTACAAGCACCATATGATTTACAAATCCAAAACTATTGTATTATACATTATTTTAATTCTTTACTGCAAAAAATACATCAGGTGGAATGACTAAATACAAAATTCACTCCATAGTTTTTAATTGCCAGTGTTGAGCTGTTTTTAAGAGAAGAGGGAGGGGAAAAGAGCTCTTCCCCTCCCCTGTAAACTGCTTTGATTTTAAGCAAATCTAAGTGTGCAGGTACAGTTGTCTCATCCCATAGTCTATAATGCTTTAAAAACCTACATCTGAAATTAAAATTTTTAATATTTTGGGAGCAACAAAGAATACAGCAACTCAGGAGATAACACTGGGAATGTAAGAAATCAGAGACTTTGATTCTATACGACAAGCTGGATAGGAGTCAAAGCTGCCACATGTGGTGTGAAAAAATGCCACCCCGGTGTGAACAAAGGGTTTAAAATGGAGTCAAGGAGCGTGCAAGCTCAATGTCTAAGCTTTTCCTGTGAATTGTACTGCCACAACCTGCAGGATATCAAGTGGGCTGGGAAGAATAGAGTGCCTTTGGAAGCCACAATGGAGTAGCGGTGGCCGTCGGTGCGTTGGGGTTTCTATTGTTTTGCTCTTCTTGTTTGTGTGGTGCCACAATGCGCTGCTCTACTTCAGCGAGAAATTAAACCCCAAGCAGCAAAAATAAAGTCACAAAATTCACCGAGAAACTGGTGAATGCAGTAGCTTGGATCTTGCTTATTGTAGTCCTGGTTTACAGCTCAATGAGAGAATTTACCAGCTGGATTGTGCATTTTACTGGGGCCCGAACCGCAATCTCATACATGTAAAAAAGAAAGAAAAAAAAAAGTAATAGATGTTGCTCGTAAATATCTCTATGGCCTTTTACTGGGATAATCATTGCAATAATATAAACATTTGTTAGGTTTATTCAAATAGAAAGAATGTTGCACCTTATTTCCATCAACAGCTTTCCTCCTTTTATTATAACATAAAGCTGGTAATCTGCATAATTAGTTGAGAAAGAACTATCTTTTAGAGATAATCTATGATAGTGCATGTAGTACCAGCCTAAAAATGTGTTTTACACACTCAAAACTTCTATGCTAACAGTGTGCAACAGAGAAGATACTAAAAATCATAAATATTCCACCTAAATAAAGGAAAAAGCTGTGTAATTAAGGCAAAAGGAATAATAAAAAAAGAAACAGCCAAACATATTTTCCAAAAATATGTGAACAGAAAAAACTACAATTTCCTTGAAGAGAAAATAGATTACACTTACTAGAATTCCTGACCAAAACGAATTAAAATCCAAGAAAGCACACACGCAAAACCCGATAAACAGTAGATTTTCTAAGAATTAAAGAAACCTACAATTTCCTATATTACATTTGCATTTTTTATTAAGGATTAGGTCAAGAGCCACTGATTTTTAGTTTATGAATGCAGGTCAAGACAAGAACATTTTTCTATTTACTCTGTGTAACTCTGTATAGAAATCAATCCGTTACTTTCATTACAACCACACAATCAATTCCATTTAAAGTACAATGCAGCAGCCAAGTCCAAGGACAATATGGATCACTGAAAATCCTTCATACTATCCACTGAATTTATTCAGTTTGACTGGGACGATTTTTCTTCTCATTAGTATTCACCAAGCTTTCACAAACAAACTTATCCCGGTTTCACCTGTTTTTAGCCCAAAGCATAAACCAAAGCAAAGCAAACACTAATTTACTGATACTACACCATTGTGTAAGTACTGCTCTTCAGTAAATAACACAAATTATCTCTTAAAGAATGGTTTTACGTGCCTAAGTCACACTGAGCCACGAATGTTTCTACGACTGCAATAAGACAGGACTACATGCTACATAAACCATACAAGATCCACACATTCAGACACATATGACAAATGTAGATGATGTATTTAAGCACTGTGCTTAAACAACTATTTTTTATCACCTTACAAATACTTGTAAACATGCTCCTCTCATTTTTCTCTCCCTCATAATGCTCTTTTGAAGTTCCTAAGGGACACAAAGACAAGGTATTTAAAAACTATAAAATATTATAAATGTCTTTCCCTATATTCCCAAAGAATTTTCTATGATCATTTGGACAGATGTAATTTAGCCTTTTTTATAACTATTCATAATTTCATAACATTTTCATATGTTTATAAATAAATGTCCATAATTTCTTTAACATTTCTATTTCAACATATTAAAATCTAGAGGTACTATCAGATTTTAAAACTGTAAAACTCCAAGCAGTATTTTTATTTATGCTAATTTTTATTTGTTTTAATTATTCAGGTTTATTTTGCTGTTTTCCTTTTGTTTCCAGCCTACTTTCTCAACTTAGTTTTTCCAGCATCTTAATATTGGTTAGTTTTAAAACATTATTTTTTCTTTCTGCCTGCCTGAAACATAAGCCTGTCAAACAAATATTTAAAAAAAAAAAAAAACCAGAACAGATTGAAAAATGTCCTGTTCAGATATTTCTGCACAATAAAATCTTATCTTGAATATTCTTAGCATTTGTTCCTTATATGTTCTTTTATTGATCACTTTGTTCAACTCCATGTCTCTCTCCCCAGCAACACACAAGAAAATGAAAAATGAATCTTGGAATATTGCTCCAGAATGTGCAGCCTGATGCAGACTAACAATGCAGAGGCTGCGTTTCCATGTCCAGCATTTCCTCAGCTTTGATAGTTTGAGATATGTAATCTCCGGGTGTTTCTTAGGGTGCCATCTCCTTTTCCAATCCAATGTATGCTTTTAAGTTGCTCTTAAATTGCTGTCCCTGCCAAGTGGCCGTTCAATGAGCAGCCTCCTCTCTTGGGCAGAAGCCAGCACTGCACACAGGCACCTACATGCGTGTGCATGTGCAGGTGGGAATGTGTCTGTTCTGCCTTGTTATTTCAGCGGAGCCTCAGACTGGGGCTCTCATGAACCATTTACATTTATCTCTGCCAAGCCTCCCTGGATGCATTTCGGTCATAAAGAAAATTGCATAATGCCAAATTTCTTACTCACATATTACTGCATGTAAATGGGCGAAGGGTTCACAGCACTGTGAGGAAAGAAACTGTCCTGACAGACTTGCAGTTATCCCCACTGCAAACCTTAAACAAGCATACATAAACATCTTTTTCCTCTTGTTCAGCTGTGTTTACTTGCCACTGCTTCCCTCCCCTGGCTTCCACCAGCTCATTTTTCCCCACCTCCTGAACCTGTTTATTTTCTTTCTCCTGCCTATCTGCCAGCTGCATCACTGAAGGGTCCCCGAAAATCTGCAGCTCCACACACCCTTGTCCCAGGGGCGCACTAAGCACATGAGTGAGGTGCAGGGCTGAACAGGTTAATTCTGTACAGGCAGGAAGAAGCACAACTCAGGCTTTGAGAATACGAAGCTGAACAGTTTGGAAGGATTGCATTAAATGTAAGATGTAATATCTGCAAGTGAGATAGCAGGGACACTGTTGGGAGAGAAAAATTCACTTTCCCAGAATGCTCTCCATCTATTCAGACGCTAAACAGCTGAAACGTGTGTGCTGCGGAGGTTAAGCTTGTCTGCTGAGAGCAGAGCACCGAGCCACTGAGCAGCCCTCGCCTCTCCCTCTGACTACTGCGCCAGCCTGGGGAGCCGTGACACCAATTTCACCAACAATCTGCCCCCAGGGGCTATTTTGAGACTGTCTCAGACCCATCTGCAAAGCTGGCCCCAGAGAGCCAGCTCAGGTCTGTTTGGCATGCTACAGAACAGCTGTGTAATCCAGTTCAGAGCCCACAAATAAGGGATAGAAGGGATCTCTATTTATTATCAGCAGAAAACAATTCCAAGCTTTCCTAACTTAACTGTGTAAATTAACAAACAAGGCTTTCCCCTGGCTAAAATGCACACTGAACCAGCACAGCAACCACCTCCAAAATCAGCTCAGGCCTCTCACCAAAGATCATTTGTTAGGGCAGATCCTCCTGCCATCTCCCAAAGCCTGCTGGATCTACGTGAGCCTCACAGGCCAGTCCAGGTAACAGGACCAAATGGGCACGACTCAAAGGAACATGTGCGGAAAACACAGTCTGGCAGACCCCCTCCAGGATGGAAAACTACTCCCCAAACATCTGCTTCAGAGCCACTGCCCCTGGATGAAGTTGTCAGAGTGGTAAGAACAAATATCAGGGCCCCTGTCACCTTCAAGAGCTTGGAGGCTACGTCCTTAATCTTTGCCCATCCCCTGAAGAAGATGCCTGGAAAAATCAGCTAGGAAAAGTATGAGGTTAGGAAAAATATCATCACCCTCTTCTGCTACAACGATTGCTGAACATTTTCTACCATGTGGGGTAGTAAAGTCAATTCAGTTTTCCCTGTGTGCAAGTGCTGGAGGTCATTACTTGATACAAGTGCCGAAATTCTTCTGATTTCTTGTGACAATATGTTTACTTTACACGTCTTGCCAGTTCAACAGGAACATCTTTGGTGGAAGCACACACTCTACCCATCAGCCATCCTGTGGTGCTTAAAAATGAGAGAGCAAGTGTAACATGAGAGTATTCTCTTCTTGGAAAGAACTTTTCACTGCCTTCCATAATTTGTAAATCGCCTTCTGTGGGTTTATTTTAGTACTTTGATTCTATTTGAACATAGCTTATTATGATTTAATTTCCTCCTTTCTTTTTTTTAAACAGATGATGGAAAAGAAAAATAAATCTCTCATGCTCTCAGCATATAACAATTGATATAATAGACTGAAATGGCTCCTTCTAATCACTTGGGGATTTTTAAGTGCATTTTATTGACATGATAAGCCATTATGAGTCCTTCAGACTTGTTATGGTTTATCATATCAAGGCTTACGGTTTTAAGTAATATTCCTAATATGCATTCACAGCATCCACTCCAACAGCTTTTTTAATCTCAGTTAAATACCAATAAAGATATGTATGGTACCTATGAACAAGTGGCACTAGAAGAGTGTTTATATGCACTAGTGACCAAATAATGTCAGACTGACTCAATTGCCTTCCACCTCATCCCATACACCCAGAAGTCTTATTGCTCAGTACTACAAGTGCATACGAGGAGGTAACATTATTCGGCAGAATTATGGGGGACAAAAATTTCTGGTAGTGTGTCTTTTGCTAGGGTTTCCTTCTTTCTTTTCTTCAAGTTAGTTAATAAAATGAGATCTCTTTTGCCAAACTCCAGTGGCTGCCTGAGCAGAACTTGAAACCTTTTGATACATTCCAGGAAAATGGACATTATCCCTGGTGTCTAGGGCAATATTTGTTCGCAGAGAGAAGTAAAACTGAATGTCAAAACTCACCTGTGAGACCAAAACTCTGACTGCCCAGAGCACAACCGTGCAGCTATCCTGAATGGCCACATAATTCACCTATGTCTTCCCCAACCTGTGCTGCAGATTTATAATCTGCCTCTTTATGCTTTTTGCACTGCAGACTACTGTTTTTTTCGCCATTTCATCTTCCTTTTATCATTACATTCTGACTTCTCCACAGCCCTAGGTTCCCTGCCCTCAGGAGAAGAAACTGGAAACCAGCCAAAAGAGCAGTGTGCAAGGTAGAGGTGAGGCAGTCAGAATGAGTATGGCTGTCAAACTGGCCAGACCTTCCATGAGCAAAGGGCAGGGACTGCTGAACTAAGAGCAGCAAGAAAGAAAGCTGTTAGAAGGTTACAAACCACTTGGAACTTAAGTGCTATGAATTTATGGCAGTCGCTCTAACTTTGAAATGAAAAAGGTGCAGCTGCCTTAGGAGGCTGAACTGGAGAAGGAGACAAAGCAAGACCTCCCAAAACACAGTACAAAAAAAGAGTGGGCAGCCTGGCAAAGCAGGCACCACATCTGGCCTAAGAGCAGCCAAGAAAACACCCAGAGGCACAGTAGGATGCCAGTGGTCCACCTTGCCATCTGCTGCTCTCCCATGCAACCCAAGGGCCAAAACCTTGGGAAGAGGTGTAAAACAGCCCAAGAAGTGCAATGTTCTTCAAATTCAAAAGAATCTGGGAGCTGACAATATTAATCAGCTAATGCTGTATCATCTTGCCTCTTCAAGTAGCAGTACCCAGTACACTTACCTCTACTTTAGGAAAGCAGATTATATATATATAAAAGATGAAGAGCACGTGTCATTTAACTAGATATACCAACAGCTGAAACAAAGATATTTGTGTTGTAAAACTAAAGGATGTAGATCCAAATTGTACTCACAGTTATTGCCAGAAAGACACACACTTCCCTAATCATTTTTGGCAAAATAGCTGCAAAAATCAAAGTAAGCTTTTCACTGTTTTCAGAAGTTGTCCCACCACTGAGATTACCCTCAGTACAGAATGTGGTGCCTCTCCTATAATGGATTTTGAGTTTACAATGCACTCTAAGAATCATTTCAATAAAACCAAAGGTTATCAAATGATTTCATAATCAATTAACACTGCAGCTTAATTCCCAGTCTGCTGCATCCTTCAGTGCTGCTTGGCCACATAATTGATGTCTAATTTGCCATACCATAAAAACAGCCTTGTTTATTCTCATTCCATTACCAGTAACTAGCTCATTATTCTAATGCACTCTGAAGTATTTTAAAAATAAATGTGAAATTCCATTCTATTCTATATCCATACAGGTTAAAAACCATGTTGAAATCATTATAGTCCTTTCTCTTTATATATACCAAATAACTAATTTGTTGCAGAATATGGTCCATTTTTTAGGAAAGCTTGTTGTGGTAAGACAAGCCCAACAAGACTGGTCATATCAATCCTTGAATAAATAATTTTCATTTTATAACATCCTGCTTTATCTGGGCACCCAACATGATAGAAACAGCCCGAAAGTTTCTTCTAAGAAATAACTTTACATTATGACATCCTTAACACCAATAACTTTTTAAAGATACTCCAGGACAAAACTAGCAGGCAAGTGCAACTGAAACTTCTCCAAAAAAAAAAAGTTTATAGCACAGTAGAAGAAATCCCTTCACCACCACCACAAAGTCTGCTTTACGTTTGTATTTGACAAAAAGTCATGTAGCACAAATCAGTGATCAATGGCTTACCTAAGCAGGTAAAAATTGATCAAAAAATGACAAATTTCTCCTCCACTACTTATAGAATCAACAGGAGATGAAATTATTGAAAATAATATACTGACGACTTAAAGTCAGAAAAGATGTTTCTTGAATCCCTTAAAGAGAGCAGCTGCAGTGCAGCATCCAAGTGCATATTTCTACATTCATTCAGCCAAATCTGAATTCAGGCAGAAATCCACAAACACAAAGTCACTTCCTAGAACCCTGGGCCCTTAAACTACTTTCCTGATCTCATCTAGTGACTTGCTATTTCCTTAGACTCTTAAAGACAGTATTGTATAGTTATTATTCATGTAACACTGTCACCTAGTATTTACTTTCCAGGATGATTTGGTTTCCTAAAGATACAATACTGCTCTTTGATTATATACAGCCATTCCAAAACTCCATGCAAGGAGGGCATTAGGAAATGAATTACTAATACTCATGTGATTAAACTCAGTGATAAGGTATTACATTCCAGAACCACAAATATTAAATGATATTATGGCATGATAATCTAGAAGACTTCCACCCACAGCTTTTTCATCCATAATTTTTGGACTTATATTGTGAGTCAAGATTTCATACATGAAGTTAATCAAAAAAAGAGAAAAAAAATCAACAAAAGAAGCAAAATAGATCAACATTCATAAACCTCAGATTTAAATTTGCCTTCACCAGACCACGGGACTAGAGCTGTGATATTAGAGCACCTAATGATATCTGCATCTGTATTTACATGCCACTATCAGACTTCTGGAAATATCCATACATTTTATTTCATTGCTATATAGAACTCAACTCCCCCATTTTCCCAAGAAGGCAAATAAACAGTTTTCAAGACTGATTGCTACAGACCATCCATTTTGTAAGAAAGAGATTGTTCATCCCATTGTTGTACATTTAAATATAACTATTTCAGGATTTTCTGGTTTGTCAAGAAAGAAGGTCAACCATCAATTAGTTATAACCATCTAAAATATACAGAGAAAAAGGAAAGGCATGAGGAAACTGAATCTTGGTACATGTAATGATGGAAATTAATTGACCCAAGATTTCCTTTACCTGGAAATGCTCAACAGAACCTCTATCATCCCTGTAGTTGACCAATATAAATTTTACTGTTAAACAGACTTCAAGTATTTAATTTGAAGCAATTAATATATTCTCATATTCACAAAGAAACAAATTTAGGACTACTTTTCTGAGTTGTATATATTAATTTTTTGCCTCTGCATAAAATAGAATCAGGTATACATAATGACCAGATATGTTGGCTATGATCCTATAAACACATATTTGCACCCACAAGCACAGCAATCTATCCATCCATCTACCACTCCAAGATATTTGAAAGAAACCGAATGTACATAGTCTGAACAACATGTAAGTCAAGGAGACAAAAAACAAGCACAAAGTTTTGTTCTATGTTCTCATTTCTTTGAAAAGGAACAACCCCTAGTGCTTCAGTTTGTTTTCCACATTTCCTTAGAAGTATTTAGAATATACTTAGAGACAGAAAAAGATTTATCCAGTACAGGACTGAAATGTGATGTTTTCAGCAGTGAGTGCCACAATGTGGCAGGGGCAGGACAGCCAGGGGATCAGGCCCAGCCAATAAGTAATTATGAAAGGCAGGTCCTGCTTGACCAACATAATGGATAAAGGAAAGGATGTTGATATTTAATATCCTTATCAATGATCTGGATGAGAGAATCAAGAGCACCCTGTTGGGGGTTAGACTTGCTGGGGCTTTTTTTTCCTTATAGAATTTTTCCCCATAAAGTCGCTAGGAGGCTAATTACTGCGTGCTTATGGGTGCTTGACTGGAACAAAAGAAATGGCCAAAGCAAGGTGTAGCACCGGGCTATACCCTTTTGTGGTCTCAGAGTTTTTCTCTCCGAGGGAAAAAAGAGATACCGCCAGGTTTTGAGCAGGTGAAGGATGGGGGTGGGGGCAGCTTCGCTCTCTTGCTCTCGGTATCGGAGAGAGGACGGTCAAGCCACTCTTGCTGCGGGAGGAGTTCACTGTCCCACCAGGTCCGTTCCTGAGGAAATCTACCATCATCTCCTTGTGTGCCCAGGAACTCTGCCCTCTCCTCCTCCTGCCCTGCTGGAGCTGGGCTGGCCCTGTCCCACTGCTGCCCCTTTTCTTCCGCTCCGCTTTGGATACGCTGTATCCCCGCACTGCCCGGCCCTGCCAGGATATCCCTGCCCTTCCAGCTACCACCCTGGAGCTTTGGTACATCCCAGCCACCAGCCCAGGATTTTCCACCGTTCCAGTTTGTTGCCCTCAGAGCCCTGCACCAAGACCAGACTGCCCCAGGCTTTGTGAAACAAAAGCCCTTCGAGGTTCCTGGTTTTGTTTATCATTAGTGCTGTAGTTGTTCTTGCTTGTTTGCCTTGTTATACATACTAGTAAAGCGCTGTTATTCCTATCCCCATATCCTTGCCTGAGAGCCGACTTAATATTAAAGTTTTAATAATTCAGAGGGAGGGAATTTGAGTTCTCCATTCCAAAGGTAGGTCCTGCCCTCCCTAGCAGATATACGTCTTTTCTAACCAAGACACACCCTCAGTCAGTTTGCCTAAGGCACAAGTTGGGCAGGAGAGTTGATCTGATGGACGGCAGGAAAGCCCTACGGAGGGAGCTGGAAAGGCTGCATCCATGGGCGGAGGCCAACAGGACTGCGGAAAAGTGCTGGGAAAGATTCTTGGTAGAAAAGGACCTGGGAGTGCTGATCAAAAGCAGCTGAACATGAGCCCAGGTGTGCCCAGGAAGCCATGGCACCTGGCTTGTAGCCGTGATCAGCTCCCTATACTCAGCACTGGTGAGGTTGCACTTTGAATCTTGTGTTCAGTTTGGGGCCCTTCACTGCNGGGGGGGCGGGCGGTTCATCCTGTAGGAAAGGAGGCTTAGAGGGGTCCTTATCACTCTCTACAGCTCCCTGAAAGGAGGCTGTGGCCAGGTGGGGGTCAGCCTCTTCTCCCGTGCAGCAAGCAACAAAATACAAGGAAACTGTGTCTAATTGCACCAGGAAATGTCTAGATTGGATGTTAAGAAAAAATTTCTTCATGAAAAGGGTTATCAAGTATTGGAACAGGCTGCCCAGGGAAGTGCTGGAGCTGCCATCCCTAGATGTATTTAGATGTGTAGAAGTGGCACTGAGGGACATGATTAAGTGGTAGCCCTGGGAGTGCTGGGTTAATGGTTAGACTCAACGATCTTAAGGTCTTTTCCAACCTAAAGGCGCCTATGAGTCTATGACAATATATTTGCATACCTATCTTAGCAGTTTGACAGCATCTTAGTTTTAAAAACAACCTAAATCTCTACTCTCAGTAATTTCAACAAAAGTGTTCCAACTATGAAATTAATGTTAAAAGCTTTTTTTTTTTTTTTTTAATTCTCGGAAGATGATCTTGGATTCTTTGGATTTTGCTTGTAGCATAGCCAAATAGTAGCCAAATAGGAAAGCAGAAAAAGTAAATATCATTGGTTTTTTTTCCCTCCACAATTATGAAACTAACAAAAATAATTAATTTCATTTTGGCAAGATGACACTGTTCTGGAAATAAAATCTTCAAAACATAGTCTGAATTTCAGGAAAGCAAACCAGTGAAAAAGAGCATGCCCAAACACCTTAGAATTGCAGAATCTTCACACCAGTTTGCAAAGCAGCCACATAGCACAGTGACAGAACCCAAGACAGAGTAGCAGAAAATTAAACAGAAAAAAAAAAAAGCCTTCTCCTACCTTCTCCTTAGTCAGCTTAGCTTCTGACTAAACATCTCATTCTTGACAACTGTTAGGAAACAGCTGTATTTTTCCTCCAGCATTTATTCTGAAATTCTTGCACAAAGACAATATTCTATCCTTTTGGCAGGACTTGGTGAGGTTCGGGTCCCCTTCTGCTTCTGTGAGCTTTATGGTGAGGAAGTCATAAAATTATTTAGGACACAGCAGTGCTGTCAGGAAAATGAAATGCAATCCTCTTGAGCAACAGCCATTAAGGTTGACTGCACTTTTTTTCTTAAGTATCTGCTTTTCTGTGACTTGAGCAATCATAAAAGTCATAGGCAAAACTTCCTGATAATTTTGGACACCTCTTCAGAGATTTGTAATGTTATTCTTCTACACACAAAATAACCCCATGTTCCTCAGGGACTGACATTACACAGCATAAGAAAATGTAGCAGCTCAAGAATGACAAAGTGTGAAGAACCAAGGAGGACTCAGGCAAGAACCTCACATAAAGGTCTGTAAAGGCTGCACCAACCTGGGCAACCCATTCTCGTGTTTAAAAATTCATTCCATTAAGAAATTCTTCCTGATGTCCAACCTGAACCTCCCTGGTTCAGCTTGAGGCTATGTCCTCTTGTCCTTGCCTCGGAGAAGACACCCAAAATTGCAAAGAGCTTCAAGAGTTCCCATTTTGCATAAGCAGAAATACACATAATGATGCATATTCCAGACATGTATTCTTCAAAGCTTTTCCTTTCAATCAAGATGGACCCTCTCAGGAAAATTTTCACCCATTATAGTAGAAACTAGACCTTATTTACCTATAAATAACTTATCTTGTTTTCAAATTTACTGTCAGCCTCTGATGTTTGCTGGAAAATATGATTCAGATTTTGGAATCCCTGGTGCTAGAAGAGAGATGCCAAAAAAAAAGCAGACAACCTAAAAAAGTCTATCCTGCCTTTTAAAAAAAGGGAGATCATTACTGAAGTTTTGAGAGTGAACACCACCTTTAATCAAAATAGCACAACAGTAAGATGTTTGTGGAAAAATCATAGAATCATAGAATATGTTGAAAGGGATCCACCAGGATCATTAAGTCCAACTCCCAGCCCTGCAGAGGACACCCCAAAACTCCCACTGAGAAACTGCCTGAGAGTGTTGTCCAACATCTTGAAAGCATTGTCCAAACTCTGTCAGGAATAGTGCTGTAACCAATTCCTTGGGAGCCTCTTCCAGTGCCCAACCACCTTCTTGGTGGAGAATCTTTTCCTAATATCCAACCTAACTCAGCTTCAGTTGCTCTCTCAGATCCTATCATTGGTCATCAAAGGGAAGAGCTCAGGGTCTGCTTCTCCTCTTTCCCTTATGTTGAAGACCACAATGAGATCTCCCTTCAGTCTCCTCCAGGCTGAACAGACCGAGTGCCCTCAGCCACTCCTCATATGGCTTCCCCTCAAGGCCCTTCACCATCCTCATGTCCCTCCTCTGGACACTAATATCTTAAGGTCTTTCTTGTATTGTGGGACCCAAAACTGCACCCAGCACTCAAGGTGAGGCCACCTCAGACCAGAGAAGAGCAAGACAATCCCCTCTCTCGCCTGGCCATCAATGCCATGCCAATGGCCCCAGGACACGGGTGGCTCTCCTGGCAGCCAGGGCACTGCTGACTCATGTCCAACTAGCCATGGAGCAGGATCCCTAGGTCCCTTTCCACAGTGTTGGGAACTACCACTTCTCAGGAGAAAGGCACTGCCACATAGACCTCCACCTTCTGTTGTTTCTCAGCACTTGGATCATAGAGTAGGAACACATACAGACTGCTGAAAGCTAGAGGTGTTCTATGAAAACCAACATAAAGAGGCAATATTCCTACTAGAATATAAAGATACAAAATGGGTACATTGATCACAGCTATATTTTCCATAATCACTATTAATGTCCACATAAGCTCAATATGCCCCAGCTGTATGTGTTGGGAGCCCAGAAACCCCCGTGTGCTGGGCTGCATCCAAAGCCCCGTGGGCAGCAGGGCAGGGAGGGGATTCTGCCCCTCTGCCCCGCTCTGCTGAGACCCCACCTGCAGGGCTGCACCCAGCTCTGGGGGCCCAGCACAGCAAGGACAGCGACCTGCTGGAGCCAGGCCAGGGGAGGCACCAAGGGCCTCAGTTCTGCTATCAGGAAAGGCTGAGAGAGTTAGGATTTTTCAGCCCAGAGGAAAGAAGGCTTCAGGAAGACACTAGAACTCCTTACAGTACCTGAAGGGAGCCTACAAAAAAGCTGGAGAGAGGGACTTTTTACAAGGGCACATAGTAAGAGAAGAGGGTGAATACAGTTAAGCTAAACGTAGATAGATTTAGATCAGATATTAGGAAGAAATTCTTTACTGTGAGGATGCTGAGGCCCTGGCACAGTTTTCCCAGAGATGTTGTGGCTGCCCCACCCCTTAAAGTGTTCAAGTCCAGGTTGGATGGGTCTCTGAACAACCTGGTCTAGGGGAAGGTGTCCCTGCCCAATACAGGGGGTTGGAAGGAGATGATCTTTAAGGTCCTTTCCAACACAGACCATTCTGATTCTATGATGACTCAGTGATTGCTAACATGACTTGCCCCACTACATCTCTCTATTTCCAATTACCCAGAATTACAAAAACTGATTTTCAGAATTGCACATAAAAATCAGTAGGAAGAGTTTTGCCAACTGTTCCAACCCAAAAACTGATGAAGAGAAGATATTTGTTTGTCTTCCTTAAAATAAGTTAACATTACTGTATTCCTGAATTGGCTTCCAAAATCTTAGTAATCACCATTACCATATCAAATCATTATTAGGACTAGATTCATAAAGCATTCCACCTCTATTCATTAATTCTTTCCTAGATTAAACTAAGTTTACCTTTCTCTAGCATATGGTTCTTTTTATGTCTACCATCTGACGTTTTCTGACTATCAGAATTACTGTTTGTGTTAAATACTGAACTTCAGGTGGAATAGAAATGTAAACACCATTGATTCCTCTTCAGGTGGAACACTGTCTGTGAAAGACTGTCCAGTTTCTGATTAATGGATAAGACTACTTAATACCGAAAAATCAAAAGACAAGACTAAACAAGGCTGTTCTACTATCTTTAATTTACTGGATAAAGTGCAATTAAAAAAATGGTATTTATTTATTAAACTTTCACACAGAGATTGAATGAATGTTTGCCATAATCTGGAGCCACAGGTTTCAAATTCAAGCAGACTCCAAATAGTTCTCTTTTTTTCTCACTTAAAGCATCCTAATTACCAAATAATGTAATAATACTAAGATATTCTCTGTACATTGAAGTGATAAAGGTGAAGTCCACATTGGAAAAACATGATTGTCCACTCCACCTGCAGTTAAATATCAAGGAGTAAAATCCAGGAACTTGAGAATCCCAAAAATAATTCAATAACAAAAACTAATTTTTCTTAAACAATATTAATAGTTTCTACTCTCCTGTTGTAGACAATTACTGGTAAATTTTTACTACAGCTGATAACAGTCAAAAACATATCTGACTCAGATATTGACTTACTTTTTTTTCTGTTTTCAAGCAAGCTGTTTAAAGCTCTGCCTTATGTCTTATATATTTAATCCTATTTCTTTAGAAGCACTTGAAAAAGAAAAAAAGTGTTGCACCTACATTAAACACTGAACCCTAAGTTCAGCTCAGAGCAGAAGAGAATATGACAAGACTTGATATACTTTAGGGTTCTTTTCTCCTAGAGTTGTATATATAATGTCATCTATAATTTTTCAGGTCTCTTTTAACTCTGTTGCACTGCTAACAGAACTGCAGCTGCTCTTTATTTATTTTTATCCTTTTTTTTTTCCCCCTGCTCAAAATACACAGTCTGTCTGGCTCATTTTCAAGCTATTGAAATATTTCAATTCTAAAAAGAGTACAATAGGCCATAACCACTTGCATGCTTATGCTTAGGAAACCTCCCTCCCTCCTCTCCTCAGTCTTCTGTAAATTTCTGAAGTCCAGAAACAAAACTAGAAATTCAAATGGATGTCTTAAAACAAGTCTGATTTGTGGTTTTTTTAGCTATTCCTTTCTCTACAAAACAAGTAACTCTTGTGATACTGCTTCTGGAATTATGAAATGCAGCCATCTACAAAAAACACGACACTGACATGAAACCATCTAAATCAGGTTTTATAAACTTAATGCCTGTTTGGTTTCAGCTCCAGAGACAGCTGTCAGTGTGTTTAATTTATCAAAAGTACACCTCAATGGATTTTCTTTATTCAGGTCAGGGGACAGAGAAGCTTGTGGTGGACAAATTATATTAAAACTTCCTTGTAGAGCTTATTAGTAGTGCTTATTTCAGAGACTGGTTGTCTTTCCTAATGTTATTTTATGTATGGCTGTTAGAACCTGATATACTTCAATGAACCATTGAAAAAAATTCAGATGGTCAAATTTTAAAAATCACAGTCAGATTTTACATTAGTTAAAAAAATTTTAAATTGGCCCCTTAGTCTCCTCCCACAAAGCCACATTATTTTAAAAAATATTTTCTTCTTTTGTTTCATGCCACAAATATTTTCCTTCCTGAAGTTAAATGAACAGCAATTAAAAATGCTAAACTATTTTCTATGTTACATTCTGTGAGCCCATAAAGCCAGGAAGGAGCAAAGCAAACTCTGTTTGGAGTGCAGAAAGAAACAGAACCCTGGGCTGAGTCAAGATGTTAAATGAGGAAATCACTTTAACTACTTTATTTTAAACAGTTATACCAACAGCATTGGCTGTGAGATTGCCTGTAAAATCTGGGCAACATTTTTTGCTTTAAATGCATCCTAATACTTTTGATTTCGTACCTGAGTGGCAAATGCATGATTTATCAAATGGTCCAGCACTGAATGTCTCCTCAACAAAGAGGGGATGTTGCACAAACTATGCTGTCTTTTCTACATGCTATACCATGATCTAATTTTAATAATGGAAACAATGTCTTTTTGAGAGGGGAATAGAAGCGTTACAAGAGTTCTACCTCTCTGTCTTATATTAAAACCATTTTCCAAGGATACTGGAAATGGAGCAAGTATTCAAGCTGTATATACTCAATATCCCCCAAACTTCAAGAATTTCAATGGAAATTAAGCATCCATGATTCACCTAAGCAGCATCCCCATTCTAGATCAGCCCTCAAAGAGCAGGTCCAACAATTATTCAGAGTACTGAGCATACCTATCTTTGCTTTTTGGTAAAAAAACCAGCAATGACTGGAAGGGCCTGAGACCTTTCTTGAATCCTCATGTCTGGAAGGCAGAGCTTTGCTCATGTGGTTCCTTTCCAAGAGTCCTTGATGACGAGTTATAGATCCCTGGTAGAACTCCTGCACAAGGGGATGACACTTTATACTCACAGCAATATAACTGTTGCGGATTGATTTAGCAGAAGCATCCAATTATAGCACAAGGTCAAATTATTCTGAGAAACCTTGGTTCATCTCAGCTCTAACCTCTCATTTCAAATTCTGTAGTTCTGAAAACTCAAGCCTCAGCTGAAGTTTGATCTTCAAGCCCATGAATCCATAACTGAGGCCCATAACTCTGTTTTAGGCTCTACAGAGCACCAAGTAACTACTGTTAACCTGAGGCACACAGAAATCATAAACAAGAATAAACTCAGAATACTAATCTGAATGAATAATAGAAGTGCGCTTTCATTTCTAAAATCTTAGTCTTGTCACATGTAAAATGTGGCTTAAACCTTAAATACCTTAAAACTTCAAAACCTTAAAACATAATTATTTCTTAGTTGGTAATTAATGCCTTCTACAGTGGTAACTGTGCATTCAATAATGGCAGTTGTAAGGAAAATGCAGCCCTGAACATCAAAGCCCCAAAGCTCTTAGTTAAAACACGGCTCCTAGGGCTCCTTTGCTATGCAGGGCAGGAAAAGGGAGATTGCCAGGCTGTGAAAAATGGAACATCCTCAAGAACCACAATGGCTGGAAAGACAGGAATACCAACCCTACATGCTGAGTGTGGCACAGCTTGGTTTGCTTTTTTGTTTTGGTTGGTTGTCCTTTTCTTGTTGTGATAGTTGGAATCGCCAATATACATCTACAAAGTACTTCGGTTCTGGTGAATTAGCGTTTGCCCAGGTAATCTCATTTCAGCAGAGAATCCCAAGCCTGCCCCGGACACAGGTTTTTGAATTGCAAACCCTTCCCCTGGAAGTTCCATGGGAACAGAGGTGAACTGGACAGACAGACCTCCTACCTCTAAACAGAGAAGGTGGGAAGGAAAACCAGGAGATGAGACTCATCAAGGTTTTCCTCACAGGGAACTAAAGAGCCTGTACATTCTAAAGAACATTTAAGGAGCCTGCCCCAAGTCTGATGACAAAAACACATCTGAAACTCATCCAGGTATTCTAAGATTATATCATTCACATTTTAGGCAGAAAACTGAGTTAGACTGAAAGCAATTTATTAGATCTGAAGTTACCACTGTGTGAAGATTGGGCAAGATGCTCGGTACTGTAATGATGTAGGTCCGCTTAAGCCCATGGAGCTAATATCTGCATTTTTTGTACTATACTAAGAGAGCTTCTTGATTTATTTTTTTTTTTTTCCACCATATTTAAAGTAAACAATGGGCTGAAATGAACAACTCTTATCTTCAGATGTTTATCTGGAATTACTGCCCTACAGCATGCAGGCAACTCTTCTCTTAGGCAAGTAAATCCTTTCATTTCTATCTGTGTATTAAATTCAGAAGAATCAAGTGTTTATTCATAAACCACAGACAAGATCTGGGGGAAAAAACAAACCAAACAAAAACTACCAACATAACTTCAACTGCAATGAACAATGTGCTGGACATTTACACATACTTATTAGCAAGACAACAGAGAATGCTAGCTCTGCTAATATTGCTTTTCAGCATAGCTTTAGAATAATGATTTTTTTTAAAGGTAAGTTTGATCTGTAATTCAAATCACAGTATATCTTTGATTTGCTACCTCCTCCTCCTCCCCTCACACTCTCTTTCCTCCTCCCTCCCCCCAAAAAGCTTTATATAGAGTGGCTGGAAAGCAAAGTAGGGATCTATGCAGACACTATCCATCACATTTCTGTCTTAATTGAATGACACCAGAATGAGATCGATAAAATGTAACAAGAGACAGCTTTGCATTTCCACACTCACTTATTCTCCCTCTCTATTACTGCCAGCCATCACCGTGACCAGAAAGCCTAAGTATTGAGTCTGAACGTGGCTGCCAAGCAAGCTGTTAGTATATGAATAAACTTGTCAGGAAAACAATAAAACTTACAATACTGGGAAAGGCCAAAATGTCAAAAGGCTGCTGCAAGCAGCATTAAATATGCTGCTTTTAAAGCTGAACTATAGAAACATATGAAGAGTTTCTAAATAACATGGGCATTGGCAATTCTTCAGATATTATTCCCCTCATTCCCTCAAGACATGTCTGTGTGCGTGTGTGTGACCGTCTGACATGCAGTTGTCGTGACCTCTTGGCGCAAATCTGCAATTTCAACAATAAGCCCACACCAGCTGTGATTTCCCTATGTTCAAGGATTCTGAGATCTCCAATGCATTATTGATAACCTCGTTGCTGTGCTAAAAGCAGAGGCTGACTCACTCACAATCCCAGACTTTTCCTGAAAAGCTCCAGCTTCACATACCGATCGATCATGAGAAATAAATTGAAAAAAGCCCATTTCAAAACCGGTCTACACTTTGAGTATTGCATCCATTTCAGTATGCATGCTAAGTAAAAATTTAAGCTTTTTTCAAACTCCTGGGTTTTTTTCTAACTTCAATTATGATGATCTTTTACTCCTGACCCTGTAAGGGTAATGCTAGATTATCAGGAGCATAATTCAGATGTCAGCTTTGAAGTCACATTTATATTTAAAGTGTACATTGCTTTTGTAGCTAAACTCCCCATGCAAAACTAGGTATTCTGCTAACTAGCAAGTGAAGCAGCTACTAGTTTAAAAAAACAAACAAACAAACAAAAACCCATACAAATAAACAAAAAAAACCCACCAGAACAAGTTACACCAAGTGAATACAGTAAAGAAGGTGACTTATAGAGACAGGAAGGGGAAAGAGCTAACAGTAGTAAAACTGCTCAGGATACAGCATTAATTAGGAATATGCATAATTAGGAAGCTCCTGTAACCTGAAAACACAAGTATCACTGATTTTCTGGTCTCAGTTTAGTATGTAAAGAAATGTTCAGACATTGCATCACAGGAAATGTTCTCTTCATATTTCTAGACAGACTGTCATATTTCAACTTGAAACACAAATAGATATTAAAACAATTGCTGTACAAGTACACAAGTACAAGCACTTCTGCCAGGCAGTATTAAAATCCAGCTGATGAGACACTTGGCCTCTTAGCTTCAATACATAATTCTTCATGCCTGGTTGACTATGTTGCATTGTTTCTTTTTTTTTTTTTTTTCCTTATCTTTTCTTCATGTACCAACAGGCAAATATGACTTGGCTGGAGGTAGGAGACTGAGACAATCATGACTTCTCAAAGTAGAAAGATTCCTCAAATCATCCCTATTTAATGAATTTAAACATACCACAACTTTAGTTTCAGTTCATTTTTTTTTATAAAGTATATTTATGCAGCAGTCACAAAAGGAACTAATTTTCAATAATATACCAAATTTAAAGCAAAATTATATTAATGATCACTATATAGGTGGTACTATTAAAAGTTTACTGAAAAAAATCTGAAAAAACTTTTCATCTTCCAGCATAGTATCTAAACCTGAATTATCAATAGAAAAATTAAAATAAAAGGAATTTTTTAATTTGGTGACTGTCCTCTGAGGTTACACTCACCCAGACTGACCATGACTTGTTAAGATTAATATATTTTCTTTAAAATTACTTCTGAAGAGCCAAAAATAACTCAGGTATCATTGAAAACTTCCAATCACAGAAATCAGAGCTGAAATATCTTGTGTGTATAGCAGATAATGCCTTTTTAGTATATGGCTGATATTAAATACTAGACATCAAAATTATAGAATTTGTCAGAAAAGCTGACAACATTCACTGAAGGGAAGTAAGATGGAAAGTGCTAATGCCCCAGTTTGCAAGTAGTGGAAGTAACAGCACCATGACTTCAGGGTGCCTACAGAGCCAGTGAGAAGAAAATGTCTACTCTAAAAGGTCAAAAGAAGGATGCCCAGACTTGGAAAAAGCCCAGATTAGATACTTAATTCGGGTAACAGAAGCAGGATGGTGTGGTTGCCCCTCTGGAACATTTGCATTGCTGTGAAGAGCAAACAGATCAGGCAGCACATATTTTACCCTGATGCCCACCCTGTGAAGGCAGGAAAACCATAAAATTTTCCATGTACAAAAGGGGCAGTGCGAACGGAGGCTGAGGGCAATAGACTTCCTTCCCTCCTCTTTCCTTGCTTGTATCAGTGGACAAGAGCTGTAGACAAAAGTTGAAGGAACACATCAAGCACAAACTAGACACAATTTATGACAAGCGTAATATGAATTACTCAAGATAGCTCGCAATGATGTCAAAAGAAATGGAAAGCAATTCTAAGGAAATTCTAACTCACTTCATTTTTAAGTTACATTTAGAAGATTTGGGATTTTCAAGAACACTTGCAAATTTCACAGATTTCCATATGAAGACAGAGCCTCCTCCTCAATTAATTCCATCTACGTGGTAAATTTCTCACTGGTTTACAATCAAATGTTTTAGCAACTGAGTGTGTATTTCATCACAACACATAAAACCCATAAATTTAATCCCTCATCATCAATTTACGGAAGTGTCGTTTTGCTTTCTAGTAACCTACATAAACGAGTTCAGCTATCATTCAGAGGTCATCTTTGTCATGGAGACTTGTCGCTATTGGACACACAGTCACACACACATACACGCTGTCTGGTGAGAAAGCATGAACAAGATTTATTTATTACAAGATTTGACTCTATTTTATTGTATTTCTACAAAGGCTAGGGATTGGAGGAGAAGGTTGACACCTCTCCCATCCCATTGGTTAAGACAACTGTCCATCAGCTGTCCATTCCTCCAAGAGGAAAATACAAACTAACTTCGTTTAATGAAAACATTGCTTCTATTTATAACACCCGTGTGTGAGAAAAACCTAAGAACTATGCAAACATCTTAGAAAGCGTGAGGCACATTAGAGGCTGAAAAACTAGGGTGACCTCCTCCCCAAAGAACTATCCCTTCATTTTCATTGGTTTTCAGTGTGGTTAGTTCAGCAAAGCAGCATAAATGACTGCTCAAATGGCAGCCTAAGACAACACTATTTCAGGCACTGACAAGCGACTCCTGTGGGCAGATTCTCTGGCAAGATTAAATTCACATTTTTATACCACAGACTGCCACTGTTCTGCCTAATTCTAGTGATCCTAATTATTCTCCTCTCCTTTCATTTATTTGTGAGGAGAAGTCATACTGTTTGCTTGAGGTTAACTTACTATCTATGATGAAATTCAAAATACCTAAGTTTAGAATATAAAGTCTTCAATGGAATACCTGCTTCCCCCTCCACAGGTCAAACTCAGAGCACACAAACATAGAAGTTTGATGTCCACCATCTTCTCATTCAAGCAAAACTAAATAACTAAATTTTTCCCTCTACTTTTTCTCAAAGCTTCTTTTAGGGGAGAACACATTTCAAGAAATCGTGTCAAAAAGAGGTAGCACTTTGTTTATAAAATTCAGTGATTATAAAGATTTATTTAAATAATACCACCATGACTGAAGTATTAACAAATACTAAGAAATATTCATTAATATATAAACTGAAAAAAAAGTCAAGTATAACTCATGACAAAAGATAAAAAAAAAAAACACTTCAAGGATTAGTAAATCACAATTTTGAAAACTTTCTGAATATACCTGAGATCAAAGTTAAACTGAACTTTGTCAACAACCACAGAGACAATCTTCATCCTTAGTGCAATCCTCTACCAGGGAAGAGTACCATTCTGTCAATTTAACAACACAAGATTAGACAGCAGAGAAATATGGATAATTTGTGAAACTATAAAAGCTTAGAGACTATTTCCCCCTATATTTTGAAAATCTTCTGGCTTTTAGTAATTTTTACTAATTTATTCTTACAAGGCCACTAGAACTCCCTTTTAGTAGTCATTTTGATATTTAGCTTCACTATTCTACTTTAATATGTGATGTTAAAAATATCAAATTTTGTGACATATATTGATTAATTTTCTTTTTTAATTCTTAGAAAACAAAAAAATAACACACACAATCTGTTTTTTTCATGGTTCTTGTATAAAAAACAACCCTAAAAGTGGCTTTTTACTGCATCTATTCTAGACTTTAATATGTTTATGTATCATCAAAATCATTTAGCTTGGAGAAGCACGGATAAATACTGCTCTGTACCAAATACCAATTACATTAACAGGTGGAAAATATGATGAAAAATTCTGTGGTATTATTCTAGTCCACTGAAAAAGAACCTTTTTTCTCAAACACACTCTAAAATAGCAGGAGAGCGGTAAGGGGGTTTTAACTGGCAAAACAAAGTCCAGATTTTATATAGTAACTGCTGAGTAAGTTACTAAGAAGTACTTTGATATGAAAAACTATTGTTTTACCACATTAATCAATTAGCACATTATATTACTAACATTTCTTTCATATAAAGTGACTTCAAGCTTTTAAGCAAATAACATGTATATTCTTTCAGGAAAAATCATGCCAGAAATGTGTTTATTATCACATTTCTATAAATCATGCCAGAAAGCTGTTTGCTATCACATTTCCAAAAGGCAATTATTGCATACACTGGAAAAAAAAAAGTTTAGCCCAACACATTACCAAGAATATTTATGGAGAAGGAGAAATACAGAAGAGGCTTGAACTTAATAATGTAGGGCCATTAATTAGCATCAAATGAAAGAAAAGCAATAAAGCAATTTTGTCACCAATTACTGACAATTTGCCTAAGTAGGACCATTAATTTTGGATAATATAAGCCCATAAAATTAAGGGACCAAAACTACTTGAATCAGTATCTTTTGCTAATCTCTTTCCACTAATTTAAATATTTTCAGGAGCATCAAAATGTTTGAAACTTTTAAACGCTGTAAGAAAAATGGAAAAACATATGGTTATGATTTCCTATCTAAAAGTTGCTGGTTTTTGCTTTGGGGCTATTATCCTTTTCTTTTGTGGCTGAGAATAAGGAAAACTAGGGCAATTAATATTGCGACTCTTTGGAATTAACACAGTAAAAACATTTGGGTTTTTTACAGTTTTCTTACTGTTTCGGGGGAGTTTTCATAAAAGGAAGCCTGTTTAGGAGACAGCCAGAAGTATCAACGTTTAATAGTTTGATGAAGGAATCTCCACCATTTACCGACATTATTAGCAATATACTGAGGCAATATTAACATCAAGGCAGCATGGATTATACCCTCGCCCTGGGATACGCTCTCCAGCCTCAAAAAGTAATACCCAAAGGGCCGTCGCCCCCTCCCCCGGCAGCATCCCCGGCGGGCAGCGCCCCGCACGGGCTGCCATTGGCGGAGGGCCACGTCCCTGCGGCTGTGGCCGTGCCGGGCCGGCCCCACGGCCCCTGTGCGGGGCTGGCACAAGGTCCCCCCGTGCCGGCCCGGGTACAAGGTCCCCCCGTGCCGGGCCGGGTACAAGGTC
>WBMY01001698.1:372304-396350 GCA_013397315.1 Donacobius atricapilla | reverse complement strand
CCCCAAATACCCCCCCCCGCCAGCACAACACCTGATTGCCAGCCCACAGCTTGCGCTAAAAAGCGGTGGGGGAAAGAAGGGGAGAGAAAGAAGGGAAAAAGATGCACAAGCAATGCTCAGCAAAATCACAACCACAATAATTGCACCTTTGCAGCAATTTAAAAACTCCCAGACGCCTTCAGGCAAAAGGAAACACAAATATTTCATTTTTAAGTTAATTTCCAGCAGCTGATAACACCAGCTGCAAGACTTTCCCACAGCTTTATGACACTGCATGAACTACAGGGCCACAGAGATAATAAAAGGTCACACATAAAGGAAAGAACAGAGTCATACCCCAATTAACTTGGTCTCCCCATGCAAAAACTGTACAGGAACAAGAGCCGATATTTGCTGCAGGCACCAGACATGCATCTCCTAACCTTGCCACGGTCTAACTGGGCCTCTTGTTTCTTCTGCCTTTGCTCCTTGCAAACTGGTTTAATATTGAACGCTTTTCAGAGGGATGGGCTGATGAACGAAAACATGAATTTCCTGCTTGCCCTTTAAGGTGGGTTAAAGGGGGTGCTAGTAATCAATTACAGAACAAAAAGCAAAAGAGACACTAAAGACTTTAAAAACTGGATGTCATAAAATTTACATGCCATTTTCTAACCAAAACATTCCCTTTACTCCTTCCTCAGAACTGTTTTGGGTTTTTTGGGGGGTTTTTTGGGGTTTTTTTTTTAAGGTACAAAATATAATAGAGCATTAAAGTAAAACCTGTGTGAAACGCAGTGACACAGAGATTGATGCAGTTTTAACTTGTTTTTTAGAGCACCACATCAGCCCCAGAAAAACAATAACTGCACTAAATATAAAATGGAATTTAAAATCTTGTGGTTCTGAATTTTGCATGCTCCCACCCTGGCCTCTACTCCCTCCTCCTCACACTCATTTGGGAAGGTATTTCTGTTTGCAGTAATCACTGGAAGGAAGAACATTTTAAGGCTGAAGCTGTGTCTCTGAGACCAATTCTGCTCATCAGTTCACTCACCAAGGCTTCCTTTTCAGCCTAGTGACCACAAAAAACTTGGTCCTTGTAGTAAGTAGAAACTCCTGGAAAAGCAGATTAGACCTTTGCCTACCTCTGAACAGTTACTGCATACTATTATTCAAAGGATATCATTATTGTGATAATATACTCAAAAGCTGATTTAAAAATAATACAGGTATTTCAAGGTTCTGTAGGCCTGGGGGTCTGCCGGTGTAGACTGGACGGGCTCAGAAAACCAAAATCCATCACTTGTAGTATTCCTATCGATAAAGGATACATCACAGCAGGTGTTGAGGATGGACATTGCTATTATATGATGAAACTGGTTTTGTTCTAGTCTAGATTTTACACATTTTTAGCTAGGGCAGGTGGAATTGCTCCTTGGGAAATACTGCCAGTGGATAGAGCCCTTAAATCTGTTCACCAGGCGTCTGCAAATAGGTCACGGGTATTATTAATTACTTGGTTAGCCACAAGTCCTTGAGCAGTGTATGCAAACATATTTGACCCTGTGACACAATTTTTAACTGACCGATAGGAACAATCACTATTCATTATTCACAATGTGTGACTGGTCACTTAAAGCACAAAACTGTGCTTTTCTCCTGGCTGGGGTGAAAAGAGGGCCTTTTCTGTTTGTTAATTCTCCATAAATGCTTGCAGCTGCCTAAGGTATCAGTTAAAATGCTTTGCTCAAATGGGACTTTCTGGCAAATACTTGTTACAGGTTGGTTTTTCCCAAACGATCTGGTGGCTGGTGATCGTGGCTATGACTTCACACTGAAAATCCCTGGAGAGCTGCAGAGGGAATGGAGGATGAGCTTCCTTGCACCAATGTATGCACACACACAGAACGCACCAAATGCCGTGCAGAATTTACAGTTTCAACATATTGTCTACCCATGTGACGGGATGTTTACAGACAGGCCTTCTTGCCCAAATGACCTCTTCCTTTTTACCTGGGTATAAACTGAGAGAACTTCCCATCTGTTTTCCTTTGTACAGTCACCGTCTCCTCATTCAAACACTTCCTTAAAACTCCTTTCTCTTGGATAATTTATTCACACTCACTCATCCTTTTGGATACAGTGAAAGCTGCCATATCACATCACTAAATACAAAAACTGAACGCAACTGCAGAGCAGAAGAATGTCCTTTCATTAAATCCACACCAAAACTGCAATTCAGTGTGCATGTGGGTACAGGGAGAACATCCTAGCAGGAAGTTGCATAAAAATTACACATCATGTATACACAGTTCAGAGCTAAATCTGTTGTCTTTATCCAATTTGAAATAACAAAATTTGACTGTTCTAATGAGCTTTTGCCATAAAATAAGCTAGGAGGAAAGGTGAAGAAAAAAAATGGCAGAAAATTAACCTTATCTTATAAAAAGAAGGAAGGTCTACTAAAATGCATGCTCTGCAAAACAATTTGTTAAAATTCTCACTTATATTCTCCCAGCAGATTAAAGTATCCATCTTGTATGGGGAATCATGGAAAATGTTAGATTTTTCACAGTAGAATTCAGCAAATTAATTCACACCTTGCAAGCTCTAGCTAAATGTCTTAACTGAAGACACAGCTTTTTCCAGTATCTTCCCATTTCCTACATTACCCTACATATACGTACTCTAGGTACAGTATGTATTCCTTACATGACTATCTGTGATCTTAAAAAGGCCCAAATACTGAGATGGGTGGGTTCCTTTTTCTCTTCAATGTAAGAGAACACTCTAAATAATGTACTAGATTAAATTATTTGGGTTAATAGATTTATTTTTGCAGGAGTTTGAGATCAGTATATAAGCAATTAACTTTGGTACTTCATGAATCATTAAACTATTTTCTATAAAACAGTGAGATTTGCAACAGGTAAACCCCAATAAAACATCAACAAAATAAGGCTTATCCACTCATTTTGAATAATGCCCTTGCAATATTCCAATAATGTTCTCTAAAATTAACTTTGAATGCTATTTTGTCAGCTAACAAGCTGATAAACAAAGCATATCCCTTCTAAGGAGCTGAATGTAACCAAAGCACACAGTCAATAGACTGTCTTTCAACAAAATCTAAAGCACTAAACAAATATACACAGAAACAACAATGCTACCTAACTCCTCTCTTCTTAAAACACACTTTTTCCCTGTCTTGAGTGTATACAGAAGCAAATTAGACTTTACATCAAGTGGGTGTGAATTTTCATGAGTTTTAGAAAGCTGATAATTTGGCAGCAGCAAAGCCAGAGCCACCTATGTGGCTCAGGTCATCTCAATCTTGGCCACTGTGGCCCAACGTGGACTTGCCCTTCCATGGTTTTGCCAACTGTGGCAGACCCAGCACTACACAGAGAACGTTCACAGTGTGACCAAGGATGTGGATTCAAAACACTAATTGACGTAAGTTTGAACACGTCTCTTGAAATGAGATTACAGACTTAGTCAAATCCCACTTTCACCTTCCCTCTGGTTAGGGGGTATCTCTGAATAACGAAACCACAGCTAAGCAAATTGCTTGGGATTGCTTGTTTGGTTTTTTTTAACTATATAAAATATTTCTTATTGGAGAATTAGCGTCTACATTTATCTGAGTTCTGTCACTAAAAACAATCTAACTTTTGCATTTAAAATGGTGTTCATGAAAACAAACACTTAAAAATACTTATCAAAATTTACACTGATGCCATTCGAAGTAGATCTTAGGGGGGTTTGTTTTCCTATAATATTTTACTTTACTTTCTGTAAAATGATGGTGGGAAACAATGTGCTTATTAGTCCCCCACAAACAAGAGAACATGCACACAAATGTTCACCAGCAGAATTTTTTTTTTCCTAACATGTTTTAAGTATGTTTAAAACCCAGGGTATAATTTTATTAATTCTAGAAAATATCTAGAAGACTGCTTGTGGTAAAAAGCTGGGAAAAACCACTATCAGTGCATCTGTGGAGCAGCCAGTCACCATCCTAGCTTGCGCATTTTCTTCTGTGAGCTCAAGCACTGTGAGCCAGCCTGAAGTTGCAGAGGTGTAAGCCAGGAAAACCCAATGAAACGAAGTGAGAAAGCAGAACACCAATGTTACTCTTCCCTGTTCATCATTTTAGCTGCAGGACTGCCCAGGGTGAAAGAGCAAACAAGTTCATGAGCACCACTGCATCTAAAAGATAGATGCAAAATTTATTCAGGATATGCGAAAATTGAGCCTCTCTACTCCACCATATGATAAAAATTCAGTATCTCTATTTCAGTGGCAATGTCTCTAATGTGACTGGAATATCTGTAATGTAACTGGAAGCTTCACCTGATATGACTTAGGTCTGGTTTAAACAAGGGAGCTTTCAGGAAAATACGCAACAGTTTCATTGTTTTTTTCATTCTCTCTGTTCTCTCATTGCCCCTCCTCCTCTGTTGGGGGTGGTGAGACCCTGTACCTGTAATGTATCACTTGTGTTTGCACTGTCAACAGTGTCCTGGGCCTTTGCTGGCGTTTCCCTGATTTGCCTTCATCTATCCAGCATGGATGGAAGAGACAACCAAGACAGAGAGGCACCTGTGGCTTGTGGCACCTGTGCTGACAGGATCCTAGGTACCCCAGGCACACCTTGATTGTATCTTCACAATTCTCCAACTCAGCTGGGTGTAGCAGGCCATGAACTTGCTCCTTTTTTCATAAACTGTTCTCTTTTAGAACAATTAACAAAGCTCAATGCACCCTCTTTCAAGTCATGCACTCCTCTGTGTTTCCAATAACATGGCGGAATGTTTTCTTGTAGATTTGGAGAAAGAGTGTGACCAAAAAAAAAATCAGAAATCTGGGTTTAGTTCAGAGATCTAGTAAGTACTTACTTAAATTCATTACATACTTATTTGTCCGTGAAGATGTGGAGCATGTTGAAGACTGAAGAGGTTAGAAAGTTTACTTTGAAAGATACACATCTGGCACATGCTAACTTCCTACTGTCAGAGGTCCTGTGTGATTTTTAACTTCTATGCTGGCCAAGCAAGATTAAAAAGTCTGCCATAGTGTAAGAAAACATCCTTAGCAGTTGAGTATTCACCCCTCTTTAAAGCTCTTCTCAATTGCAAGGCAGTTCTGCATTTTCTGCCATTTATTACATGAAATAATTTCAAATGGATATTAAATTCAAACTCAAAACCATCAACTCAAATCAATATGCATTTATAGTGAACAGTGGAAGGCCTGCAGTATGAGAAGGATGAACAGCAAAACTGACTGTAAAGTATGAAAGAGAAACACAGGGCAGTGGTCATTATCATTTGACACAGCTGATATAGCAAGAGGGGGTGGTTACTGAGAAATTTGGTCTTGCAATACCTGATGGTCCTCAGAAATTAAGGTGATTATGGTGGGTGCTCAACTTAGAAGGGGTGATCTGCTGCAGCAAAATATTAGAGAATTATGGTTTTCCCATCTAGGGGAATACTAAAACTCATGCAGGAAACAGCAAACCCTGGAACTGTACTTTACGCTTATTCCCTCTGGATGCTGCTCTGTGGCCAGCTTGTCTCCAGATCTTTCCCGTGTCAGCAGCACCACTGCAGCCACTACGAGCTGAAGGGATTCGTTCCCACGCCCCTGGTGCAGGTCCTTTGGAGGTGACAAAATCCTGCCAAGCTACAGAGGTGCTCATCAGGATGGCTAAACACATGATCCTGGGATGCTTTAAACCACAGGGTTTGTTAAGGTTACTGACAGGGATCAGCTCCCTTGTTCATCTTTGGGAACATCTTCAGGAATGTTTTTTTCCCGTGAAGTATCTCAAGGAATTTCTGTGGTAGCAGAAATTCTATAAACCTGAGATTAGGGCAGTAGTGAGTGAAGTTAGCATATCTAATCAAAATTGTGCAAAAAAGGTACAGTAAGAAACAAGATTGTACAGTAGGAAACAAGATTAGGTGATAATAAACCTCTTACTGCAAATTTTGAAAAAGAAATGAAAGAATGGAGAAAAAGATTCAATAAAGTGGTCCAGTTAGCTAAAAGCTTGAGCAAACAGGAGTGACAGCCCAAGAAATGGTTGCATTCAAAATGCATAAGTCAAAAGGGGCCTAAATCTAGGAAGTTAAAGTAAATAAATGGGACCCAATGTACATAAGATTTTAAAATTAAATCAGAAAATCATGTGTTTAATTCTGAAGGGAACAGTGTATGCCAGAGTATTGAGTTATACATTGCTGTATTGAAGAGTAGGTCAAGATCTTATCAGCTCTATTATGAGGAATGTCAATAAAAGGCTGTGCTATGATAAAATGTTTAATTAAAAATGAACATTGTGTAACAGATGAACTCTCTGTATTATACAGAAAAAGGAGTCAAATGGATTGCGTTCTCCAAGTTACAAATTGCAGTGAATCATTTTCCCTCCATCAAACATTCTTATCGCTACAAAGTCTTGTGTTAAAAGTTAGATTTACTTATACTACGATTTTTTACAAATTAGTGTAGGACCATACTTACAGGACACTTCAAACACTTGAACATCTGGAACAACTGTGAGGAGAAAAACACTAGGGTCTTGTTTTCTTGGTACTCTTTCAGGTGAATAAGTTGTTTGTTTTGGCAAGTTAATTAACAAAGCAAAATATTAATTACTGATTCAGCAAGTTGATCCAAAAGGAACAGAAACAAGCAAGGCTCAATATTTTGGTTCATTACTTATATAATATATATGTACTCAACATGACTGCCCTAAACATCGCTCACAGTTCAGTGCAGAAGGTGACAAACGACACCAGGAAGAGCACAGAGAACTGAATACAGCAACACCCATGGCAGACAGATATCATGATTATTCCCTGGTGAAAACACTTTACCCCATCCCCTCTGCGTGAGGCAGTGCCAGAGCCAGGATACTTATCTATGAGAGTAAAGGCAAAAAAATCCAAGATGGAAAATGTGTTTTTTACCAATTTTAAAGGAATGATGCAGAGAGCATTAAATGGTAAATTAGCACCATAGGACTAGGCAAAAAAGGGCTTAACACCTCATCGCCTTCCTTCCCAGCATAACTTTGTGTCACAAAGCATAACAGAACATTCATATGGACACTTGTGCCAGAATATGCAGAAGAGAAGATTTTTAATATCTCTGCCACTCAGCTTCAAACCCCCAACAGAGTATACACATGCATATGGAGACATACACTGCGTAAACTGTGTACTTCTTTAAACCCAGCCCAAACTGGGAGAGATTTATAATGAAAAACATTGAAAAATTCCTAAAACAGCGTACACCAATAGAATGAAACTTCCAATAGGAGATGATGAACCTGAGATATTGAAACAGATAACTCAGGTATCAGATGAGAGCATGCTCAGCATTTCATATCTGTCCCTTTTTCAGAAGCAATTAATAGTTGCATTAAGAGAACATCTCAGAGTCAGAAATAGCTTTGGTGTAGCAATCATGTTTTTCACCATCAAAATTTAGCTTCATATCTCACACAACAATTTTAATATACTCTTATGCCTACGGTATACAATAAGTGGAATATATTAGAGCAAAGAGCTGCACTGATCAGCTGATAGTAAAAAAAATATTATGTTGAAAATAAGAATTCTGGTGCCCTTTAGTCAAAGGATTTGTAAGTTATGAATGACCTGTGGGCAGCACATGCTCCAGCTGTGGGAGTGTGAAAGAATCTATTACTGTAGCAAGAATAATACTGAAGTGAATCTTTTCATCTATGGAGAAAGATAAACTTATCAAATCCAAACTGTTAGTAAGGGGAAAATCCACAGTATGCTCATGAAAGAATCTGCAGTCATAGAAACTGATGATATTAAAGAGCTATTAAGTGATCTAGTCTTCTTCTCAGAGTTAAGCCTTGTTTCTTGCAGTTCTTGCATAATAATATCTTACCTGTAGGTTTGTTGCCCGATCCCTTGGTAAATTGTTCTGAAGTCCTTTATCTTTTCATCAGATACCATTTCCTGACACTCAGTCTACAATTACCCATAATGATACTGTCATATTTAAGGACAGAAAAATATAGGTACAGAAACATATTTTCCTTCAAGCATAGGCTATCTCAAATCAACTACAAATAAACTTCAATAAGAGAGAATTATTACCTAAGAAGCAGATTTGGTAGCAATATTAAAAACTAAGTCCTCAGAGGAGGTCTAAATAGGGGCAAGAATAGAACAAATCTTTCACCAGGAGCCAGTAGAGATTCCCAGGGTCATGGCCTACTTGAAATTAAGAGAAAAACTCCTACTGATTTCAATGGGGCCAGGATATGGTCCCCATATTTTATCCATAGTATATCATCACAAATGTAAACTACAAATGAAGCATCATGAGGTGAGGTGACTATAATTCCTGGTGTTTTCATCCACTGTAATAACCAAGACCTCTCCCTGAACTCCAACAGAGGCAAATTAGTTCCGCATGTCAGATACCAACCGTAATATTTTCCCTTACACTTGGTACACAATGAGGGGATGCAGTACAGCATAGAGTAATTATTACATTTCTTTTTGTAAAATAATGCACGAAAGAACAACTCAGAAAAGAAGTCGTGCACTTAAAGGTTGCTAGGTCATGAAGAGTGTAAGTAGGAAAAACAATCAATGGAAAATAAGATAAATTAAGCTTCCCTTCCTGTCCAACACCTTCCTAGTTGTTGCTTTACTTGCTTCGTTTCAACCTTTCTTTCCTTGCAGGTCTCCTGGTACCCCTCATTTCCGACATCACCTCTGAATCTGGGATTACAATCTATTGCAATCTAAATTGAAACAGTTTTTACAGTTTCCTGAAAGAGAACTCTTAACGTATAGGATAGGACTGCTAAGCATAGGCAACTCATGCATTTTGCATACCCTACAGAATCCTGCCAAGGGCTCAGCTGCCATTCCAGATGGCTGTGGGTCTATTGCATGGTTTGTGTCATATTGACCAGTCCCATGTTTAAGCAACAAACTCTCACCTCAATATGTCTTTTACCACCAGTGAGAAAATAGTAAAAGAGAACCAAGGCCTTTAGGCATTACCTACTCATTGCACTGCACTTTGACCAGAGATTATGTACAATAACAATAACAAACAAGAACAATAACAACAATAATGATGATAATATTATGCAAACCTTCTTCAAATCACTCTCCGGAAACCATTCTGTTAGGAAATAATCTTGGCTGTGGAAGGCTAACTAGGATATGCTCTTTCTGATGACATGTGCTTAGGGACTACAGACTGTACCTGTAGTCACAGGTAACAGTCACAGCAGCCCAAGAATGCTTTGGAACAAAACTGTGACACAAATAAAAGTTCATGGAATATTGTAGCCCACTACAACACTCAGACTCATTAATTACTCTGTTGAGTAAATACCAACACAGAGGAAACACCAAAACCAATGACAAGCCAAGGTGAAGTCAGACTTGGAACGCCTGTCTGACTTCACTTATATTAAACAAAAAAGTGACTATGAAGAACTCCATCAGGCCTTGTGGAAAAGAATGAAACCTACCTCATTCTGAGAAGCCACTCTCCTTTGCTAGTACTACTCAGTGCTGAACGTGGCATTGCTCAGAGTGGAGCATCACAGCAGACAGAAGCTGACATCTATGGAAAATGTTTCTTTCCAGACCTGTAAAATAAAACCAAATCATAGTCCTTTCAGAAACAAAGACTATGTAAAAACACTGCACTGTATAATTCCAAGATTATTTCAATTCAAGTCACCCTTGTTAAGTTATTGTTTCACAAGGATGAAAAAAACAATTAGAAAAACAACAACAAAAACAAATGGAGAAACAAACAAAGAAATCCTTCCCCCTCCTCAAGCTGGCAAGTTCATCTTGACTTCTAGAGTTCAAGCCATGTTTTTATGGATTTTATTTACAAATATAACAAAGTGCCTTTCTTTGAAAACCTGGTTTTCACCATTTAGAAGTAGAAAGTTTATAATAGTTTCAAAGTAAAGAAAAGTAAAAATTTGTAAGCTTTCATGTATTTGCCAAGTATCCAGTATACAATAGAATGTTGTCTACCAGGGTAACCATTTTGAAATATCCCACAGAATCATTTATGATGGAAAATTAATCAACACTTTTTCAACAAGACCACGACACTGTCACGTCCAGTTGTATCTTAAACACCTGAAGGGACGGTGACTCCACCACCAAATTGTAGAAGTGTGAAGATAAGCTCTGTAGAATTAGACAAAAGTGAAGTGATCTATGTTGATCAAACTGATGGTCATATAACTGGAATTTCATTAATTTTTCTGAGGATGCATTAACTGAAGTGGAAACTGCTCCTAAATCCACACAGACTTGTATACAATCAATATGAACACACAGAGAAAGGAAAACTGGATAGGGAGGAGATGATTATTTTAGTGCAAGCTGAGAGCACAAGAAAGACAAATCCAATTTAAAAAATATACAAAATGGATAAACATTATCAGCAGGCATTCTATTTTCAAAAGGTTTTGAGCTAAATTCAAGACAGTTTGTAAGCATGCATAACTTCAGTAGAGTGACAATCAAGTTTACAAGAGACTAATTTAATACTTTATTGTATTGAGTACAAATTACCTCATCTCTTTCTTACTCTCTTTGGTCTGGAGTAACAAAACCCCACTAGCACCTTCTTTTAATTAAAGTATGCAGACTACAGTTAAATTATGTCATTTTAAGACAAGGAGAAAATATCTTGCAACAAAGTGTCTTTTTGCATTTGAAGTTCTTTCCATGACTGAAGACAGAAAATAGGTATTTTTCAATAATCTGTTCTAAGAAGTTTGTGAATCAGGTGGCTACTGACAGAAGAGAAATGAAATATTTTTCCTTATAACCGATGTATCTGAGATTAAATAACTATTTCTACACGATAAATTTCTTTTTCAGTTGAAAGTAATACATATTTTAGATATGCGCAAAGATAATTACTCTAATATAATATAAATCCCATTCATAAATCTCAAATGTTAAATTATCATAGAATCACAGAATGGCCTGGGTTGGAAAGGACCTTAAAGATATCTCCTTCCAACCCGCTGTCATAGGCAAAACACCTTCCCCTGGACCAGGTTGCTCAGGGCCCCATCCAACCTAGCCTTGAACACTTTCAGGGGTGGGGCAGGCACAACATCTCTGGCAAACCTGTGCCAGGGCCTCACCGCCCCCACAGGAAAGAATTTCTTCCTAATCTCTAGTTTAAAACTGTTCTCTGTCAGTTTGAATGCATTCCCCCTTGTCCTGCCACTATAGGCCCTTGAAGTATTCTCTCTTCATCTTTCCTGTTGGCTCCCTTCAGGTACTGTAAGGCCACAATTAGATCACCCCAAAGTCTTCTCTTTGGCAGCCTAAACAACCCCAGTTCTCTCAGCCTTTCCTCACAGCAGAGCTGCCCCATCCCTCTGATGCCCTTGGTGCCTCCCCTGGCCTGGCTCCAGCAGGTCCCTGTCCTTGCTGTGCTGGGCCCCCAGAGCTGGGTGCAGCCCTGCAGGTGGGGTCTCAGCAGAGCGGGGCAGAGGGGCAGAATCCCCTCCCTGCCCTGCTGCCCACGGGGCTCTGGATGCAGCCCAGCTCACGGGGGGCATGTCCAGCCTCTCATCCACAGCACCCCCAGGGCTGCTCTGGGTCTGCTCATCCCCAGCCTGGACTGGTACCAAGGGCTGCTCTAACCCCAGTGCAAAACCTTGGACTTGGTCTGTCAAACCTCATGAGATTCCCACGGGCCACTTCTTGAGCTTGTCCAGGTCCCTCTGGCTGGCCCTGTCCTTCAGGAGTGTCACCCACACCCCTCAGGTTGGTGTCATCTGCAAAAGCTGCTGAGGGTGAGCTCAATCCCTTCGTCCATGTCATTAATGAAGATATGAAATAACGCTGGTTGCAACATATTTGTCATGTCTGGGTATCTGCTTACATGGATACAAGACTAAACCACAAGAGACCCATGGTTCAAACCATCAGACATGGACACACCGAATATGAGATCCAAACATGAAAAAAGGCCTGACATGCTTCTAATTAGTTTTCTTTATTGGCAAGCACAGATATCTCCAGACACAAACCCATGCACAAGTAAAATTATTGGGTTTTAACTACTTTCTGCATAACATTTCTAGCCTTTGAAATACATATTTTAATGCCATCAGTCACTGGTGTTGTTTTTCCTATGTGGCTTGAGGACTAAATGAAAATTTCAGTCCCTCAAGCAGTAGCCATTCAATATAAAATTCGTAGGACAGTAGGACATTTTCCTTCATTACCACTTTGCATAACCTGATGTCCCTACTCACATTCACAGCAAATGTCACTCTTCATAAAAGCACAGAATAACCTGAAACATGTACTAAATAAATCAGATCTTAGGGGGGGAAGCAGTTATGAAGAATACTTGATACAATTCATCCATGTCAAGGAACTTTGGTCAAATCCATTTTGAATATGCTGAAATGAGGTCCACCACCAGCATTCTCTACTTCATAGCTGGGCAAACTTGACATTTAATACATAAATTATGAAGATGGATCAAAATCCACAGAATAAGAAGTTTTAAGTTATGTTCAAAATTACAAAGTGTAAGTCTTTAATAAGGGGCTGAAAACACATTTCTGAAATCAGTATCTGGTGGGATGTCAGAAGAAGAGCTACAATGGGAATCAAAATTTTTATTCCTAAAGCAAAACAAAACCAAATTCTCTGAGAGACAATAGAACTCATGGAAGGGGAAAAAATACCAAAATGAAATTTCATGATACTGAGATGTTAAATGCTAAATGCTATTACAGTTCTTCCCTTGGACAGGGAAAGACAACTTCTTATTTAAGATAAGTGCAATAGGAACAAACAACCATGAAATATCCATGGCCTGATGCCTTCCACACTAAAATAAAAGTTAAGTAAAATCTTCAAGCTTTGCCTAAGAATTCTATGGTTTGAACCATTTGCTAAAAGAAAGATGTAGGAAGGTTCTGCTCCCACCCAAGGTCCAATTCAAACCATCTTGTGACCCCATCCTGCATTAGTTGCTCTCTTGGAGGGGTGAACCCTCAATGGAAGTTTCTCTGGGCTGCAACTTCTACCTGCACCTGAGGGATAGAGGCTGTGCTTTTTCCAGTGTGTAGAAAAGAAAGATCACAGGTCTGCCTAAAAAATTGCATATAAAACAGAGAAAAATGGGTATTCTAAAAGACACATTTGGTGCAGGGCTGAACAGCCACCACTGGCTGAACAGGCATTCTAGGGCTCTTGCTCTTTCCCGAGAGTCAGTGTGAAGGTGTCTAGGAAGTGGCATCAGCAGAGCCCGTGTTTCTGAGGGACAAGACTTCACTGGCAGAGGAGTGGGAGATGCCTGCATTCCATCATCTACTTCGCTTTCTACATTAATTTTTCCTTACCTAGATTTATAAAAGGAAGATACTATGATAGGATTATAGTATGAACAAAGGGGACAAAGAGTATTCTGTTTGATTTTAAGGCCCAGTCAGACTTATGTCCAGCAAAAATTTAGGAATATAGAAAAAAAAAATTATCTATAAGGTTTTAAAAATTCTACTATCCAAATGCCAAATTTAGCAGACTCAAATTGTGAAAATAGAAATTTTTTTGAATTAATAGTTGCTCACCTTTCAGTTTTGTAAACTGAAACTTCAACTCCTACTTTCTGCTCTTTATTTTTAAAACAAATACAAATTTCTTTCACTGAACAAGACATAGGTGGCTAAAGTACTAGTCTTGATCTCCAAAGAATCTGGAGTTAATTTGAAAAGATGCAGATAATTCTGATAATTTTTAGAATGAAGGTCACAAACAGAATTCTGAATTTTTCAAACATTATTAAAAAAAATTCATAGAGGGCCAATTTGCCCTGAGAAATGTCACTTCTCTCACATCATTAAGTCAGAAACAGAAGTGCTGGGATTCTTTCTTAAAGGTGTTTGGCAAATGGAAAATATAGTAAACTAATTATAGATTAATATAATTATTCTTTAATATATATAACATAATTTCTAGACTATATACTACTTTTTATACCTAGCACAGTCAATGGAAACAAAAAAATATGGACTTTCAGGACTGTGCCTGATGGGATACTTCTTTTTTTTCCTTCTCACAAAGAACATAGAACTTACTTACCTAATTGGGCTAGGATATTAACTATCTAAATATATTTATTATCTCTTTAGGCTTTGTATTTACTATGTTATACTTAATGATTTATTTTTATTGTTACTATGGTTTAAAATTTAGAACAGCAGCAAAGAAATAAATTTTTCTTTGCTAAACAGAAATTAGGTGGGAGATCCATAAAACAAAAAAAAATGCTGCAAAACTCATTCTGTAAACCTGAGGTCTAGTTCCCTTTTGAAAACATCCTCAGCAATTGCCATTTGCTGCCATTCAGTTTTATGACAGCAGATTATTGCAGAAAATAAAGTTTGAAATTAATTTGAAATGAATTTTTCACCAGCCACAGTTCTGGCATGGAGCATTTGTCACCTTAACAAATGTGTACTAGAATTAATCTTCATATTGTACAAGGCTTCCCCAGTAGCTTCACACCAGAGCAAATCACAGAGAATTATCAGATTTATTATCTCTTTATTGATATTTCTGAGGCATTTGGATGGATTGATTCGGATGTGCTACTCCTTGGACATATTAGATAGATTACTTAACAAATTTCCGAGCAGCTGCCTGTGACCCGGTCAATATCTCCCAAGAAGTTCCTGCTCACAAACACCCATCACTTGCCAGGAGCACAAACAGTACCAACAGAGGAAGTTAAAGCACCCCAATCTTGCCTTATGAATTTAGACTATATCTGGGGCTTAGTAAGATGCCTCTTTGCATAAATGCTTTGAAAGGTCTCTATTTTTCTACTGTTATCCAATGTTCAAAAGGAAATGTTTCTCAAGAGACAAATCATTCTTATATTACTACTTTTTGCTTTTAAAAATGCCAGCTTCTGACAAGAAGGACAGTCTTCTGTAGCAGGTTTTAGTTTGAACTGTGGAGTAGAGCAGATGGAAGGACACTTAGGAATTTTTTAAGGGTCTCTACATGATAGAATCTGGTGATGGGACTTCTGGCTTACCTCAGCAGATTCACACCCTGGCACAGTTTTTCCCTATCTGTGTTAAATGCATCACATCTCCTGATGGGAGAAAACTGCCCTCCCCACATATCTCATCCTACTGCCTGGTAATGATGGGCTGTTCCTATTTTACCATTACTCAGGAGTCTTTGTACTCTACAAAGGCTGTTTTCTGACTAGGACTGTGCATTCCTAAATCTGCTCAACTCACCTCCCACTCATTCTGTAGGAGTGGCCCTACACAAATGCCCTGAAATCTCAGGGTAGCACAGCAGGCTGAGTCACCTCACCTGCCAGTCAGGTTCCCAGGAGGCCAAGCAACCTGGAGCTGGGATGTTGCTGTACATCCCACAGCCAGGGATGGAAGAGCTTGTCTCAGCCTGGGAAAAAGGGCAAGGACCCCTCCTTCTCCTTTCTGTCCTTCAGCAATACTCTATCAGAAGTAAGGGCTGGATGGGACAGAGGGCGGAAGGAAGAGGGGGAGACTGCAAGGAAGGGAATTTGGGAGGAAAGAAGACAGTATAAAAGTCCTCAGCATGTTTATCAGATCACTGTGTCCAGCTCGGGGCAATAGGGAATACCAAGGACATGTCAACATTACCTCTCATATATTTCACCCAGAGCTGTAGGAGGGCACCTTTTTCAGGAGATGATGTAGAGGAGGGGCCAGATTTCAGCAGTGTTTCCTTACACCGTACCATCTTTACAAGTCATGCTAACCATGGAAGGGGAAGGACAATGCTGTTGGCTCATTCCTCCAAATCTGTTATTTCTTATTTTAAATACAGAAAGAGACTCTTTGACCAGTTTCTCAGACAGTATGATGGCTAAGCCATTTCTATTCTGTGCATGAAGAGGTCAATACACACTTTTTGAGAAGCCCTTTTTCAAGGAAATGCTCCACCTGCCAGGCTACAGGGTGATTCTGGCTACGTCTTGGTACTGAGGACCTGATGCCCATGCTATGAACATTCCAATTCGTTTGCCTCTGTGGTTTGAATGCCTGGCTGGGGAAAATCTCCCACATCTGTTTCATCTGAAATGAAACTAGTTCATGTGCTTCAAAATGTGAAGTGAAATAATATATTATTTTTTTCTGCAAGCATATTTCACATGAATCCCTATGAACTGCTTCTGAATTGAAGGAAGATGATGGATAACCTAGAAGTGATGAGTCAAGGAATTGAGAAAGGTGGTTGAATTATTGGTCATGTTAGTAAAAGTGAAGGTAACAAATATATTCAGAAAATTTTATTCACTGAAAATGTTTTTCAGAAAATTTAGGCTGATTAACTCAATATAATAAGATAAAACATAAATAGGGACTGACTATTAAGTTTTTCTGAATATTTTCCAGAGTAATTCAAGATGAGAGTCCAAAGATGAATTTAGATATCTAGAGAGAGACAGAGACTGCAAGTACTTTTTCTGTTGGCAATATGAATAGAAAAAAAAATTCAGTAAAGAGTCTTCACATCACAAATCTTTCCCAGTAAAAGGAGTTCTCTTATCTAAATTATGCAACTAACAAAAAAGAAAATGAGATCCTTAGCGCATGGTCTTTTTCACAGAATTTGATGGACTCTAAAGCCAAACACGTAGAAAAATTAAACTGAATTTACTCATTGATCAATATTCAAAAGTCCCTCTACAAAGTTTTCTAAGAATTCAAAGTTTACCTGAGAATATTTCATTTCTTGTTATCCAGATTCATGTATTTCTGAAGAGCTAGAAATTTAGAATCAACAATTCACTCCTTTCAGTGGTAAAAGTACAACAGATGTACAAGAGTACAACCTGTGCATGCTGGGATTATTAAGGAAGCCTGAGGTAATAAAATGTTCAAAATACTTTTCAATTCAATGGAAGTGAGACTTCCAGCTCCTTAAGGCTGTTGAAAATTATATTTTCCAATATCCTTGAAACAAAGAAATTAAAATTTTGATAAACCTTCTGTGAACTAGTAACTATTGATTATTTAATGGTTGATTAAACTTTCTTACTAACTGCCTCTGGAATTTCACATTAAGAACATTAGCACTCATATTTCTATTTTTCATAAATGTCAATTCTGTCTGAAATTGTGTGTTATTCAACATGAAAGATATCTTGAAAATAATCCTGCATAGGCATTCGATATGGAATAAAAGCAATCCACTGAATGCTACCAACAATGAATCAGTTAAAATATAGTTAAATAAGTAAAAATATGAGCAATTTTTAGAACTTTTTCATTTTCAGAACAGAAAACAAAATTCCATGATGGTTTTTCCTATTCCTGTATTGTACACCCTTTATCCATGTGCTACATCCAAAGGCATGAAAACCTTGCTTCTGTTGCAATGAAATGCAAAAGCAAAATCAAACAGCACAAAACTATTTTTAAAAAAATAACTTCTTGGCTTTCAGCCAGCTCCAGTGGGTAGTTAAAGTCTAATACTTGAGAAAAGCACTCCCTGCACTGCCCCACAGAACAAGTCCAGTGCCAGCTCCTCTCCTGCCCAGGGCAGGGATAGTTCATCCTTGCCTTTTCCTTTATTACTGAGCAAAAGGCATTTCTATCAATACTTCTGAGAAGCTTTTAGCCAGCTGTAAACTACTTTGCAACTTATAGGACCTGAAGTTTCTGGCTGGGAAAGATTCGTGGTCATGTGAGATTATGCAGGAAGAAGTTTGGTGTGCACAGACCTAATGGGGAAGTTACATGGGGTTCCGTAATTAATAATTTTGGGAAGTGGAAACACCTAGAACATATGAAGCTTGGAGATTTCTCTGTATAAACATTAGAACTGGAAAAAGAGAAACTTGTGTTTGGTCTAATAATTAAAAAAAAATCTCAAATAGCAAATAAATACAAATCTTTCGATGCAGCAATAAGGAACAACACTACTGGTTTGCATGCCAGGTCAATTTTATTCCTTTTAAAATATGGAGAAATGAGGGCACTGGAAAACTGCAGCTTTCCATCACTAAAAGAGTAGGCATTAACTAAATGCAAGATTCCTAAAATTTGTGTATCCCGCCTACAAATACCTTCATAGCCTTCACTTTTCCTGCAGGGCACGCTGGTTTTGTCCTTCAAAAATCTCTCTCGCATGAGACCTGAAACCCTCATTGAACAAGATACAAGCAGAACAATGGAAAAGGTCTTAAAAGGCCATATACAATATATCCAAACATGAAAGGATCCAAGTTTATAGAGCAAAGTAAACACTTTACAATATTTGTAATCAACATAGGGAGTCTTTTATTGCTTTGCAGAAATCTAAGCCAAGAAAAAGTTGCAGCTCTTTTATTTTTTAATGATGCAGCATGCTGTTAATTTGCGTATAATGCCAAAAAGCTCCATAATGTTATTCAGGAAAGAGTTGTCTAGAAACCTCTCAATGTCATAGATAAAATTGAATCTGAATGGCTAAACCAATTTGAAAACAAATCAATTCAAAACTAATTTTATCCACAACATGCAGTTTTTTAACAAACATCTTTCACTACAACAGAGCTACTAGTGACATCCTTAAGACAAATACATTTATTCTGTTCCTGATGTTGCATACAAAACAGAAACACCTTTCTGGTACTACTTAGGCTACTGAGAAAACAAATGTCTGAATCCTTCCTTTTTTGTTGTCCCATTCCCATCATTAAAAACAAAGTCCTTCTCACAGCTAGGCAAGCACCTTGGAATTTCTCCTGCTCCGACTTCCTGCCTATTCACCAAAACCATCCACTTGCTCTCCTGGAGTTTTAAGGTCATTCCAAAACTCCACAGAGAGGGTCTCTTCCCTTCTGGCCTGAATAGGTTGCCACTGGTTGGAAATCCTAGCCAAGAGGTGAGTATTCTCATGCCTTTTGTACCCAGATGCTGCAGGTATGGGATTGGTCCTTCTCTTCATGGAATTAATGAAAGGCAAAAACCTCCCAGAGCCCATCATACTTGATTACACTGCTGCTACCTACCACTCACACGCCAAGAAAACCAACATGATTGTATAAAGCAAAGCACAGTGGCAAGATAAATATCTCCCCTGCACTTGTTTGGCTCTAACAACTAAGTATCAAAATAAGAACTTGCAATAGTAAGAGATGCAAGGGACAAAGGACTGAAAAATGGGGGGGGTTATCGTCCAAAAAACTTTGAGAATTAACCACCTCAGTTCCATCCCTGAATTTGCACAAGAAACAATCTTGGAAAATGCATGAAAAAATCAACCAAATAAATTGCACTTGTTGATGAAGTAAGGATTTTTAAAAAAATATACTTAATCCTTATTAATGCATAAAAAGATAGTGTGTTGTGTCTTTCAAAAAAGCCGTGTTAGCCCAAAGAGCAAATTACTTCCCACTCTGTTATCCTTCCCATAGTTATAGTCTAGCTCTGAGCATTAATGTGAAGCAATATGAAATTTCCTTTTATACTTTCTATTACATTTGCGTTCAGCCTGAAAATCCACCTTAACCTTCTAAGTACTGCATCACTCTTACTCTCATTTTTTTGCACTGGAATAAGGAAAGCAAAAACATTTTTAAGAAATGAATTAATAACTTAGAAAATCTGAAACAACACAATCTTTTGTAATCTCTACTCACCCATTTATAATTACACTTCTATTAGTTTTTATCAAGACAATTCCCTACACAATTACAGTCCTTTCAAAGAAAGAAGAAAAAAGGCATCTGAATAAATGCAAAAACATTTTTGCCCAAGTTTAAGTTTCAAAAGGAAGCACAGAACCAGGCTGTTCTTTCCTTTATTCTGAAGCACCCAGAAGTTGCTTCAAAATGTGCTTTCGGTTTTCTCATTAACCTTTAAAGCATCTTAAAATCACTTTGGAAAATAATAATAACAAAAAAACCCACAACATCACAAGGTAATAAGCTTAGTTTCTTTTCAGGAATTGAGGAGGATTTGTTCTACTGTCCAGTGCATTCCTTCAGGGGTTTTACTTCTTTGTCCTGTAAGGATTTTCTGTCCTTCCAGTGAAGGGAAAAATATTACCCTGTCCCGGTATTTACAAAATTGTATCACTATTACAAATTCTTGAAGAATTGTTCAACAGCCGGAAAGTGTTAGAAAAGGAACATATTTCTTCCTGCACAACAAAGAATTCAAAGTAATTTTTCTATTAATATTATACAGAACATTTTTGGATCCGTTCCTACTAAACCCTTGTTAAAAAGTCCTGTGGGACTGAAGTCATTCAGGACATTAATGATTTTTAATTTTACAATTACAAAGAGATATAATTTGACCTCAAAGTTCAAAGTCAAACTTCCAAACTGGTTTGAATAACACAGGGTTTTCCACTGAACAGAAATACAGTTCTTCCAGTAAATAAATGGAACTATAAATGATGCATCTATTTAAATATTGACGAGGAAAAAAACACAACAAACAAAGAATGACATTTATTCTGAGCATTAGGTTGATTTTCTATTTTAACAATAAATAGACTAAAACAGGTTGTCTTTTTAATGTGTTTCTATCATTTTCACAGAGGGAAGACACTGACGAAAGCCTGAAGTTTTTATTTCAGTTCATTCTGCCAAATGAACCCCTGTTTGTGCAGAACTTCTTTTAAATAGATGCTTTATTTAAATCTTCTTGAAAATTCAAAAAGAAGACTTGAGGAAATTTAGAAACACTATTATTGTTATTATAACACTTCTTTGTATAGAATACATCCCACTGGAAAATACTATAATATAAAACTAATTGAAATAGTTTCATAAACCATTTCACATCCATCTCTCAAATTTTATGAGAGCACTGTGGATCTAAAAAAACACTTCAGATTCATTCACCTCTGTCAACAAATAAGGAAATTTAAGGATTATAAGCAGTGATAAATTTAAATTTAAAGGCCTCCATTCATCTTGATAAAGAATATCAGTGCATAACTTAGTTTATGTATAACTAAACATATTCAAAATGCAAATGGTTTATAACCTAGGCACCAGACAGGCTCTAATACTAGCATTCAACAAATTCCTAGAACTGTACCTATACCAATGCTGAAGCACCTGAGCCATAACTTTACTTCCATATCTCAGTGGGACTTCTCCAGGAGTGAAGTTACTCCCTCTGTTAGCATCTGTTAAATGAGATTCATAATTACAGCTGGCAGTTGGAAAACTGAAGTAAAAAATGAATTAGCATCTCAAATATTTCAGTATATATACTATTCCCATGTCACCAATTACAGTCCCATCTGTATAAAACTGTACTAGAAATACTTGTATTGTAATATCCTTCCCTTTCATTTCCAGATACTTCACTTGCATTGGAAAATAAATTTTAAATTTTGTTTTTTACCACCAATCACCCTGCAGAATGATCAGCAGTGCTATAACCAGCAACAATGCACTACCATTGTACAATTGATTTCTTAATGTTGGAGTGAATTTATTTCCACAGCAGTAGGGTTTTTATTATTTCTGAGTTCTTGACCATGTTAACCATCCCTTTATACATAGATTAAAAAAAAAATATGTGTAGGATATCAGACAGAAGTAAGCAAGAAGGTAAGTTGTCTTAAAAGATGAGCTTTTTCGGTGAACTTTGGCATTATGCTTTTTCCCCCTCCTTCCTTCTACTTTCCTGCTTCTGTAGAAAAAATAATTCACTACAGTATTTATAAAACTCAAAATAAAAAAAATCCTCAAAAAATGTGTGTGCTGTTAGAAAAGTCGGAGCAGTCTCAGCTTTTTTTTCTTTTTCTTTTTTTTTTTTTTTAAGAAAAGAACTTATCTTGAGGGCAAAAAGCAGTCCAGAAGTATATGGCATTTAATATTTTGCAGAATATATGTCTACAGAATATACTCTGTGTTTCTGAAGAATAAATCTCTCTCTACTGAAGTAGTTGTGTCTTGCCAAGGAGTCTGAAAAAATGATAGCAGTTCAATCCAAGGTAGCCTAGATAATAATTTTATTCAATGAAATGGAAAATCTCATTATATATATATTCTATTTATCTTTTAGCTTCCAGACACACACTCTAGTATTATCAGAAATACAAAAAGCCTCAGTATAAGAGAGAAATTTTGCAAATTATCATAGAACATGCTTTATCTCTGGTAAACTAAAGAGAAAACTCTGAACTGAGAAAATGAAAAGAAAAATTTACCTGGTTTGAGAAAGTCCTGAGACCATCTAATGTAGTGGTTCCCTATACAACTTTAACAAAAGAATTGGACTCTGGACTCCATAACAAAAGAAAAATAGAATGCAAGCTCTGTAATCAGAATTGAAAGAGACATGAAAATAAAGAAAAATAGAGCATCTTTATCTAAGAACTATTCTGTCAAATTAGAACTAAAATAATTTCATTTCATTAAAACTTATACCTTTAAGGTTTGTATAAAGGTAAATAATTTACAAGCATACCTAGGATTTTTTTTTCCTAAAACTGGCAATTCTGTGAAGCTTCAGAGAAGTTTGAGAAAAAAATTATAGGGAAACAAAAACGATACTTCAATCTGTTTCCCAATACTAAGCTTTATTTTACATTATTAATTTAAAATGTAATGATGTATATGAAATAGAAAGGTTGAAATTCCACAAGTGCTTCCTCCCAGGAGTCCCACTTTGAATATGTTTTCCCAGACAAATAGGACCATCTACAAGTATTGTCATGTGAAGAATCAGGCATCCTCACTGCCCCCAATATTTATGAAATATATTAAAACAGCAGACAAACCCTGTCTGCATATAGCACTTCTGTTATGACACAGTATTTTACTTTACAGTATTGTACTTAAAAGCCTATGTCATTGTAAAGCTGTAAAGCTCTTTTCTAAAGTGTCATGGAAAAGTGTGTTAAAGTATTCCTCAAATCTTGTGAACTACAAAAAAAAAAAAACAAAACACCAAAAAACCAAACAAAATAAAACCAAACAAATACTGCTTGCAGGCACAACTATGAATTATGTTGTCCAGTACCAGAAATCTATGCAATAACATCAACTTACAATGCTTATTATGAGACTGAACATTTGCCATGTGAATAAATTTAATCACAAGTAGTCTCTTCACAAGTTGGACAAAGTGGGGGTTTATAATTATATAACCTTAAATTTTTATGATAGATTTTGTAGTTAACTGATAACCCAGCTGTTGGGGATTAATACTCATAAAAGTGTTTGCATGTTTCAAATACCTCCTAAAACTCATATTGTATTAGGGAGCCGTTTGTATGAAACCACTGGATAATCAGCATTCAAGTACATCTGAAATACTGCGTTTCCATGTATGAAATAGTTAAGGGGAACAGGCAAAAGTCCTGGAAGAGGTAACATGGATTCGAATGTTTCCTCCCTTTCATTCGTGGCTGAAAATGTAGCTGTAAGACATGTAGTTTATCAAAAAGAGCATTAAGGAAAAAAAAAGAATATATGAAAATAAACCAAGGCAGGTAAAGCAGTCAAATGTAATAGCTTATTTACTCCATGACACGCAGGATGCTGACAGAATACTTTTAACAACATGGTATTCCTTTAACGGAGACAATTGCTGCATCAGAAGCGACACAAAGTGAAGACAGGCAAGATGACCATTTATCTCCACACAGGATAAACAAAAAATCAAACAAAACCAAGCCCCCAAACCATTAACATGGGGAACAGAAAAGGCCTTCTTGAAACGCTAAGTCAACAGAGGGACAAGCAGGTGTTTGCATTCTCTGCAGTTTAACTCACGGGCCTCATTATGTGCCTCACAGTAAGAAAAACAGTTTCATTTGTAGATCTTGCCGGGAAACAAAGAATTTCGACAAGGAGTCCCGATAAACATCTTACGCTGTTAAACATCACCGGGAGAGAGAGAAAAAAATCTCCCCCGCTGCAAGCAACCCTGGGCATCTTTTGTTCCCTGATAAATATTTGCTTTTGTCTTTTGTGATAAGGTCTGCTGCCTTCGCCTCGCACACATTGA
>WBMY01001698.1:299286-371938 GCA_013397315.1 Donacobius atricapilla | reverse complement strand
GGCCGCGCCGGGGCTGCACCTCCTGCGTCCCACGCTCGGTACCGCCCAACAGCGGCCGGGCCCCGGCGGGCAGGGAAAAACACTGCTGTGGTCGCTGAGGGGTTTTCATGTTTTCTGGTTGGGTTCGGTTAGGGTTTTTTCTGGTTTTTCTTGGGTTTTGTTGTTGTTGTTGTTTTGGGGTGTGGGCTTTTTTTTGGTTTGTTTTTTTCTGAAGGGGGTTGGGTCTTTTGTTTTTGTTTCGGGGTTTTTCGGTTTTGGGGGTGGTTTTTTTTTGGTTTGGGGGGGTTTTTTGGTGGGTTTTTTGGGTCTTGTTTTTGTTTTTTTGTTTTTTTTTTCCTCCATGGGGTTAGACGGGGCTGCTCTTCCCACTAGACTTTTGTTTTTAAATCCTTTAAAGGGTAACGTCCACTTTGGGGTTTGCCTCTTCGTCACCACTCAAAGCTAACACATCAAGACCTTCTTACCAAAGTGAAGAAAAAGAGTAGCTTTAATAATTATTTCAAATATTCTGTCTAAAAAAAAAGAGGGAAAAAAAAAAAAAAGCAATGCCACACTCTATGGGCTGCAATGTTAGTTCTCTGAGGACTTCACCTGTTTTAAGTACTAGGGTTGGAATACACAAATAGTTTTCCCAACGCTGTAGTAGTTTGAAACACTGAAAAGAAAATCTAAGGGACAAAATCATTATAAACTGTTTATGCACACAAAAGCAGTACATGGCTACCAAAGATCTTAGTCCTTATGTGTATGTTCGTTTACTGGAATTAATCCTCTTTATCATGTTGACTGCCTGCAGGACCCAGTCCTGGAATATTCTTGTGTGCCAGGTGCTAGGAACAATATTATTAGAAGAGGTTTCACTGCAAGTCTAAGGAACACAGCAGTTACCTCCTTGCATGCCTCAGGACAACACTCCCACTCATAACCAGAGACTTATTACTTGAGTCTGTATGAAATTTTGACAAAAAAAAAAAGGTATGAAATAGGGAGAATTAGAATGCAAAATTTAAAGGCACATGATATAAGTAAGAAGAAATGCAGCAAGGATATTCCACTAGGAAATCTGCACAAAGTTGCAAGAAAGAATAATTCCCGCAATCCAAATATAAACCACAGAAGATTAACTCATCCTGTGGACAGGACATAGTTGTGAGGGGTCTTCCTTTGGTTAAATATTCAGAGCACAAAGTGGCATTTTTTTCCTTCAAAACTTAGCAAAATAAACTACATTTCTGTAATATTTGTACCATGTTTCAGAGGGCACTTTTTTTTTTTCTCCAAGACTATCAAAATTTTATTTCATGAATGAATTTGTATGACACTAAAGACAACACCATAAACAGAAGAAAAAAATTGTTAATGCAAATAAATCAAAGTCATTCTATCCTTCTCTGGCCATCTGTCTCTCCATGAATACACATGCGGAAAATAGAATTTGCTAAAAGCAGCTATTTTAAGTCAATCACATTATTGCTCCAAGTAAAAAAAAAATAAGAGCCGAAAGTGCTAACAGTATCATCTTACCTACCTTTTAAGCAAAAGCGTTAAAACACAACACACAAGAAAGCCTGCAAGCTGACAAAGACCCTGGAGCAGCAACAGCAATTGACCCAGTGAAAATGAATCAGACTCACTTCTGGATTTTTTTTTTAATAAGACAGATTATTTCCCTACATATTGACACATCAAAAACTTATGATTACAGATCAACTTGATATTACAGTGCATACCATTCACTTCTATGCTCTTAACAGGTTTTCTCACCAAAACACTCATTCAACAAGAAGCATTTTTTATGATCCCATAAATGATGTGTTAATCGCTTTGAACTGAGACAGGTAAATGCACTTGCTTTGCATAGACTCATTTCATAAGCTGTCTAGGAGCTGTCAAGTGAAAGCTCTATTTTTTTTTAGCCTCTTGAACATCCTAAAACTTCAGTGTGAAACTACGGTTAATTTTCTTAACAGCCCCACAAATCTGACAGGATTGTTTCAAGGTAACCATACACTTATTACTATGTGTAAGATCAGTGCCTAAAAGACAGTACTTTAAAAGTAACATAATCAAAATCTTTGGCGTTTCTGTTTTGTGTATCTGTGAATAGTGGAATGCCATGAGGATACATTTACATTTTTTTAGGGAAGGAATTCTATAATAAACAATAATGACAGTGCCACAGACAGAATAACATCTTTTCATAGTTTCTGTGAATTTGATGAAAAAAAAAGCCATAAACAAGACCAAGCAGTGTGATAGAATTAATCCAAGATTATCTTAATTGACCCTCTTCATTAATACGGTGAAACCATATCCACTTAAGAGAATTCAAGAGGACAATAAGTAGGCAGGAGTTACCCAACTTCAACATCAGCATTGGTCTGACAATATCAAACAACCATGCAGAATACTGGACACAAACTAAATTAAGATAAAGATTAAAAGCTTTTGTCGCTTACAGAAGGACCAACAAGAGACTTACTTGCATATCAGCTTTTATTTACGTAGGCAGAACAGATAAAGGCAGCTGTAAACTTGAGACTACTTTGGTATGCCAGGGATATGCTTCTTAGCATATTGTTATACTCTAGAAGAGTGAGATAAAGAAAACCTTTTCCAAAGGCAATCTGGGCTATTTTTTCTGCCTACAGAGTCTGGGGCCAAAAGGAAGACATTTTTATTTATCAAACAAAATGTGGTAGGACTATTTGTAAGTGGTTCAAACATATTTAAGATATACTGAAGTGCACTTAGCACCTACTTCAATATCTGACCAGTTTAAATAACACATGACTAAAACGTTAATTGTTAATCAGAGAAAGCTGGAAACTTTACTTAAGGAGCTATGGATCATAAGTTAACCTTGTCTTTATTAATTCAGTTGGAAACGGAAGGAAACAAAGGCAAATACGTAACAAACAACATGCTGCCTATCATCCACTGGCAGTTCAAGCAGGTTCCACATAGAATATGAAACAATATCTATTTTCCTGGGAAAAAAAAAATTGTTTCTACATCCAAGTCATTACCATCGTATTTGTTGTGTTGCATATTTATGTTATAGAGGGGTTTGGGATGCTAAGTTTTAACATAAATCATCTTTCACATCATATATTTTCAACAGTCCGAGTTTATATTTTAAATCGGGAGCAGGGAAGTCTTAGATGCAGTGGAGGGAGATCAGGTTAGGGAACATTTAATGGAACTAAAGTAGACATAAACAAACCCTGAGACTTGATGAGATCTACCCATAAGTGCTGAGGGAGTGGGCTGATGTCCCTGCAAGGCCACTCCCAGTAATCTCGGAGAGGTGGTTGTGACTTGACAGGTCCCAGAGGACTGGAAAAACACAAATATCAGCCCCATCTTTCAATAGGGTCAGAAGAAGAATCCAGAGACTTCCTGCTCAACCTCACCTCAGGCCCTGGGACAAATCCACCAGAAAAACATTCTAGATGTATTGCAGACACGGGAATGATAGACATAATAAGCATAGGAAAAAGGAAAATCATGCTAGACCAACCTGACACCCATCTAAGATGAAATGAGTGGTGAATGTTCATCTTGACTTTCCATGGCCTCTCATAACATCCTCATTGACAAAAGAATGAAATATGGATGAGGTAAGTGGACATTGAGGGGGTCTGAAAGCTGGCTGAACTGTCTGGCTCCAAGGGTTTTGATCAACACAGAGTCCATCTGGAGGACAATCCCTAGTGGTCTACCCCTGGAGTTAATCTCAAGGATAATTATTTTTAATTCTGTTCTTCAATGACATAGGTGATGAGACAGAACACACAGCCAGGGAGTTTGCTGGTGATGCAAAACTGGAAGAGGAGGCTGATATACCAGAGAGTTGTGCCCTTCAGAGAGAAGCAGAGAAATGGGCCAACAGGAACTTCATGAAGTTCAACAATGGAAAACACAAAGTCCAGAAACTGGGTAGGAATAACCCCCGAAAGCACTACACACTGAGGCCTGACCAGTTTGAAGGGAGCTCTGCAGGAAAGAACATTGTGACCTGATGGACACCAAACTGATCATGAGCCAGCAATGTGCCCTTGCCACATGCGACATCCTGGGTTGTACCAGGATAAACATTGCTACCAGAACTGTTTCTATTAAATTATCCAGGCTGGAGAGAAAAGAAAATAAATCAAAACCAATTTGAAGTTACATAAGTGCATATATATATCCACTATATATAAGAGAAAGCTATAAAGTGAAGACAGATGTGTATCAACCATAATAAAAAAGAGAGGCTAAGGGAGCTGGGCCTCTTCAGCCCACAGGACAGAAGGCTCAGGGGAGAATATACTGCTGTCTACAACTCTCTGAGCAAAGGATACAGATAAGACAGGGCCAGACCCTTGCAGCTTCACAGCGGAACTACAACAGTCGTAAGTCAGAACATGGGAAATTCTGATTATATATAACAACTTTGTTTGTTTGTTTGTTTGTTGTTTTACCATGAAACTGTTTACTGATACAGGGTGTCCAGACAGACTGTGGAATCTCCCCGTGAAGAAATTCAGTGGAGGAATTCAAGACACAACTGGACACAGCTCTGAGTAGCCAGATCTAATTAGATGTGTTTCTGGAGGTCCCTTCCAGTCTCTTTTTTACTGTGATGCTGCAATCACAATGACTACAGAAAGACTAAGTATGTATTTCTTAGGTAACTCTCCAAGCATAAGTACATGTAGTACAGGAGCTTGTAGCTGCTTTGTTCTTGATGAAAGTTAAAAGAATAAAAGAATGAATGTCACAGAAGACAACAAACATCTCCTCTTCAAACCGGTTAGTCTGCAAAACTATCAGCGAGAAGTTACCTTAGTTATCAAAGATTGTTTTGGAAGATTTCCATAACTGACACTTACTTTACATTTGCTTTATTAGGTACAAGCTACACAAATATGACAGCAAGATTTTCACTTCGGAAGTCACATGTCATGTATACCTTTCACGGTTACTCTGTCAACACAGTGGGATTTTTTCCTCACAGACACACATAACCAAGTGTTATCTAACTCCTGGTGAGGTTCTTGGATGTACTACAAGATATATCAGTGTTGTTAAGAGAACATACACCAACAAAACAATGAAAACCAAAGCAAACTGAACAAACAAAAAGTTATTAATGCCAGAGAAGAATCCTAAAAATATTTATCAAACATGCCTTGAGTGGTGGCTGGGGGAAGGGGCAGAACATGAAGCTGGTTGTTGCAATATCCTTCTCACATTTGTTGAGTAATTACAACCTCCGCAGGCACAGCCCTGTGCTGGACACCCTCACTGATGGCAGAACCCCAAGGATGAGGGGATGTGCTTGGCAGATATCACCTCAGCTGTTGCCTGCCCATGGCTCTGTCCATAACTACAGTGTCAATGCAAGAAAAGCCTTCCTCACTTCAGCCTTGGGACAACCACAGAATCACACAGACAATTAGGTTGGTGAGATCATCGAGTCCAACCGGTGACCAAACCTTACGACATCAATCAGACCATGTCCCTCAGTGCCATATCCAGTCTTTCCTTGAACGCCTCCAGGGACAGTGACTCCACCACCTCCCTGGGAAGTCCATTGCAGTGTCTAATAACCCTTCCTGTGAAGAAAATCGTAATGTCCAACCTGAACCTCCCCAGACACAGCTCAAGGCTCCGTGCTCTCTCTCTCTCTCTGTCAATATAAAAAGAGCTCCCCTTCTCTCACAGGAATGCCAGGAATCCTGCACAGCACCGTGCTGGGTGAACAAGAAACTGGCAAAGGAGCTTCCTTTGCAATTTAACCAATTCCATAGTACAGGCATGCCCTGCAACTGCAGGAGTTAGATCTCAAATCAGCATCTACCTCTGGCATGTTCATGCTGGGACCTCCTTCCTCCCTGCAGACCAGACCTAGGATCACCACAAATACCTCAACTGATTCCACTCAGGTCCAGGTTTTCTCCCACTGGGACTGATAACAGGTCAGTGATGAGAGCAAACCCCTTGGAGTGCTATGCTATTTATTCACAGGGGAAAATATTAGAGCAAACAGGTCTGAAATAGATTCACATGCTTCCCTATTTTTCCTTGAACTTCACCATTCCTTGAATCCTCTTAAATACCATTTGTCTGTTCTAGGTGCCTTCCGATGATAAATGCTGGCATTGAACAATCCCCATACAAATGGGTTTTCTAACTGTTTACTGATCCCTCATGCTCTAGATGCCAGGTGGACAGAAGTGTTGTGCTCCTTTACATCGGATTCTAGATGAGATATGAAATATTATTTTGGTTTTCTCAAAAAAATATAAAGGCCAAACTCACATTTAAAAGAAATTAAAAATAAACCAGCTGTATAATAAAACATTTTTGGTAGAAATGACCCTAAAAGGAAATTAAACTACAGACATCCAAAAGAGTCTTCATAGTACACTCTTACTGGCATAAATGGAAATAACACTTCTTGGCATTGTGCTTGATGACATACAAATTTATTAGAAAAGATTTTGCTGCCCTGAAGACTTCATATATATTTTAGCTACCCTAGAAACCTCTAAATCAGTGGTTTAATTCACTGGCTAGTGTTTAGAGAGTTCCTATGAGCTATAGGAGTTAGTTTTCTTCAGGGCATGAGTTTTAGGTTACATTTTTTGTTTGAAAGAAATAAATTCCAAATGTCATCCATGTGCTTTCCTCTGACTAGCAATCCCTTGCAGGCATCATCCTGCACATCTTTTACTAGGGAGTTAAGATGGGCATCTTCATTCTTTCCTATTGGGCTTTTCTTCCAAAAGATTAATTTCCAGCCTTTCTTGTTTGCTTTATACTGGGCTTGTATTCCCAGGCTACTTCTTTAGGAAATTGCATGTTTCAGACTATCTTTAATATCTAAGAAGCCTCTTTGAAAGGGCCAGCTTGTCTTGAAACAAGATTCAAGATAAATTGGGTAGCCGGAAGCTTCATATACAAGCACCCAAAGGAGAAGGTCAGATATTTTATTCTTAAAAATCAACTGAATGCATCTACTCTCTGTGGATGTTTAATAATATTTTTAGGACACTTGCATGAAATTTGCTCTTTTAATCCTTTTCATCCTAAACTTCTAAATGGACCCTTACTTGAACTGCTAATTTATGCAGCAAGTGATGTGAATAAGCCAGTTGTAATCACTTAGGCAACTGATTTTGCCATTCCTCATCTCTGTTATCGTTTCTCTTCTATCTTTTGCTCATCCTTTCACTCAGATGTAAGTCAAAGAAATAGCTGAAGGTTTTGAACCTTGTTGCCTCAGTTTTGCCCTGACTGGTGGGCTGGTTACACTGGAGAGATCAGACAGCCAGCGTCAGAGTTCACCATGGTATGCACAGGCCATAAAGAGGAATAGGAGAAATGCCAGTGTCTCTGAAGTATTCAGAAACCCACTGAAACCTAAAAGAGACCAACTGAGGCCCTCCCAGACCTACTGAAATGTGAAATTAAAAGTCTAGAGCATTTTCATGAAGTACCACAGCAGACCCCCTTGGAAATCCATGGACTACTTTTCCTTCAGTAAATTTGAAATGGATCTGAAACAATGAGGAATGATCTGTACTCTTCATGGATATTACTGCTTGCCAGTTGTTCAAGCTTCAGTGTGTTGAAGCTCTGCTATTTTATATCAATGTTGTAATTATCACTCCACCAAACTGAAAACATAAAACATACACTCAGTGAGTGCCATAAAAAATGACAATTATTTGTGTGCTATAAATAATTGCAATTAATTCTGAAGAAAAAAAAATCTGATTTTTAGTTCAGAGTCACTTTAATAAATACAAATTTCTTTTTCTAAGGGCAGCCTTAATTTTACATACTCTTTTACTTGTCGGCTCTTTAAACAGAACTGCAGTTCTGGGGCCACTTTCCATGGATAATTATCTCTCAAATCATACAAACCCAATTAACTTCCTTCTGTGTCTAGTTTGCACTCAAGCCAAACCCAGAAGCAGTCACTGAGAGCCCAGGAAAGGTATAGTCATTCTGCTTTTGGTTTGGGACTTCTATGCCAAAATTCAAATTTGCCCAAAGCAGGTTCTGATTGAAGCAGCAAATATTTTGCTCAGTCTTAAGTTGTTTTTATACTGTGGAAAGAATACAAACTCTCCAGCTGCAGAGGCCTAGAGCTCTCTGCTTCAGTTTTTACATGCTCATTTATTCTGAATGCTTGATACCTGGGCAGATCAGAGACATTTCTGTAGTACAATAAAAGACACCTTCCCTTCTGTCCTGTTGCATTAAAAGAAAGGCAGAATATACTTTCTGGAACAGGCTGCCAGAATATTAGCAGAAAGATGGGTTTCCTCTAAGTTTCTGAATCCTTCTGGTGGAAAGGGAAACAAAAGAGCAAAGATGGGTCATTTTAAATTTAAAAATTAGCAGTTTTCCAGAAACAGATTGAAAGTAAGATTTTTGAATGGAAAAGGCTAGATGCCATTCAGAGACAACACTTGCCACCCCAAAGACAAAGTCGTTGCAAACCCGGACAGGACAAAGCAAAAGTCCTAAGGAAGCATTTAAAACATTAAAAATACAAAAAGTAGAAATGTATGCAACCAAAATTCCCTATACAAGAATAGCAAGAATAGCAGGGGGTTCAATAAGAGCCGATAAGTCTCTACATCTCCTGTGGCAGTAAGCTCATAGTTATAAGCATGGAAGTGTTAAAATGGGTTTTACTTTGTATGATTTTTAAAAACTTGTTCTTTGGGGTATGTATTGACTTAAAGCACAAGAGTTCCAGGCAAAGAAACTAGAGGTGCATTCCCTCCATTCAAGTCGTCAGCTTTACACTAATTGAGTAATAATCACACACTAATTAATGCAGCTACCCCTTACCATTCAAGCTGTAGACTTAATGTTTAAATGGGGATTTGTTTTTCCAGATATGCAATGTAAAATCCCTACAGACCTAGAAAAGGAAGGCAATAAAAGGCAGTTAGAAAAGCACATGTTTTTTTAATAAGTTTGACTGCTAATTTTGTGTGATTTCTGGTTTGAGATCTAGCTGAACACATCAGTGGGAGGCTATTTAAATGATGCTGGAATTGACACCTTCTGAATTTTCAACACTATTGCTCCCATAAAGGGTAACCTGGCAGCATTAAAAGATCAAGTCACATGCCAAATGGTGTGTTCACACTTACCTTCAAGTGCTTGGGCTGAGCTCCCCCTGACAATGTTTAGGAATGAGGCATTCCCATGTTGTTTCAATGTCCCCCTTTTTGAGAAGGCATTGATAATACTCCTTTGCACTTATTCACTTCTTTTAGCATAGATAGTTCTAAGGCTAGTAGTGAACAATCAATTTGAATTCAATTATCAATTCAACTATCCCATATCTACTTACTCAGTTAACCCACTCCTCAGATTTCTTTTTTAAATGTACATATTAAAGTAGGTGAGATTGTGCTACACCAAAGTTAAGAGCAGTTTTGACTTGCATTTTTCCTGAAATTTCTCCTCAGGGCAAAAAAAAAAGTTTTAAAAGTCCATGTTGTTTAAGGTGCAATTAATTCTGAAGAAAAAAAATCTGATTATAATCTAATCTGGTTTAATATTGAAAAATTCTCTAATTTACCACTTTACACTGAGCAGAACAATACTTCCATTATCACCTGAAATAATGATTAAGGCTGTCCTCACTGCATATTCTAATCATAAAATAGCTTTAGTTACAAGACAAATACATTGGCCTACAATCTTTTTATAATGTATCAAAACATTTCTTTTATCCACACAATAGTCTAAGTTAATGAGTCTCAGAAAATACAGAGGGATCAGACTCCAAAAGAAGCTACAATATAATTGTTTTCCCTTATACACCTTCAAGACCTAAACTTTATTCTGGGATGTGTTTAGCAGGAAGGCTGGAACTCAGGACGTCCAAAATGCTAAAGAGGGAGAAAAATCAAAAGTAAGAAAAATATTTATAGTTTGGATGGAAATCGTTGTACAAACCCAGTGTTTCTGTTTGTTTTTATTTTTAAACTGTGGGTACATTTCAAGTAATCTATAAGAGATTTTAAACAGTAATTGAGACTCTTAATACTGGATAATTAAAGAAAAACTGTAACAGTTAATATTTCAAAATATTCTCTTTTTTAAATCAGCATTTTACTTGTGATGTTCAGCAGATGTTATCCCCCCTATATAGTAAGGTATGTACAACCAATAACTGAAGTCAAATAAATTGAAGGAGACAATCAAAAATAACTATAATTTCTATTATAGCTTTAATTCTTCTTATGTAGCTATAATGCTTATAGCTAATGATTAGCTACAAGGACAAGGAATGCACACACACCAACACACACAGCCCCCAGTGCCAGAATCCATAAGAAATTATCACAGCATGGTCTCAACCCACATCCTTGTGAAGTGCTAACACTACTTATAATGGAGACTGCGGAAATATCAGCTAAGATCAACCATGTAGATCTTTCTGCAAGCACTGGAACTGACACAGCTAATTAAACTGGTTTGTGTAAGAAACAGGCAAGTCCATAAACACAGTAGAAAGGCAAGTAATTCAGTAGTTAATTCGCATAACAAAAGCAAGTCCATAAAGTTGTTTCCAATTCAAGGCTGCCCTTAAGAAGTGTGGTGTCCTCAAGAGGGAGCGTGTAGAGGCAGGAAGGGTCATCAACTCAGCATCAGACAGTGCATGTCGTGGGCAGGAATCAGCTGTCTACTCCCAAGGAGAAACAGGCTAAAACTTCGTGGAAGGGACAGGAGGGGTCCTCTTGTCACTGCTCGGGTCTCTCTCTACCAACTTCTGCCTCCCTACCATTCCTGGATATGTTAAAAAGAAATCAAGATCCATGGCAAGAAACTCACAGCAAAGGTTCCAAAGCAAGCTATTAATTTCTCACTTTTATATTATTGTTTTAGAGAATTCAAAATATACATGCTTAGTAAGAGACACATGAATAAAAATCCACTGTTTTGAATTTCCAAGTGTCGGCTCTCCAAAGAGTCACTTGATAAGAAGGTGGAGCTTTCTGGTTTATTTGTTCAACTGAATTAATTTATTATTCCTCCTGCACATTTTTCTTGAGCAATCATACTGTAAAGACTTATTCTACCATCCTCTCCCAAAGAAAAGTGAAAAGTGACTTCAATTTCACATTGGTTTCAGTATTGGAACTAGCACAACTCTGGGCATTGCTCACTCCCTACTACAGGCTTTACCTTTCTTCAAAGACAACTTTGTTAATATTATTGAAATAAGAACCTCTGGACTAATTTTTCTGAGCAAGCAAAAGTTTAAAACAGTTTTGAGAGCGTGTGAGGGTACTTATTGGGAGAAAAGTGGCAAGTACAGATAAAGGAAACAAAAGGCCCAGCTAGAAGAGCTAAACAGTGCTTTACTGAAGATCCAAATGTCAACTAGGCTTGAACAGAATAAAAATTTGTAATATTTGGGTAGAACTGGATTTTGTCAGGTCATTCTCATGTTGAGCTTGGAGAATAGGAACAGGAAAATGGGCAGAGATGTAAGCAGTCTGCCATACACACAAATTCTAGTTTCTCACTAATGGTTTATGCACCATACTCACACTAAAATATAAACTCTTTGAGTTCACCCCCATTTTCTCAAAAAAAAAAAAAAAAAAAAGGCTCCTAACAACCAGCTGCTTTAGTTTTCCACATCTCTTCCACATTGACAGCTAAGCCAGCTGTCCAGTGAATGCTGTCCAATACTTGCATGAAGCAGAGGAAGGGGAAGAAAAGAAAAATGCCATCCCCGTGCCCCAATTGGAAAGTTTGACTGCTGCTTGTGAGAGCCTCACTGTGTTTTGTGAGAGCCAGCTCAGGTTTTGTAAGTGATCCCTGCCAGCCATCCTGCTCATCCCTATCAGTCTGGGAGGAACAGATGGAGCAAAATCAGGTCTTCTGCAGGGGTTTTAGTGACAAGCTACTGTATTTTGAGTAAAAAAACCCCAAAACAACAAAACACAAATGTCAAAGAGAAATCTAATGAAATGTGCTAATGAATTAGATTTCATTGGGCTAATGAATCTTAGATTTCTAATGAAATCTAAGAAATGTTGCCAGTGGCAAAAGAAGATATACAAATAATATTTAAATATAGAGTCCTGTGAAATAGCATCTATATTAAAAAAAAAAAAAAGAAAAAAAAATTAACACCGCAATTGCCCCTGAAAGCCCATTTCAGTGGGCATATGTAAGTCGGGTTTTTCCCCCAATTATTCAAATATTATTTTCAGATGCCCTAGTTGCAACTTTGGAAAGCATAATCCAAGAGAATCAAGATATTTTCTGGTTTGCAGAAAGAACTGGAAGAAACTATAAAAAATTCTATTCAGGAATAGAGGACAAATCTTTATTTTATTAATATTTACAAATGAGAAACTATTTTGGGAGGTAAAGTATGGATTCTGCAGTTGCAGATCCAGTTTGGACTCAATAGCTTGAATAACTTACTGAGGGACATGTCTACTTGCAAAATGAATAATATATATATATATATAGCTGAATAGAAATGTCTTTCACAAATAAAAAAATAAAATCAATTTCAGGAAACTTACAGCTTGTAGGTCATCTCTGTAGAGCATATTCTAAGCCATTTAAATACCATCCATCATTGTGGTGAAGTTTTTAAGTCATCTGCACCTAAAGCTTGGATACAGAGAGGTCCCTCGAATTGCCAATGTCTTGATTTGCATGAAGTAAGCCATATTTGTTCTCAAAGTAAGATGTTTTCAAAATATTTTGCTTAAGGTAATAGAACAAACAGAGAACCTGTTATGGATCTCAAAGACATTGCCCTGGGGCTATTTTATTCCACAGCTATCTAATATAGGGACTTCTAAACTCCTAAGCACCTGGAACTGGCTTCCATCACAGAAAACACATTGAGCAGATGGCCTGCAACCTGTTTCCGATTGCAATCTCCATGGCCCTAAAACATTAATTTCAGTAAAATATGTAGTGAAACCTCACCAAAATGTGTGATATTTATAAAGTAGGATCTCATTTTGAAACCCTCTTGAATCAACAAAAGTTTCATTTGCATTTCATTGTGCTAATCTAGTATATGTCAGGCATGTAACCCTAACCTATATCAGAACATCATATGCACCTGCTGACAGAGAAAAGACTCACATATTAATTTTTTTATTTAAGAGCAAAAAAAAAAAGGTGGGGTTGGTAGTCCATGAAAAATATGCTATCTCATTTATGATCGTAAATGAACATTCGGTACATAGAACTAGACTGAACCTAACCTAAAGTGGAATCATCAGAAGTGTCCCCACATGTGGACATCAGGTCCTCAGCACAAAATATTTTGCTTTTCATATTAGCTTCTATTGCATTCTGATGTTTGCTAATGTAAACAAGCAAACTGACACATCCAATCTTTACTATGATTTATTCTGAAGAGCTACATTTAAAACTTTAGGATCTTGATAAGCTTTCAGCATAGTGCAGCTGTTCCCATAAAGATGAAGTGCAACTGTACTGCCAAATCTTTTGTTTGGTGTCAGATGTTTGAAGCGAACATAAGAGGTTTAAACAAATGGATATTTATTAAAGTTTACTCAGGGGTGATATGGACTGAACCATCATGAGGATCCAGTGATACTTCTTGGTGTGGGCAACCATCATGTTTCTGGCATAGTCCACTGAAACCTCAGCCACAAAAATATGAACAAAAGTCCTGGGGCTTTCAGCTGTGTAAATCAAACTGAACAGAAGTGAGGTTTTTAAAATTAATATTCAGTAGTTTCCTAACTTTTTACAAAAATACTTTTGAAAATGTTTTTTTTCTGATAGCCAGCATTACAGCCTTAACCATACATAAGTGATTAGTAAAGATATTTGTGTGCCAAACATCTGGAACAAACAGGATTTCAGCCAGGCAGGAACGACTCACTGCATGAAGGTGCTCTGGACTCCCCACAGGGCAGCCAGCTGACCCACACAGAGTTCTGGCTGCCAAACTGTGTCCTTTAAACGAGTTACACAGCAAAGGAGACTCATTCCACTCCTGCACTCACCAAATATTTATCCATTCTCCTTAATCCGCATCCTGCAGCCAACAGCTCTTTGGCAAGATGCAAGGCCAAAGATGTCAGCCCTCAGCTGTCTCTGGGAGGCTCACACAATCTGCAGCCACTTTATTTTTTTTGTGTCCTTAAAATATCCTCTCTGACTTTTGGGTTGGGAACTAACCCATACCCTTTGTAAGCATTTCAACGCATCAGAAGTAACAAGCTAAACTAATTCCCTCTGTCGTGATCTCTCTCTTCTGGTAAGACACCAGGTGTCTCAGGGATCAGCAGGTGTTGCTCTGGAGAAGAGTCACCAATGACTAAAAGCAGTTCTGAAGAAATGTGCTGCCTACAAAACAGGATGTTCAGGAACAAGAGAGAGACCTGTAAGGAGACCAGGGAAGAAGTTACACTAGGATTGATTTAGAAGAAAAGAAATTCATATCAAAGGAACAAAGTTTCTGATTCTACAGTGAAGTCAGTCAACTGCACTGATTTTTATCTGTATTTCAGATTTAGGTCCCCTCACTTTTCTGATTATTGGCAATTCATGTATATTTTCTTTCACATTAGACTTTTCATGCAGTTCTCCAAAGTTATCAAACTTTTATAGTACACTAGCAAAGTAAAATTTGCTTTCATAGCATGTGTATGGGTGTGCCTATCTCCTCTACTTTGTTGGTGTTATGACAAGTCAAACACACACAGGCTCAGAAAACAGATCTGTTCTAGAAAGTATTTTCCCTTAATATTAAAACAGTAACTTTGTGTTATCCTTAGATGTGAGGACAAATTATTACACTAATTACTTCAAGTGGTGTAAATGATTCCATGGCAGCACATCCCAGCTACAAAATGTGAACAGTACATAGTCAAATGATGCAGAAACTTTAGACTGTATGAATAGATATGCTTAACTCTTCTATTAAATGCTGGTGCCATAAATTACATCACTAGATAGGTTGTTCTGCAGAATAATTGTCATAGGACTACTTACTATTCTACGATAAACTGTAAGGAGGAGCAGTGATGAGTTTTAAGAAGCAAAACCTTTACCTGAGCCCTTGGTATGCTTTATATTTTCTGCTGATGCCTCCTTCCAGTTACCTTTCTAGTTCCTAGGGTTATATCAGATTCTGCCTTTCCAACATGCAGCTAACTCAGCTTATAAGTATGCTTATCAGACTTTTTAGCTGAGCAGCTTGAAAGTTTATCATTAAACATATGTACTGTCCATGCTTAATAGTTTACAATGTACTAAAACAAAACTTAGTCTCATCATAAGCCGTTGCAGAATTCCCTGTCAAATTTGGTTCATCTCTTCCCTGTTTTAGCTGCAGAAATCTTAAAAAAGCAGGTTAAAAAAAAAAAAACCACAAAGTAATTGTTAAAGTATTGTATTTTTCTCCCTCGTCTACAAATCAGAGATGCTATAATTATCATCTGATTTCTTCCTTAAAGCCAAATCAAAACAATCAAAAAATCTAAATCAAATAACCCAACAGCTAGAAACCCTCACTTTCTAAAGCAGAAAACATTTCACCTTCTGAGCTTCATGGAAGTTACAACCTCTCAAATACTGTATCTCAAGGAAAAACTGGAAAACTCATCAAATTTCATGACCTGTTATTACCTCTATTGCATTCACAACTACAGTGTGTCATTTAGGAAGTGTGTTTGAGGTGTGTTATCTTAAGTTCCACAGCATGAGTGTATGCTGAAAATTTTGAACATACTTCCAACAAAGAGGGGAAAAGGAGTAGCTTTGTCACTTACGTTGACCTATTTAAAAAGAGCTTTCACAGTAATTTAAAAGTAATCAATCATTTAAGGACAAGCCAATCTTTCTATTCACCCAAGCCAGACAAGGATTGCTTTTCTAATTTCATAAGGACTCATTACCTGGTAGAAGAAAAACAAAACATAAAGCTAAAGTATATAAAAAAAATTAATAACTAAGGGTTTATTTAATTTAATTTAACATATAGTTTGGAGAGCAAGTTTACAACCTGAAAACATAATGCATCTCGTTAGTGTAAAATACAGTTGTGCATGCCTCAAAAAGCCAACAACTTTGTATTAACAAATGCCATCTCTTTCAATTGTTCATCTCCCTGGCCTGCTTTGCTCCAATGAGTCATCATTTTAATCCTCTAAGTGCTTCTGCTGTACTTACACCATAGCACATAGATACCATCTGCTTTTCAGCTCGAGAACTGCTACAAGAAATCACTTCACACCCGCCAGCCCAGTAACTGAGATATTTTACAAACGGCTGCTGGTCTTGCTCTTTTTCAAATACCTTGTGCTGATCATTGTGTTCCCCTCCTGCGTATGGTCCAGGGCAGAGCAGGGAGATATGGAGGTTTGGCCCCTGCATTGCAGGGAGAAGAGGGAGACTCTCCCATTCCTGCTCCCTGCATCGTGGCCAAGCAAAGCCAGCACGTGCTGGGGCCACCTTTGGCTACCACTGCGGCTGCTGAAGGCATTTTTGGGCTGGCCCACAGCACTGCAGGCCTGATGCCCATCACAGGGCTGAGGATGCCTCACCCGGCAAGCCTTGGAACCCCCTGAGAGAACACAGCATGGACCATGGGCTGTGGTGGCCCATGCTGGGCCTGGCCCCAGGGGGCTCCTCTGGCCCCAGCAGGGAATGTGCCTGAGCTCCAAGACAGCACTGCCACCTCTCCACTGTCCCTGTCAGCCAACCTCAGAAGGACCCAGAGGGAATGAGCCAAACTCCGGGTGATGGGTATCCATGTCACACTGCTCCAGGGCAGGGCAGGGCAACCTTCATCATCTTCATGAGGAGAAGCAGAGGGGCAGGCACTGATCTCTTCACTCTCGTGACCAGTGGTGGGACTCAAGGAAATGGCAGGAAATCCTGCCAGGGGAGTTTTAGGTTGAGTATCGGGACAATGTTCTTGCCCCAAAGGGTGGCTGGGCACTGGAACAGGCTCCCCAGGGCAGTGGTCACAGCACCAAAGCTAACAGAGTTCAAGAAGCATTTAGACAGCACTCTCAGACAAATGGTGTGATTCTTGGAGTGTCCTGTGCAGGGTCAGGAGCTGGACTGAATGGTGCTCATGGATCCCTTTCAACTCTGCCTATTTTATGATTCTAAGGTGACCCATTAGCCCCACATACCTGGAGACTTTCCCGTTTCCCCTCAACACAGCAGCTCACCCTCCCTCTCCACGCCCGCAACTCCCTCATGGCAGAAGCCAGGAGAGCCCTGAGGAAGTTTCAACCCTGCTGCTGCTGGAAAGTGCTTAACCATGTGCAACAATTCTGCCCCTCTAGGAGCCAGAGACCTAAAGCTGACCGTGGATGCCAGGTGGCCAGGATCAGGGAGTCATTGCCAACATCAGGTGCCACACTGCTGCCTGTCACCCTGGCACAACTCCCTGCTGGCCTCTCTCACTGCTTGACCACTTGGTAGGACCCAGCAGAGCTGCAACCCCTCTAACTCACACCAGGCAACTGCTTTAGTGAAGGATTTCAAGAGAAAATTATAACCAAAAATAATTAAAGAGACCACCTTCATTTCAAAAAAGGTGATCAACAGTTCAAAAAATTCCTAAGAATATCTACTGACATCAAAATAGTTCAGCTCCTTGGATTTGTTTTTACTTTAACACGTAATTTTATATCATGAGAAATCAGGTTATTTTGTTCTGGTTTACTTTTTTTTTTTCCCAATAAAACACTTGCTCCTTTCAAATAGAAGCTTTTAAACACAGAAAAATCCTAAAAATAAAAAAGTCTTTCACTTCTACTTAGCATTAGAGAATAGTTTTCTTACATCTGGAAAGGGAAACAATAGCTTCTGCCCCTGGTGCAAGATTGTCATGCTGGTAACATTGATCCATTTCAAGCAGACAGGGGCTCTCTCTTCCCCCTCTCTAGCCAGCCCAGGAAGTAGATTTCAGGTTCAAGCCCCTTTTTCTTGAAATGATTCATTTCTTGATGCACTTTTTAAAAGCAGAAACATTTGAAATGGGCATAATCAGAGTTGTCCCTGGAAAAAGGGTTGGGCTGCTAATGAATATTCCAAACCAGCATGATATCAGCTCTCCAGAGATAGCAGAGGAGTACCACCCTGAACAGGGCTCGGCAGCAATGAAGGAAATTTAATCTTAAGTTAAACAAGATGGAAAGCATTTCATAATGTACTTGAGATGAATATTTTATTAATCACTCAACTACAGGAAATAATTAACCCCATAGATAACATTTTATAGTAATAATAATAATAACCATGATTAGAGAAACACCATTATCACAATGCAATCCCTCAAGTTCACCAGATCAAACTAGATAAAATCTAAAAGAAAGAGCATGCACAGCCTTGGCACATGAAGCAGAAAAAATGCAAATATTCAGTCACACACAGGGGAAGAAACAAGTAAAATTACCATTGGCAAGGACACAATATGATATTTAGGAGTCTGATTGCTCCTCCCAGACTCTGTAAGCCTCTGGGTATGTCCCTTCACTCTGATAACCAATTTATATCTCTACAAATTAAACAAGAGAGTAGGGTTCTCTTGGCAGCGTGAGAGAGTTTACGCTGCAGGCAACAATTTTTAAAAAGGCTTGGCACTAAGAGTGGACACGACTCCGCCAAACATGAGCTCCTGATGCACTGTCAGGGCTGAGGGGAAAAATACATCCCCAGAGGCCTCTTTGGAAGAAGCCTGAAAAGGACTGAAGAACTTGGATTACCTCTATACTTGGCACTCAAGCATCTGGTATTGGAAGGCTGTATCAATGTCTCATGTGCACAGTTCAACAAACTCACTAAAGAGCCTCATAAGTAAAGGACCAGAAGAAACTCTTCAACACAGTTCCACTTACACTCAAAAATTATGTCTGAATGTATGACTGTCTCTATCAGTTCTGACAAGTGATTTTTACAAGTAAAAGACAACACTATAAACAAGTCCCAGGAGTCAAGTTCAGATAATATAGATATATGATTTAATATACGTATTTATATACATATATATACATATACATACATATATATATATATATATGATGCAGGTACACAAAGTACCTGTTGTACCACAGCAGGACTTCACCACTGGAACACCTTCCCAAGAATGATGACATGCCTCTGTCCTTTACCTGTTTAAATCAAGACTGGATTTTGCATTCTAAAAATCATACTTCAAACTGGAATTCATTTAGATTACATACACAGTGTTAACCTGAATAATCTTACTTTTCTGGTTCTGCTTCTTCTTTTTAATTTACAAGCATCCACTACACATAATGATATGTATGGTATCATATACTTAGGTTTATGCCATTCAATAGGCTTTGTAAAACAGTCTTAAAAGCCTAATGAGAAGTCACAGTTGAAAAGTACTGTTCATGGGAATACTGGCTCCTTAATATGACCTGGTTTTCATATTGGTGAGTTGAATATTAAAGATAACTTTTTCCTTTTTATGTTTTAAATCAATGGAATGGTACAGAATAGCATACATTACAGCATACCAAACATGGCATCTGCACAGTTGGGATGAGCAAAAGGGGAGGATGAGAAGATTTAAGAGTAACCAAATAAAAGCTCTTGAGGAAAATCTCTGTGTAGGAGCAGATACCACCAAGGTAAAGCTTCACAAATCCAGCTGCAGATTTTCTCCTCATCTAAAACTTCCCTGTCAGGTCCCTGTTTATACTCTCCAGCTGTTCTTTTCCTTACCACCCGAGGCATGTCCCAGCTGTTCTCCGCTTCTCATCCCAAGTCTCCAGCATCTTACATGTTCCAGCTGCTAGATTATTCAAATGGATGCTATGGGCCAAACAGTCTATAATCAATTAGTTAACTCAAATAACTTCTTAATTTACAGGGAGAGAGAGGACCATCCAACATGTTGCTTTTAGACACAGCACTCAGATTACTTTACGTTATTTGGGTTCGTTATTTCAAAAATGGCAAAACAACAAGCTACTTTCATTGACATGTGTTGATCTGTTGCATCACTCCAGTAACACAAAGCATTCATAAACCCTCTTTAATTGGTGTTTTAGGGCAGGTTTCTGGCTACAAGCATTGCTAAAATATTGCAAAGCAGAAGCAGAACTAAACCTTTCTCCATTATCCCAGAACTACAAATATCAACAGATATTTACACTGTCGTCTAGGTATTGATTATATTGACAATTGCCATCTTCTGCTCTCTCATTTCTGCTTCATTTAGGATGTGTTCAGCTAGCAAGGACCAAAGAAAACAGACGACATTTTCAGAAGATCATTTTGAGATGATCACTTGCTTTATTTATATATATCTGTGTATATATATATAGTCTATGTATTTCTGTCAAAAGCATCTACACTTGGCTAAAATTCATGCTCAATATGGATATACAATAAGATATGGTTGTAGGTACAACACAGAAAAAAAGAAGAAGAAGAAAAAAAAAAACCAAAAACATCTTTTCTAGATCTTGCCATCAAGTGCAACTGAATGAAAGCACATAAAAGGGAGTTAATAGGTTCTCTGAATACATAGTATTGTGTAGACAAGCAGACAACACTTGGGGTAGATTCAGACNAGTTAAACAAGATGGAAAGCATTTCATAATGTACTTGAGATGAATATTTTATTAATCACTCAACTACAGGAAATAATTAACCCCATAGATAACATTTTATAGTAATAATAATAATAACCATGATTAGAGAAACACCATTATCACAATGCAATCCCTCAAGTTCACCAGATCAAACTAGATAAAATCTAAAAGAAAGAGCATGCACAGCCTTGGCACATGAAGCAGAAAAAATGCAAATATTCAGTCACACACAGGGGAAGAAACAAGTAAAATTACCATTGGCAAGGACACAATATGATATTTAGGAGTCTGATTGCTCCTCCCAGACTCTGTAAGCCTCTGGGTATGTCCCTTCACTCTGATAACCAATTTATATCTCTACAAATTAAACAAGAGAGTAGGGTTCTCTTGGCAGCGTGAGAGAGTTTACGCTGCAGGCAACAATTTTTAAAAAGGCTTGGCACTAAGAGTGGACACGACTCCGCCAAACATGAGCTCCTGATGCACTGTCAGGGCTGAGGGGAAAAATACATCCCCAGAGGCCTCTTTGGAAGAAGCCTGAAAAGGACTGAAGAACTTGGATTACCTCTATACTTGGCACTCAAGCATCTGGTATTGGAAGGCTGTATCAATGTCTCATGTGCACAGTTCAACAAACTCACTAAAGAGCCTCATAAGTAAAGGACCAGAAGAAACTCTTCAACACAGTTCCACTTACACTCAAAAATTATGTCTGAATGTATGACTGTCTCTATCAGTTCTGACAAGTGATTTTTACAAGTAAAAGACAACACTATAAACAAGTCCCAGGAGTCAAGTTCAGATAATATAGATATATGATTTAATATACGTATTTATATACATATATATACATATACATACATNCCTCATCTAAAACTTCCCTGTCAGGTCCCTGTTTATACTCTCCAGCTGTTCTTTTCCTTACCACCCGAGGCATGTCCCAGCTGTTCTCCACTTCTCATCCCAAGTCTCCAGCATCTTACATGTTCCAGCTGCTAGATTATTCAAATGGATGCTATGGGCCAAACAGTCTATAATCAATTAGTTAACTCAAATAACTTCTTAATTTACAGGGAGAGAGAGGACCATCCAACATGTTGCTTTTAGACACAGCACTCAGATTACTTTACGTTATTTGGGTTCGTTATTTCAAAAATGGCAAAACAACAAGCTACTTTCATTGACATGTGTTGATCTGTTGCATCACTCCAGTAACACAAAGCATTCATAAACCCTCTTTAATTGGTGTTTTAGGGCAGGTTTCTGGCTACAAGCATTGCTAAAATATTGCAAAGCAGAAGCAGAACTAAACCTTTCTCCATTATCCCAGAACTACAAATATCAACAGATATTTACACTGTCGTCTAGGTATTGATTATATTGACAATTGCCATCTTCTGCTCTCTCATTTCTGCTTCATTTAGGATGTGTTCAGCTAGCAAGGACCAAAGAAAACAGACGACATTTTCAGAAGATCATTTTGAGATGATCACTTGCTTTATTTATATATATCTGTGTATATATATAGTCTATGTATTTCTGTCAAAAGCATCTACACTTGGCTAAAATTCATGCTCAATATGGATATACAATAAGATATGGTTGTAGGTACAACACAGAAAAAAAGAAGAATAAAAAAAAAAACAAAAACATCTTTTCTAGATCTTGCCATCAAGTGCAACTGAATGAAAGCACATAAAAGGGAGTTAATAGGTTCTCTGAATACATAGTATTGTGTAGACAAGCAGACAACACTTGGGGTAGATTCAGACTTCCAGTTTATGTTTGTCTTTTTTATATTACCATGATTTACCTTTGAAAAGGATCAAGTTTCAAACAACCAATGTTCCTTCCTTATTATAAGATCAGGTTTGGGGAAAAGGCATCCTAATATCACATCTGCATTTGAAGTAAATATGTTAAGTTTCCCACGTGTTTCAGTTACGCATATAAATATATAACTGGAGCACACATTTGCAGATACTCTCTGTTCTTACATTTAGCTTTATTGTCATCAGCAGTATGACAGCAGGATACTGTTCAAAGCAGTTGCTTTATAGATGCAATCAGGGATTTCAAATGGAGGCTGTTTTAATCACAAATTCTGCCTTCATCAAAACCAACTTTTCTATTTAGGGAAACGCACTGGTTTTAATTTAAATGCCACTGCTGCACAAAGGCTAATGCAAGACTCTAGTTGAAAAGATTTTTAGTACTTCAATCTTATTGCAATAAATATTTTTGCTCCAATATTTTTTAATTCAGCATGTTTAATTACTAGGCTTCTGTTATTTCTGCTCTTTATAGAAAAATTCTAGCAACACACTTCTAAGAGGGCTAAAATTACTCTCTATATAATCTACCCACAGGGCTGTGATCTGAATAAAAACTGTGTTACTTGATTCATTGCACAGTACGTTTCTGTTGTGCACGTTTTTCTGTGTCGCTATATGACAGAAGTACTGGCACAATTCTTTCCAGTTTACCAACATTTGAGATGTCCCAAGTGAACCAAATAAATTATTCTTTTTTAAAATTCAAGCAGCACAAAGCCAAGACTGAGTTCACCTACGCAGTAACATTTAAGTTATTAAGATAAATTATGGGCATTTCTGTGCATCTCTCACACAAACCCTAGGGGTTTTTTTAAGATTTCTCTCAAGCTACCAAAAAATGCCCCTGCATGGCATGACCTGAGCAGAGTTCAGCATCAATCTGTTTCTAATTATACCAACTTATTGTTGACTATGAATATATATATCAAGTTAAGATTCCTTTTCTCAGCCTTCACTCACCGAGCCTTTAAAAAATATTCAAATTTTATCTTTGTGAAAAGCTTCCAAGTCCTTGACTTTTTCATCATATGAAGTTCTGAGAACTTTTATCTGTCTCAAAGCCTCCAATTCTTCCAGAAAACCTATTAGGTACCTATCTCATGGCTTTCCTTTTTTTCAGGACACTCAAAGGCCTCTTCTCCCACACCCCAGGAGATTTTCAAGAGGGGTTCTACATGATAAAATAAGCAGTTTCATCTCTCTCACACTCAAGGGGTGTTACTTAGAGCTGCTTTATGTTTTTCACCTTTCCATACAGTTCTTCTTGAGCTACCACAAAACTGGAATTAGTAAAAAGGGAACCAATGGTGTTTTATTGTGCTAATGACTCTGGTTTGGAAAGGAAAAATGTGTGAAGGACAACTAGGACTGAGGCTTCTACAGTGCCAACACATGCTTCACCTATCTCACATTCACTTTCTGGAACTTACTGCATTATGTGGGGAAGTCATCTCATCCATTTCTCATGGCCTGCATTCCTTAGGGACATTCCTTGTGCCCAGCAGATCTGCCTGGCAACAGGCAGCAATGGGCCTCTGGATAAGGGATGCCATGAACAGACATGAAGAGGGAAAAAGGGAATTTCATAAAGTAATTTCACCTACTCCATTGGCACACACAGTGCACTTACATGGGGATTTCCTAAGCCCAGAACACATTTGTCTCACTGTGTGTGCATCGGTGTACCTTGCACAGATATATGGGAGTCCTAAGCACATAACCAGCCTCTCTGTTTGGCTGGCGGCTTCATCTGTCTTTGGCAAGAGCCACCTGAAGCATGACTAGATGTCTGATTCATGGAGGAGGGAGTAGAAAGAGAAAGAAAAGCATTTTCTCTTGTAATGGAACTTTTCACACTACTAAGCTGCTCAGAGGTATTGCACTAACTGTGGCTGAACACCTCTGAGAAAACCTGCAGCCTGAACCCTCTGACCTCCAACATCCCGAACCAGAGCTTTTGGAAGTCACACACAAAGTCACACACGGATTTCAAAGCTGATGGATGCAGGCCTTTCCAGTCTATTGGTGCAGAAGCACATGCAGTAAGCTGTAACCAAATATGTGCTTACATCTGGAAGCACTTCAACAAATGTGATTAAAATATAAAAAACATATGAAACGCATGATTTTGCATGAAGTTCTAACATCACAACATGCTGCTAAAAGGAAAAGCACACTACTGGTCTGGCCCCTGGTTACTGAGAGGACATGGAACCAGAGAGTCCTGAAAGGGAAAAGAACTCTGCTTGGAAGCAATAATTGGCTATTGAATGTACAGAAAATCTTGTCCGTCAGAGAACTGCCACGGTTTATCCACAAAAAAGGATGTTCTCAAATACTCAAAAAAGGAGCAACAGAAAGACCTTCATATCCCATAAAAGACTTTAGGCTCTGCTTTGCCAGGTGCAAGAATGGAAGATGCTCCAAGGAAGTCCCTCAAACTTTAAAAGCCCTGAAGAGGGCTGGTGTGCCGAGCACTGAACCTGTATGCATGGCAGATATTGGAGAATGGCCACTGGCTAAATAGACTACCCAGCATTTCAGAGTACATCCTAATTGCTAGCAACCTTTTAAACTCAGCCGCAAATTCCATCCAAAAGCTGTTGCTGAATGGACTTCTGCTTGCAGAATCATTAAGATTTCCTGTTGCTACTGGTAACATCTCCATTTCTTGAAAAATGAGTGTTTAGAAGTACCTTTCCAAAACAGTCTATAAAAGACAACTGTTCCTCAAATGTGAAATGTTTCTATTTTTCTCTAACAAATAAACTAGTGATTGCTGATGATCATTGTCTTGCATTGATGCTCATTCATCTTGTAAAACAAAAAGCATAGTAATGAAAATGAGTTGGTGTTTTTCCTTATCTTGAATGACATTAGGAGAAGGAAAATTATCTTACACAAGCTACAGCATTTTAGAAAACCAAATCTATGTAATCAATAGCATCATAAAAGGCAGTAGAAATTAATTTCTATTGATGAACCTTGTTTGGCTGAGAAATAAAATGCTCTTTTAAAATATTATTTAAGTAGCAATAATGGGCAAGCATTAATATTTCAGTATTAACATTCTCATCTTTAGAAAAGACTAATTCCGACTTTACAAAAGCCATTTGCAATTTGCCCAGGGTAAGATGGAATATGTAGGCATTTGAAATGTCAACAAATAGAAAATACTGAATGGCATTAAAATGAATTTTTTGTCCTCATTTAAACACATCTATGCTGACATCAACAGAGCCAAGTAAAGAACCAAGTTCTGGGAAAATTCGCACTTGGAAAAAGTAGGTTTCCTCCAATTTAAAGTTTACTACCATATTTCATACCTAAGCATCCCTATTTCACTGTTTATACAGAATTTAACTGCAGTTGGCCATCTCATATGAAAGATTAGTAAGAATCTCATGTGTTCAGTGCAGTTTGTGAAGACTGAAATAGTATATGATTTTTCCATGCACTTTAAAATGCTCAGTAAAGAGAAGGGGGAAAAAAAAGCAAACAAGATGTTCTTGTTTGCCTGTAGTAAGCAATTTACATCCTTTTAAGATCTTCTGGCATTTGGTCCTTTATTCTTCTGCAATAGCAAACCCAAGGTGTCCCATAAGCACCAGATTGGATGAAACCTGTTTTCCTACAGATTTCTGCTCTTTGCTCTGTAACTCCACATTCTTTCTTCTCACTGCAAATGGCCATATCTCTCCACATTGCTTATTACACTATCACCTGGCAGGAGAAACACTACTGTGATGAGTCTGGGACTGCACACATTTTGTTTGGCCACTGAGCCACTGCCAAACAGAATGTATAACAGCTATGTTCTGCCTGCCTCTTCTTCTAAATTGGCACCAACTGTGGGGTTTTTCCTCCATACACTCACAGATTTTCATAAAATATGATATTCATTGAGAATTTTGCCTTTCATATTTAACTGAGAGACACAAAAGGGTTCAAAACACATAAAGGAGGGAAAGAACAAAGAAGAACATACAAACCTTAGTAGAAGTCTCACTGAAAAAATGAAAATAACAACAAATATTTAAGAATAATACTGTTCATAATATGACAGCTCTGTGAAATCCAGTTTGGGTTGTTTGGTTTTTGGGGTTTTTTTTAAGATTCTAAGATTAGGTTCTTAAATCACTTTTAAGAATTGAAATGAGGGACCATGCTCCAATATAGCAGGAAAACAATATTTTACTTTTAAGTGTGATGTGCACCTTTCTTAACACTCTATCAACTACAGGACTTTCACTTCCTGACATTAGATATGCCAGTGATCACCTAAAAATGCATCCAACCAGACGTAAAAAACTACTCACAGAGCACAGGTAAATAGACCTATAAAGTTAAAAAAACAAACAAAAAACCCTTCTAGAGGGATACTGTCAAGTAAATGTACTTGTAGCTAAAAAGGAACACATTATTTATAAAACAAATAGAAATACTAAAAATACTTTAGCAGTAAGAAATTACATGTTGAAGTGATTTGCCCAAAGGTACAGAGAAGTTAGATGAAACCTTGAGACTTCTATATCCAGACTGAAACTTTTAGGACTTCTTAATGCTGTGGTAGACTATGAATAAACCCAGAATGACAGAGATGGATGCAATGCCACTGGGTACTGTTCCTGTAACTAAATCCCCATAAAATCGTTACCTTTTCAAATATTTAAACTGAAATTAAGGTGTTCAGCCATGCCAATGTCTGAAGTTGGAAGTTCTTTCTATCAGTTCATAACTGGACCATCTTAAGAACAAATTCCTCCACCTGAAAATCGGTTGGATGTGCAACTGTTCATATGCAGCACAATGTAAATAAAAGAGTTGAATTTTCATCCAAAGTTTCTGGTATTTCAGTTTGGCGAGGTCAAAAAAGCTGTAATGTTTTCCTGTTCGGAGTCCATCCCCAGTGACTGAACACTGTCATGCATTGCATTTGTTCATCTTTTTTTTTGAGCTTTTTCCCTAATAGGCATGCTTTGGAAAGGAGCAATTTTGGCCAAATTTTATGCAAAAGACTGGTAGATTCGATACAAGAAATAAAGCATGCCACCAATAAAAATTCTGACAAGACTGAATTCCCAGTGATATAAAGATGGAATAGGTGGAATGAAGTCAAGATTTTACGTATCCCAAACATGCCATGTCCTAATATATAAATATTAATCATAAGTAAATATTGCTGCAGACATTTTCTACAGAATTTTCTATATTTCTATTCAAAAAGAAATTCAAAAGATGCATTTGCTATGTCCTGCCCATATGCAAAAATGAAATGTGTATATACTCCATAATGTAGCAGTATATGGCTTGATTTTTAAAAATAAAACAAAACAAAAATAGGTTTTTGAATATAAGTGGATGAAAAAAAAGAAAGAAACTTAACCAGTGCTAGCTTTGAGTTAACAATTGGGAGGTGGCTACTGCCAGTCCTGCCAGAGATCAGACAGGGCCAATCAGCTGAGCTATGTCTACCAAGGAGTCGCAGAATCATGGAATCATGAAGGGACCTGAAAGATCCTCTAGTACCAACCCCCTGCCCTGGGCAGGGTCACCTCCCACCAGACCAGGTTGCTCAAGGCCTTATCCAACCTGGCCTTGAACACTCCTTGGGTTGGGACATCCACCAGGGCTGTCAACTTCCCAGGGCAACCTGTTGCCTATCTTACCACCCTCACAGTAAAGATTTTTTTTTTTTTTTTAATCTAACCCAAATTTCTTCTCTTTCAAATTGTTTCCATCAGTCTACAGCACTGTGGTGAATTACCTGGTGTTAATGTCAGCAGAGATGCAGATGTTGTTGAGTTATTGCAATTACTTATATAGTGCAGGAGATAAAGGGGGGAAAAAAACCCGCAACACCTCAGTACATTTTTAATTAACACTGCCCAGTGCTGCTGAAACTACAGTCTAGGAAGGCTTAATGAAAAAGAAGAAGGGGAGAGCGTTCATTCCTTGCCCATGTGAGAGGCTCCAAGATGGAAATCTTGCTTTCTGTGTTTTTACTTCCCAGCATCCAGCTAAGTCAAATTTGGATACATGGTCATGCCAAGTTCCTGCAGCATCACACTGTCTAAGGACAGGACACTCAGTGTTATCCATATGCAATGCCCAGGTTGTCTTAAGATCCTTGTAGCAAATAAAAAAAAATCAGTGCTTACCTTAACATCTATTGCCATAACACATGCAGTAAGTAGCTATAATTTACCATCTTCAATATATAACAATTTAGGCCTCTTTTTATGTCAAGCCCTTAAAAATAGTCCACAAACCACCTGTTGGTCACATTGTTCCAAAGGCTGTTTTTCAAAGACTTTTGTTGAGTTGGTTTTGTTTACTTCATTTTTAGAAGGGAAAATATAACATATTCCTACTTCTGCTGCTTAAAATAATTTCAACATACTTCCTTTAAGAAGAAAAAAAATAAAACAAACAAACAAAATAATCACCTGTGGTTTGGGACTACACAATAGAAAATTTCAGGCTAAAAAATACAGTTTAAAGAGCAAAATGGTAGAAAGCAAGTGGCTTGATATATCTCAAAACATGATTACGTTATCAGATCCTGCCAAATTTCTTGGTTTTCTTCCAGACACTGGCACTAGATTATAAATGAAGAGGAAAAACAAACCGCTAAGGAAAGAAATTGAGGAATACTCCTTTCTCTATAGCATGAACTATTAATTTTTACATTTTTTTGCCTAATATTGATGTAATTCTTCTTGATGTCAGTGGAAGGATAGTTGGACCTACACTGGGTACTTTGGGAAAAAAAAATCTTCGTTTTAAATTTTCAGCCAGAGCTTGAAAGAAGCATGATGGGGCTCATAGAAAGTACATACTGGTTTCCACACAATTCAAAGGTGTTTCCACACAATTCAAAGGTATTTCCAACACAGGCTGATTCTGTCATGTTGCTGTGTCACATTTTGTATGTTTTTTGAATAAAGTCCTGTATGAATCACTTTCTCCTCCATTTTCATTGTTTAGATATTATAAATTACTCTCCCCTACTAAGGGCATGGATTTTTATTTCAGGAATTTATTATACACAGACCAAAATAACAGATGCTCAGTGACAACCAGGCCAAAATCATGAACAACTCATAAAATACTGACCAAAACCACAGGCAGTATTTTCAGAGGACAATGATCCTCAATCCAGAGGGACTGCAAAGTCATGTCACCTTAGGAAAGGCACTTTGAAGGTATTTCCACCAGCCTGGCCATAACAACATACACAGTTTTGGTTAGCAGAGAAGTGGGAGAAGAGGCAGCGAGAGAGCACTGGGATACTTCCAACCAGCTCTGCCCACAAAGGAATTCTTAGGAAGATGTCTTAAGCTGCTGCTGCTTTTTGGAAATGATGAAAATTCCCAACAATAATGGGACACGTACTTCAGGGTAGGGTCTTCTCTTTAATTTATCTTTTCTTTTAACACCATAAAATGTTCAAAATTGGATCGATTGCAGGTCTTTCGCAGGAAATTTATGGCCCCTGGAACACCTTCTGGGTTAAGAGGAGATGTGGGCAGTTGATGACACAAATAGAATACTGTCACTCAAAATGTCCTAAAAAGAGGGAGAAGAGGGTGCTTTTTTGCAGTACTTGAAGCTGTATTTGTTACCTACCTCTATCAAATTGCTGAACAAACTGAGGTTGCATAATTTATACTACCACAGTCTTGGGGTTTTAAAGGTAATATCAGAATTGGAAAGTTCATCTGGTTATTGCCCTAATCACTGAACATTTCTGTAACAGAGAGGCAGGTATTTCAGAAACTGGAGATAGCACTGTACATACTTCCATGGTTGTGGAGTTTGGCCTCGATTCCTGTAGAATACTGAGAAATCTTAAAACATTATGGTGCCACATTCATACACTGAAAATCATCATTGAACACAGTTTTGAACTCCCCTGCTCATCAATCCCTACCAAAATCAGTAAGATCTTTGGCAGAGTCCCAAATAAAGCCATGGGTGATAAAAAGAATTTAAAGTGGATGGCTAGGTCAGAGGATAGGCAGAGGAAAGTCCATCGATAGTTACCCATCTCCCCCAGACCCAAGAATCAGAATTGCCAAAAGTCCTTCCAAAGGACAAGAATTTTTAAAAAGTTACATGGCTCTTGTAAAAGTTAAAAAAAAAAAAACCACGTAACCTGTGCTCAAAAAACAGTCACAACAAATGTCACCATCCATCCTCACCTCTACGTTCACTGTTAGACAGAGAAAAGTATATAAGAGGATAAAGAAATACAAGAGGACGCTAGGTGGAAAAGAGAGGTTCCATTTCACATCCCCCTCTCAGAAATACTGTGATCATAATTTTGGAATGAACAGCCTACTTTCTCAGGTGAATTTATAACTTCAGGTATAAAACTGGCTGCCAGCAGTGGAAATGCTTCTGAACAAACCCAGAGAAAGACAGCAAAATTCCCAAGGCTCATCTCAGTGACTGACAAATCATTTTAGACAGGGTGGGTTTCCTCTCTCATGCCATTCCCCTTCTACTTTTAGGTCTCCTCTGGTTTCCTTTTTAAGTTCTGCCTCTCTTATTACCTGCTCCTGTCCTCACTTCTGCTCCTTCTCTATGATCATTTGCTTTTACTCACATATTACAATTACCTAAATCACTTCATAGGCTGAATGTTTCTCCTTTCATCTGTTCTTCTTTCACCTTAATCATCACCTTATGGGACAGTTTTTTGCTGATGGTTTGAATAAGTTGTTGGAAAGTAAAAGCAAACTGAAAGTTAATTTGAGTATTCCAAAGATCACATTCCAATGTGATCATGAGTTGCAGCTGAGAAGATGAAAGACATTTTTCTTTGGGTTTTTTTTTTGTTTTTTGGGTTTTTTTTAATTCTTAAAAAAAATGTTTCAAAATTACAAGGCATTAACTTGGAGTTTTTTTCTTTAGTTCATCTTAAAAACACTGTGATTCACTGACTCCGTGTATTCTACAATTCTCTTATACCTGCCAATTTTCCTTCATCTATTATAGACATCGCCTTGTCATGACAGCGCAAATTAGTTCCTCTCTTTGAAACAAGAATCAACTATTAGTCTTGAATTTCCATGATTTCTATTGTGACTCTAAAGATATCCATAGGTGTCATGCAGACCTATTTCTGTTAATATACTGATGCCAATAACAAGGAACAGATCTAGTAAATAAAGGGTTTCCTTCTTCCATACAGAACAGAACAAACCTAAAAGTAAACCTCCAAAATCACTTTCTATGTCATTCACAGAGCAAATCTATTTACTCCATGAAAAACATTAACAATGTAAAATGCAAATCTTTGAAACATTTGGACCTTTTCAGAACTACTTTTTTTTTCCACTAAGTGGTGTCAGAGAGAACTAAAAAAAGATGGTAAGACTGATAATTATTTTAGTCTGAGCTCATGGTTCTTTGACTTTCTCTAAGAGAGAATAATAGTATTTGGAGCTATACTATTGATGTTTAAGCTTCCTGCCAATCACATTAAGTTGTGCCAGTCCTCTGACAGTCAGTGAGAACACTACATTTAATCATCATTATTGCTGGCTTTCCCTGAATCACAGAACACAACTACTGTGAGCAGATATTCTGCTTTTAATAATAGATATAGGCATAAAATCCTCAGTAAATTCTTTTCTTCCTCATTAAACCTTTTCCCCTTCATCAGGCTGATCATCAGAGCATGAAGAAATGTTTCATAATCCTCCAGTCTGGTGTCACAACACCATTGGTGCATTATTCTGCCAGTGGAAACCCCAGAGCACAGAAAGGATGGATGCTCTGCTCGTGTGCCTCTGGAGGAGGCGGCCCCGCTTGAGCGCCCACCCTTCCCTGCTGCCCAGGCCCCCAAAGCTGGGAGGAGACCACCTCCTCAAAGTTTCTTCTACTTTCAATTTTTAAAGGTGTAAAGAGCACTTCAGCAGGTATTCCTCCCTCACAGCATAGCCAAGAAGGAAATTGTACATTTATGTTACTGAAGGGAACAAGTTTCTTTCCCTCAGAGCAAGCCTGAAACTCCCAAAAGAAAAGAACACCCTTAACTGAACTAAGAACACCGTCAAAAATTTTCTTGAGGAAAGCAATGTTTAGCCCAAGACAAAATATACAGAAATTCAATTCAAAATAAGAAAATACAAAGTTTGAGGTCCACTTAGAGCACCTTACATTGCCAGCATCGCATTCAAATCTGTATTTCTTAGCATTTCTCTGGCACAATCCCCCTTTCTATTAAAAATATCTTCAAAATTCATGGGTGAACTCAAGGTCTGAAACTGGCAAATAAGTGAGGACACAATAGGTGAACAACACGAACTTCTGCACCTGAAAGGGGCTGTAATGTCAGATCAACTCAGATCTGAAACATCATCTAATTTTTTTTAAGTAAGCATTCTGCTAATTGTTAGGTGAGCATAAAAACAGAAGGACAGATCAAGAAAAAAGTAGTAACACACCCTCTGTTCAGAGTTCATCTTCTTACATTGTGTATTAGAATTATCCTATCAAATGAGCATTTTCTATTTAGCCCCAAATAACTGCCATCTAATTTTAAGATTTTTCATGCACCCAAATTATATGATGAAAATAGTTTTATACAGAATGATGCTTCTGCTGAAGGAAAACCAGACTATCCTCTAAATTACAGATATCTTAAAACCTCACATGGAGTTACTTTGACATGCCTTGATGATTTATTATTCTAAATTTCACCCACTCAGCAGTTTTCACAAACATATTTCTAACATTACTGTCAACATGCAATGCTTAATTCTGCTGCTGTGCTAATGAAGCAGCTTTTTCAAACTCATAGCTGAAATAACATTAAAGCTCAGGTCATATTTATTACCATTACACTAGATGACTAGTGTATCTAACAAGATCTGTTCAAGAACTTTTCCACAAGTATTGTGTTTCCCTCCTTAAGAAAGTAAAATGTTATAATAGTTTTATCTCTGTATAATTGTGCAACTTACCTAAAATTTAGATAGCTCTCGGGTAATTTTTGAAATATGTATCAGAGTATAAATCCTTTTTCTCTCAGCAGAAATCAGAATCTCAGAATATTGTTTTAAGAAAAAATTATGTGCATCACAACAAAGGAATTCAGAAAAGCTGCAGGAAAGCTTGAATAAATAAAATAAATATGGACAGAATAAAACTGGCCTCCTCCCAAATCCTGAGTTTGTCAAAAGAACAAAGCATACACAAACAGCATGTAAAACCTGAATTCAAAATACATTTATAAAAAAGGGATGAGGACACATGTTTTTTCTATTTCAGCTTGAAAAATAAAGGGACACGGCAATGAGTCTTGCTGGCAGGCAGATAACTCATAGGCCCTGACCCTTCGACTCACCAGGAATTCAAACACAAAGCTCTTTTCATAGTGACCGTGCCATACATTCTCAAGATAAGGCAGCGAAATAAGGAGCAATGGAAAGGTGCCACAAAACTCAAACTGCAGAAAACTGCACAGAAATTATGTTCACTTATTCACCTCCATGCAGCTGCACACTAAGCGCTGGCTGCAAAACGATTTCTTTCCAAATCACAAGCCATGCAGTGTGCTTTTAGAAACAGGACCTGTTTTCCTGAAGCAAGAGCAGCACAAGAGAGAGCAAGCAGTGAGGAAAGGGCTATCCCTGTGCATTTCTGTATCGTTCAGAACTGAAGTGCACATCCGGACAAATAATCTGGAACACAATGAGCTCTGCAGAAGGATCGCTGTGGTGAAACGGAAGGGTTTTTAGAGACAACAAAAAAAGCTACATTTCAAACAACATTTCAAATCTGGACTCACCATGAATAAGCAACAGTTCCCTGAAGTTAGCATGTTATTTTCTGCCCTGTTCCATTGCATTTTTTGCCTAGTTGTCCAACACTTGGTAGCTCAGAGCTGCCACACAGAGGCCCCTTCCGTGATCTGGCTTATTTGCCTGTCAGTTTGAGTCTCAGCTTCTGTATGATGCAGCTGTGCACTTTGCTGAAGGTCTAATATAATTTCCATAAGCTTTCTCCTTGCCTGGAGCAAGCAGTTTGCTCTCCCTGCTCAATAAATACTCAGATCACTTTTCTGGTACTCACAGGGATAAAGCTTTAAGTTGTTAAGGAGTTCTTACTAAGTAGTGGGTGGAGAACATAAGCTCAGTACAAGGAAACTCTGCGCATAATCAGAAACTGAGAAACTTCCTCCCTTTCCCCCAACCCCTCCTCTCACCAGGCAAAGCTGCCAGTGCCTCCTTTACAGAAATTTAGGAATGTAAAGGGAGGACTCAAAGGGGCCCAGTCAGACAAGCCTTTCTCAATCAATTAGCTTGCAGCCATTACTTGTGACCCTAGGTCACACAACATAAGTGTGTGGGGTGTGCCTTTAGGGGTACACCAAAGCTACTTATTAAAACTTACATAACCAAAAGTGTTCAAAATCAAATAAACTCCGAAAGCTGGAAAATACTTTCCATGTACCACAGTTTTGAAGGCAGAAGAGTTTTGCGTAAAGAAATGTTGCTTTGCTTTTCCAATAAAAAATCATTTGATGGAGAAAACGATTTTTTTTAATACTCAAAAAAAAAAAAAAAGAAAAAAGAATGAAATGTGAGATGCATAAGCAGACTTTAAAGTGGCATTTGTTTTATGATTATGCAAAAACTAAATAATGCTGGCCTGAGTGATATTTGATGAAGCACATGATCATGTTTCTTAAAATAAGACTATTGTGGGTAGCTGCAAAGGCATAGATGTTTATAGGACTATTTAATTAATTAAGTTCTTCTCCTGCATTTCAGTCCTTTGCAAGAAACTATTTCTCAGCATTCAGATTCCATTCTTCGTTTTAATACTCCAGTATAACAAATTGAACAATTTACTTTTAGAAAAGGCTCAGAATATTTGAACACTGCATCAAGTTATCCTGCCCTGAACATACAGGGAAGAGAGGCTGTAACTTGCCACAATTCCCACACAAGTATACACCCCTCGGTGTGAAGGAAAACTTCAAAAAGACCCTCAGCTCCATATCCTGCCAACCCAATGACATGGAGATGATGGCTTGGAAAAACCCATGAGGGAGTCCTGATTTGAAAAGCAGATCTATGACAACCCCTTTCTGGGCCAGGCAAGATCAATGCACTGCAGGGGCGATGCACTTTAATCTCAAGGTGCATTGCAAAGCATCTTTAAGTAGTGCAACAGATCAAGGCTTATATACAGAAGAGAAAACATTTCAGCCCAAACTTCACCATCTCCTGAAGGTAACTGAGCAACAGCTACACAAAAGGTAGACCTTATAGAGGTCTCAGGGAAACACATAACTATGTAGGAAAGTAGTGGTCATGAAGTGAAGTTGATTGAGGGTGTTGTAGACAACCTGCACTCTTCATGCCCCTTCCCAGTAAAAATCCCAGCCAAGCTCTCAGAACAGACAGCAGGGCTCATGTTAGCTCAGGCATTCATTCAAGAGATCAGATTGCAGAATCAGGGCCACTGAGTAAGTGCCCTGGGGTAAGGATTTTGCTTCTGTCTTGCACGTAATACAGCATTTAATAAATTAGGTCACATTTATATCCTTGGAAAGCCCTGGCAGTAGAAATAATAATCATGGAAACTTTAATTTTGAATTTAAAAAATGGGTTCGGCATTAAGACGCTGGACTGGAATTTAGGATATTTGGGTTCTGTTCCCATTTGTGTTTCAAATGGCCCAAATGATTTGGGAGAAATTGCTTCGATTTCTGCATTTATGTCAAATTGCCCTTGTCTTGCAGTTGTAAAGCCTTCACACCACAAAGTCTATCAATAAAAAAATGGATCATGATAATAATCTTCAGTATGCAAATCTCTTCAATACTGGTTCTCAACACATGCTCTGCATAGTGGAATTAAAGCAGGATTGAATAGAAAATATTTACTGACACTGGACTTCTCAGTAACTAAAAACCAAGAAAACTATGTACATCAAACCTTTTGAAATCTGTGCAATCTCCAGGAGACAAAAAAAGTCTATACACATGAATAACGATATAGGCTTCATTCTTTCCCCTTTAGCCCTCTAAGTGTAAGGCTCCTGGAAAGCTTGCAGGGTTGGGTGCTTAAAACTCAAAAGGTTGGACTCCCTAATGGTAGAAAAAAATGCAAGGACAGTGTCTGTGAAGAGATAGGGTGTCTAGAGTGTTTCTCTCACCAAGTGTTGGAAAAGAAGAACTCATTCCATCTTTGGCAAGTCTCTGAGAGCTTCCAGGCTGAAGCAGAGGAATTACCATTGATTCCAGGTTTCCCTTTAACCCACAATTTCCAAAGCAAGATGCATCCGAAGCAGTCCACTTCAATATACGTTCACACCTTTCCTTTGGAAAAGTTGATATGGAAAACTTACAACACAAATAACAAAGAAATGTAAAGGATGTTTTTGATGTAACTTAAAACAATGCTTCCACACTAGAAATAATAATAGAATAATGGCTCCTCCTGGCACTGTTGAGTCCCCTGGCTAGGGACTCTTCCTTTTCCTGATTGCTGGCTGCAAAATTACCCCTCCATTGGCTCCACTTCATTGCTGCCACGTTTCAGCCACACAAAGGCAATGTGAGCTGTTTCAAAATTATCTCTTAATAATAAAGACACAAAGTTTGAAGTGGAACGAGATGCTCATACCAAAGATGGCAACCAGGAATATACAAATCTCCTTTAGCTTTCTCAGGGTGCTTTGCTGTGAGCAAGATTCCTTTTAATTAATAGAAGTAACCACCACCTTTAGTGTTTCCACATTTACATTCCAATAAGGATCAGCCTGGGACAGACTGTTTCAGAAAAGGATAATAGAAGTTTTCATGTATTTTTCCACATTCTGCTCTTTTTCCTCAAAAGTAATTGAATTTGGAGAGATCTACCTTAACTAGCCAGCTTTCCCCCCCCCCTATTTGTCACATGTTCTTTTAGACTAAGTAAATGCTCAGCTCCTTGTATCAAGGTATTTTCACACTTACTAACTCAGAGCTAGCAAGGAGATCAAGTGCAAGAATTTTAGAAGTTTTTCTTTTCATGTGCAGATCTTCAGACCTGGATTACACCCAAGTTCAATGTGATCAATATATGATCATGATACATTAAAGGATCCTTTAAGAATAAAAAGGACTTCTTGTTATTTGGGAGTTGTTTTTCTGCACTGGTCAATAGGAAAAGCAACATTAATTCACAGAACTAGCTCTCCTCCTCTGTTATGCTCTTAAATGAGATTAAATTCATTTTAGTTAGAAAGATAAACAAACTATGTGCAAAACACTTGTGGAAGAATCACATGTGTAAGGTTTATACTGTTAATAGTGGTACTCAGCAGACATTCATATCTTAAGTCATGCTCTAAACACTCTACATTAAAGGTAGCTGCTTCTTTAAGAAAGAAAATAAAACTCATTCCATTAAAAAAAAAAAAAGCTTGCAAATACACTACAGTACTTTGAAACAGATCCTTCACTCTTTAAGCCTTCTTCCCCTGTGTTCCCCCACCCCCTTTTCCTTTCAGGAAACAAAACTCAAGAAGAGAAAGAGAGAGAGAGTCAAAAGGTTACAGCTGGCTTGTAAGTGCAAAGAACGTGAGAGGCCCATTCTTCCCCTTAACACCTGACATCCCAGGGTACATTCTCCCCAGCGCCGAGGCCGCTGGATTAGCCATGCAGCTCCTGGTGATAATGGAAGCTGTGCATCTCATTCGCCATGCACTGCTGCTTTGAAGGTCTTCTCCTACCCTCGCTCCTGTAAATTGCTCTCATTCCTGCTACACAATTGCAAACTTAATTAATGACAATTTGCATTTTGCCATGATTAGACCCAGTTAAATACCTTTTCTGAGGCCTAGATATCAGATAAGAATTCATTCCTGGAGTTTGGAAGTTTGAAAAAGTTGCTGTAAAATCAGTAAAATTATGCATTTATTCTTAATTACAAATAAAACCCAAGAGAGAACCTGACACAATGCTAATAAATGTTAAAGCTTTGATTAAATAAAAGAATCTTGATCAACAACCTTTGTGACAGCATGATAACATTCATGCTGCCACTCCATGGTTCAGAATACCCATGTTTCTGTGATTTCCCACACTTTATTGTAGCAGATGAAACCCATCTAAGGCATGTTTGTTACGGGCACAGAAAAATAAACATGCCAGAGAGAAATACCGAATTACCAAAGTCTTTGCTGCACTTTTTCTAGGATACAGGTTCCTTGTAACCCTCAGAGGTAGCTGAGGTGCTGTAGGAACAAGGAAACAATTACCTCTAATTAGGTGCATAATCGTGCACAAAATGGAAAAGGACTGAGAAAAAAGTTAATTCTAAACACAAAAAGTCTTCAGGCTAAAGGACAAAAGAGAAACAAGATTGATTAGGGTAGAAAAGGTACAGTTCACAAAAATCAACATCTAGCTCCAATAAAAAAATAGGAGGAGAAAGAAGGAAAAAGTAATTACTTGGAATTTCCTGCTATTAATAAATGTTATATTCTAAATTAAAGATACCTTAATTTCAAAAAGGATCCAAATTCCAAGGCGAATGAGAGGAAAAACTTTAGCAGTTAACTAATAAAATGCTGGAAGTGAGAACATGGCAGAAAATATGAGTTCCTTGCTACAGGAGGTTAGCTCTGGGATGTTGCTCACCAGCTGCACCCAAAAACATCAGTCCCTGCTTCTTCTCACCCGCCCCCTACCCCATCCTAACCACCAGCCAAATGCTTTCTGCTGTGTATGCCAGGTACTTGCTCATGTTTGAATGTACAGGTTTTCACTTTTTCTTTGTAGTGCAAAAGAATACTGTAAGTTTTGTTTCTTGGATTTTGCAAAATGTCTTAGTCCATTCACTACTAAGAGTGAATGTCACAAATATTGCAGGAGGAATCTAAGGAAAAAAAATCGAAGAGGCAAATGAAAATTCTGATAATTGCTAGCCAGGCTTTCAAAAACATACTGAGACAACTCAAATATTTAGGAATCAAATGTGTGAAAAATCCAGTGAGAATAACCCAAAGAATGTTTAAAGGAAAACTACATGGGCATGCAGCTTCTTTAAGAAGATTTTGTAACCAGCAGAATAAAAGTTGCCTGAAGAAATTGGTTCTTACAACTTGTTTAGATGCACTGTGATTAAAAACTTCCTGCAGCTGATTTAAAATGAAATGAGAACAAGTGGGTGTGAGTTTGTCATTTAGTACTTTATTGAAGGACTAAGATTATTTATTTAAGTCACTTGCATCTTAGAAGTATGAATGAATACAAAGAGATTAAAGAGCGTGCAGTCATTCCAGAGACAAGCATTAAATGAGGTTTTAATGGGGTCTCTCCATCACCTCACCAGTGACCTGCCAGGTAACACCACAAAAGCCTCACTAGACCTGCCTGCCAGCCAGGATGGTTTGATTCAGCTTTGTTGTTCAGGTGAGAGGTACTATTTATTTGAGCCACGGAACCAGACCAGAGACACACACACACACACTTCTTATTTTAGCTGCATTTATATTTGTAAAAAAAATAGACCTATAAAACAAATCTAGTGCCAAAAAAAGACCTTGAAGGGAAAGATACATAAATTAATTCCAAGCATCCCTGTCAACATATCAGCAATATGTTTGTGTACAATAACTGTGTCCTGGTGACTGGGGGTGGATGAATATAGCTTGGGCAAATTTAGGGTGTAAATCTAGCCCAACATGTCCAGCCACAGACCCTACTGTGAATGAAGACTTCCTAAAGCACCTCTTTGATGAAGATGCTGCATCCTCACACATACCTCATTACATTAATCCTTGCATGTCTGCAAACCCCATCCCATGTTGCCAATGTGGACAAGCAATGAATTTGCTCTTGAAAAAATCTAACTGTCCTAAAAATGTTACAGATGTTTTAAAATTTGATCTCATAGCATACATGAAAACACATGGGTAGGTAAAACCTTTTTCTGCCATTGTCCACACCAGCATGTGCTTTCAGAAAAAAACATCTGGAATTTTTACCTATTGCATATCTAGGCACACCTCCAGAGAACTACAATGAGAAAAAGCTTGGTAATAATTGCCCCGATTTATTTTCTCCGAAGATAATTTGTCTGTGAAGCTTCTTTGTCTGAACTTTTTTACTTTTTTTTTTTTTTAAGTGCCATGAAAAAATGACCTTGCTGAAGCTTCTGAGTTAAAAATGAATTCTCAGTAGAAAAATATCCCTAAAGTAGATTCTCTCTCTTACCAGGGAATACTCCAGCAGTCAACTTCAATTTGCCTTAAAGACAAAAAGGCATCTCTCTAGGGATAAAAATCAATCCCCAAACTGTCAGCAGCAACACACAAAGTTTAAAAATGTGCTTAATTCAGCACAAACAAATGCTTGTAAATTGTCAAGCCAATATGTGAGAAGTGTCTCTTCCATTAAATAAAATCATGAGCTAAACGAAAAAACTAAAAAGGGGACAAAGACACCACAAGCAGATATATTTTATCCACCTGATATCTATCAAGCACACCAGTACTGAATAATAAGAAACCAGTCTTTACTAATAGAGTGCTGATTAAGTTTAAAATTATTTTAATTACTACTGATTTGTTTTAAAGATTTTCATTACTGTGGTGTTCCAGTGCATGGAAAAGCACACCTTCTCCATACAGCTTGGCAATGGGAGCACTTTGGGACAACATCAACTCAGATTTGCATTTGAAGGTGATCCACACTCATTGACAAGGAAATCAGTTTTCCAGCTTGGAGATGTCATCCCAAATTGCAACAACTGAGAAATGACTGAAGCCACTGCTGAGTTTCAGATGTGCAGCAGGGGTGCTCTTGTCCTCCTCACCTCGAGGTCTGAGCAAGGGTACAACCCCCTGCTGGAAGTCTTTGCCTTTCCCTTCTTGCGTACCAGGTGGTGCCTGTGGAATCTGCTCCCACCCTCCCACCTTCCTGAGGTGACCCTGCCTCTTCCTGGCAGCACTCTGACACCCTGGGAACTGCCTCCACACCCCCCCAGCAAAGAGGTAAGGTGCAGGGGCTGGTTGGAAGTTGTGTGGCCAGGCAAGGACCTTCCCCATCTGTCCACTTTGCCTGCAGGCGCTCTGGAGACAGGGATGGGACTGTTTGGTGGGTTTAGTTCAAGTCTTTACCACATTTCTGGATGCCATTGATCACAACAGGGCAGGGACAGAACATCCTAAGAAAAGAAATAATACAGCTATAGCAGCTGTTACTGTCATCTCTCCCCAGGATAATGAGAACTTGGACTTTTCCCTCCACAACTATGTTTCGTCCCCTAGTAGATGAGCCCACAATGATCAACACTGGTAAGAAATACACTCAAGATTTGAGCAGAGCTCCACGTCTGCTGTCCTTAATCTTCAGTGAAACAACTTAATCTTTCTGTACCCCACTTTCTGATCTGAAAATCTTCATCTAGACTATATAATATGCGCTTTGTTATCAAATAGGTTTTATGCAATAACCAGTAAAAGCCTCTCAGTTTTGTTCTCACGTGTGGCTGTATACATCAGAAAGTCCTGAAACAAAAAAGTGCTAATCAGGGTAAACAAGGTGTTACTCCTCAGTAAGGGTCTAACACAGACTCAAAAATCAAGTTTCAGTGATTTCTGCAAAAATTACACCAAAACTTCCATATGTGTTAAAAATGGAAATACATGTTCTACAGTATTGAAAAATCCATTATAAATCAGTTAGAATATACAACCATAAATACGTATGAAAATATAAAGTGAATGGAGAGTGCAAAAACCAGGAAAGTCTCATAAGATAAAAAAGCAAGTAGGGATACCATCACAGCAAAATCAGCAATAACCAAAGCTCAAAACAGTTTTTTTAAGTGCCATGAAAAAAAAATAATGTCTTTTGTGTAAAATGTAGGAAAAAATGGACCAAGTTCCATGCTGGAGATGCACCCCAAGACAGACACAACCATGTGTCATTACAGTGCTTTCATATTAATTTCTGTGAGCACAGAAATACTGTGAGTTGTGAACTTTTAAGTAGAACAACAAAAAAGAAAAAACATAGCCAATGAGGAAAAACCATAAGAAAAAAGCGTTGCCATCCCCTTCTGCCATTATGTTCAGAGGTAACAACAGAATCACATTCCCACACAGTGACAGAACATGTCACACCATTTCCCTCAATTTCAATATAAGGTACTAATGCCAGAAAAGGAATGGCTACTGATACTCTTTCAATTGCTTTACAATAAAGCTTTCTGTGGAGACTCCTAAGGATTGAAAAGAGAGGAAGATACTCCATATTTCCTGGTTTATCTTGAAAATCAAAAAATCTAGGTTATTTGCAGCTGATACTTCAGAATGATCAGAAATCCTTTCATCACTACTTTGGCAAATAAATTTTCTGATACACGTGATCAAAGGCAAAGATTATCTCAGGAATCTGGACATCATTTATTTTGGCAGTGTGCATATGTTAGTAGAGTTTTTTGGTCCTCCCTAGCATTAACATGAATTTGGAGAGATGATATGGGGTCCATACAAAAATCTGAAAGTTCAAAGCTATATTGCTTAGTTTTGTCACCCAGGAAAGTGAACTAGAACAATTAAATTATCTAGCATTCAAAAATAAGATTGCAACTTGTTCCAGAAGAGAGTAAAATTTCATAATCCCGGGTACTGGAGATACTTCTTGTCAGCTGGTTCCCTCTTCCAGGCAGAATCCATCACCTGGTTTCTCCCTATAACTGTTCTTACTATTAAAAATATTTTTTAAAAATGTACATATAATTTCTTAAACAAATTACTAGGTATAACTCTATTCTCCACTGAATGAAAAAAAAAATATTTTCTTTGGTTCTCATAATGCTGAAGTATTTAAGTTTTTAAAGAGAAGTTATTTCTCTGTCCCTTTTATGGAAGACAACTGTTGTTGCTCAGGTCCACAGTATAAAAGTCATTATTTCCATTGAGTCCAAAGACAGCAACCGTGCAACTTCAAGCTAAAATGCCAAATTAATAGGTTCAAGTCAGCATCAAATAAATGGGGGTCTTAGGCACAAACCTCATACCCCATCTTGCCCTTGGAAGGCAGTGATAAACTTTGGTTGAGTCAAGCAGGGCAGCCCATACTGCCTGCAGTGCTTGTTGCTGTGTGCATACACCTTCAAGCACTCTGCCATACTTTCAGTCTTTTCTTTGGGCCTTAACAAGAACCTGACAGATTTTGTAGACATGGAGAGTGTCACCTCTTGCAATATCACAAGGTGGACAGGATTACTAGGATCAAGCCAGCAGTTCTTAAGGAATTGTCAGTGTCCCACAGTTTCACTTTGATACCTTGGGAGGAGAGTTCCTGATTCTGCTGAGTCCAGCCCCATGCCTGGAGAAACTGAGGGGGTGGGGGAGTCCAGGGTAATTCGTGAGCAGGCTATGAGCAGAACCTGCAGGAATGTTGCTGGAGAAGGAGCTGAGGGGAGGGTACAATTGGGACCTGCAGCAGTTCTGCTGGCAGTCTCAGAAGAATCTGCTGGGGTTTCTGTTTTGGCAGCCAGGGGTCTGAGCTACCCTGCAATAACTGCATCCTCTCAGTGGCATTAAGAGCTAAAGTGGCAGCACCAGTGTTGTAGTCTGGGCACTGCTAGGTTTACATTAACAAGGTACTGGCGGCAAAAGCGAAAAGGAAAACCTAATCTTGTCCTTTCACACAGTTTAATTCCTCTGTCCCAATCTTTCACATCCTGCAGTCTGCTCATCACTGTGCTGGACCCTACTGCAGCAGGGAGGGCAGGCAAGGGGGTTTGTGACCCGAAACCCTACACCAAAGGTCTGTGAGCATAACAGGCTGAAGATTCCCTGAGGGAAATCCTTGCCTGGGCTTCCTAAGAGGTAACTAGAGAGCTGCTGTGCTTTCCCTGTCCACTGCATGAGAGCCAGACAGTGTCTGAACAATTACTATTTGATTTGGGTTAAGAGTCAGACACCACCCGGGGCAAGGCGCAGACTGCAGCCAGGGACACTGTTTCCGGAAACAGAAACAACAGGTGGGAATTTGCAAAGGCAATGCTGTACACGCTTAGAGCACCGCTGTGTTTCAGCGCTGGTCATTAAAACACAAGAATACAACATTTATCAGGGTGATTTTTTGCATTGTGTTGTAGCAATATTGAGAGTAGGGTCTATCCCCGAACACCCTGACCTTTTGTAACAGCCCATGATCACAAACTCAGGGATGCGAGTGCTGCCTTATTTTCTTTGCTGTTCCAATTTGTGTCTGTCAGATGAATGCGCGCCACATCGTGCAGCGAGAGAGCATGGAGGTAGTGAAAGGGGGCTGCTGTAAGGCAGGAAAAGGGTTTTACTCTCAGAACTCCATCATTTCAGTTATGGCTGTAATCCTGATTTCTTTAGTTATCTGATAGAGCGGGAGAAAAATCGGTGACTCCAATCATGCAAAGCTATAAAGGAAAAATAGTATACTCTGATTTCTGGAAGCACACGTGCTCTATGCAGGCCTTGCTGTCATCTCTATGGGTACAGACAATAGCTGGATGGATAAAAATTGCTCTTTGAAGACACCAAATGTTTTATGAAACAAACTAACCTCCATCACACAAACGTATTTTTTCTTCTTATCGCTCCCTATTAATTTGTATGTTCAAGAGAAAATTTGCTTACCTTCCAATTCAGACAATATACTTTATCACCTCTGACTATGTGCTTAAAATACTACGTAGGTACATCAGTCCTTTCTAAATTTAGTACTTCTTCATTGAATCTATCCATATTGAATGGACTGATGGCTTCATGACATTATTTCCACCTTGCCTGAATGACTGAAACTATGCAAACAGAACAACAAAACAATAGGCTTCTCAAATGCAAAGATGTTGGGAAGATAATACCCATAAATAAACTTTCTGTAATTATTATGGTCCGGGAAGAATTCCAAGTGTAGGAAGACCATGTGTTACTATGCTTTTATAATGAATAGAACTTCACAATCCTACTCATGAAAAAATATATTTTTAATATTTAAGCAGCACTAATTTAATAACCTTTCTGAGGCCAACAGGTGAAAAAAAATGGCGGAGTAAAAGTATTTATGCACGTTGGGCAGACATGAGAAAATTTTGTCTTGAAAGAATACACGCTCCCGGTCTTTCCCTGTGAAATCCTGGACTGGTTGTCACCTGACACCTCAGACTATCAGGTTAATGCTTAGTGAATGTTCCCTTCATGTTTATACCTGAAGGAAAGCTGAAGTGATTTCAGGGTTTAAAAAGCCCTGAGGCATCCAAAATGCCCGGCGAACCCTCTGGGAAGCTCAGTTCCCAAGCCACAGCTCCGGTCTAGCACTGCAAGAGGCACAGCAAAATTCCACATATGACATTACTAATGTGCTCTAAACTCCGCCCCAGAGGGACCATCTTTGAGGCCGAGAAAGCCCTTCAGTCTCAGTTCCCCTGCGGACCTTTGGCTCTGTTCTGAGGCTGCTACACAGGGTGCCAATTAGTGCCAGCCGATTGCTCCTGTGATGTGCACACCTCTCTGGGAGCTGGACTGAAGCTCCCAACTCATTTCCTATAGGTCACTGGATGTTGACAACTCTGTCCAAGATTGACGAAGGCCCAATTTGGATTAGCAATTTAGCAGGAAGGTCCTGTGTCACACTGCCCTCCAACCTCTCTCATGTAAGCAATTTGAATACAGCAACTTCTCGGCTGCAAATTGACTAGTTTCAGAGGGAGGGGTGTTAGAAAACTCCAGAAGCAAGTACATTTACAAAGCCTGCCGTAAAATGTTATTGAGAAATTAAACTGTGCCTTGCTCCCTTCACCTCTTGCTATGTAGACTGCATTTAAAGGATTTCATTAGGGCCAGAGGCCAGGGCTTACATTGCTGCTGCCAAGTGAAATGCATCATGGAAGAAATTGACTGAACTGGGAATTCCAATAAAATACTGGGTTTAGAACCAGGGAGTCAAAAAATATTTGGCCACTTCAAAAATTTTAAGACATGAGAAGAAAATTTGTGGTTTGTTTTAGAATAATAAAAAATACATATTTATAAAGTCTTCTTCAATCTATTTTAATAAACCTACCTCAACAAAATGATAAGAAAAAGGAGATTCTTACTTGAGAAGTATGTATCATTGTAGGCCATAGGATACCTGCAATAGCTAAACTTTCGCTGCTGTTTGTGTTTTAAAATGTATTCTGCAGTATTCCAATGTATATTTCCCTTAAGCTGCAGTCACTTTTACTGGCTAAACTTCTGCCAAATACTTATCCTAGTACCTGCAGAATTGATTCCAATGCTAGTGGGTATACCTGGGAGCAGCACCCTGTGATGGTTCCTTTTGCCTACATTCTCATTCCTGATGCTGCTATGGAATGGAAATGGAATACAAAGAGTGTGTACAGACTCCTTGTCAGACTGATTCCTTAGCTAATCCTCAAGAGGTGCAATAGGTTCTTTTAACTACATTAAATGAGTACAACCACAGTGCATGTGCAGTTATGCCTGGCATAAAACAACATCATGACTGCACCTATGGAAGGACTTGTAAAGGAATTGTATGTATAGGTTATCATAGAAGTTGTTCAAATTATATCATTTTCATATAGAATCAGAACTGCTGTTATTCTAAGATGGAGAAGGTGTTACAAACTTTCTGTGCACCTAATCCAACTCAGCCACATCCCTACTCCAGAGGAATGTAAGCACTCAGCAAAAAGAGAAGCATATCTGCTCAGCAGTGTCAGCCACTTGAGGTGCTCCATTTCCTTGACTCCCGATCATCTTTGACAGATGATTGTAATACAATAGCTCAAATGAGATAGGAAACAGGAGATTGAGACACCCCTGCAGGGCTCCACTGAGTTTCAAAGGTGCCAGCAGCAAGAAACACAGTAAGTTAAAAAGCTAGGGTGACAAGAAGTGCAATCTTCAGGGCTAAATACATGTTGTATGCTGTATGAAGTCACAATATAATGGGCTTCTACTGGAGAATAGCTGTACCATAAATACAGATATCTAAGACATAAATTGGCTAAGTTAATTTAAAAAAAAAAAAGTAATTTTAAAAATTAAGCTTTCTGAGTGTGGGCCACATGCAGAAGGGTATGAGAAAGTAGTTGGGGACTTTTGTGTTCCCCTGGCTCCTGATACCCAAAGCACCCCACAGCCAAGCAAAACCAGGAGGCGCTCCCTGCTTGTATTCGGGCCAGGTTCAAGGCAACTCAAAGGGACACATGAAAATTGGAACATTCCATTTGTTGTAGTCCTGTCCATTCCAGCATGACATGATTGCTGGAATTCCCGGGCTTTACAAGCGGAGCTGAGTCTGTTCTTTGTGGCCCCTGATGTACGCACTTTGCTGGTGACTCATGATGCTATCCCAGCATTTTGCATCTATCTTTGCTAAGATATCAGGCATCAATGAATGAAAATCAAAAGGATTCTATTATTCTTGTTTCTAGAGGACTGAGGAGAGGAGAGCCATTTTCCAATGCCTTTTATACAGAAAGAAGACACAGAAACTGTCATGCTGAATTGCAGCATTTGGGACTAGTCTTTACTTGCACAGATGGGAGAAGCCCACCAATTTTCTTGGATATTTGTACTTCACAAGGAGGACTTCACTATATCATAAAAAAGAAGGATGTCTTCCTACCAGATCACATTCTATGCATAATAGAGAGCTGTATGTATTAAAAATGCATTTAATTCCATCAACGAGTACCTTCTGGTATGTAGGTAGGAAAACACTACTTATAGAAAATTTGTTGCAAAAGAAAGCTGGACAAATTTCTATTAGAGGAATAACATTTTTAAGACAAATAAAATATTTTAATTAAAGCTGCCCATTTAAGGACATAACAGATAAATCCTGAAAGTCTTTAAGTCAAACATGATCATCGTTTTAAACTCTGTGTTAGAGCCCAACAGAAGTGATAAGTTTGAGACAGCTTTATTTAGTGTGGCTCTATGGCCTTTGGTAGGTCATGGGGTCAGAGAATATCAGTCACCAGGGCTGCCTTTTCTGATGACTTTAATCTTTAAAACCTTCCAGTGAATCTGTGTGACCCATCATTAGCAAAGCACATAAAAAATGGCCAAAGTGCATATTTGGTTGCACATGACATCATAAATTACCAACAGGACCATTCTGAACAACGAGTTTTCCCTGGAATTAAACAAGAAAAAAATGAAGAAACAGGGCTCCCACTGTCACTTCTTCCTATCAGCAGACACCACCAGGATGAGCTGATGCTGTGGTGCCCCGGCCAGGTCTCCACTCCCAAGCACTCACTCAGCTCTGACAGACGTGAAATCTTGAAATCACTTTGACCAAGCAACACATTTGTAAAATACCAACACTAACACCTTACCCCGGGAGTACAAGGGGTTACGGACTACCTGTGTTTGATCCCATGCTCCCCTCCTGCCTCACTACCTTTCACAGCTCCAAGACCATGAAGAGGACCCAATTTCGGTTCTATATATCCTTTCACAAAATTTGCACTTGATTAGAGTAAAGGTTGTTCAAATACTTTTACTCATAAAAAATGGACATGTTAAGAAAAGACATTATTAAATATATATTCAACCTCAAGCCAAGACACTGAAATCAAACCAAACATAAAAGACCAGGGAAACACACTGTAACTCACTCAATAGTGTAACAAAATGCTATCACTGCAGAAAAACACAAGTAATAAAAGTAACTTCGACCTTAGTAGCTTTCAATGTGTTAGGTACTGATGGAAATTTCCTAACCTGATTTAAGAAATCTATTCTGCTCTGCAGCCTCTTTATTTTTTTCCTCTGTGATGTGAAATTTCAAAAGCCTCCAGCATTTCTTTTCTAATTCTAAGCTGCAGTTCAAGGAATGAATCTACAATTTGTTGAAAAATTACTTTAAATAATAACAATATTTTAATATGTTCCACGGGCACCACCATTTTTTCACACTTCTTGGAAGGGTTTCCTGACAAACGGGAATGAATTAGGAGCTAAGCATCTTTGTAAACACAATTTGAGTCAGGAATTGGAGTATGGTTCCTAAATCACTTGAGAAGATAAATTCAGATTCTTGGTTTTTTTGGTTTTCTAACATTTTTATTTATCTCTATTTAGATTGCAGGTATATTCCAGGGGGTTTTTTATAGCAAAAGGCAAACAGCTGTAATGGAAGCTTAAGAATCTCCTTTACAGTTATCATTTGTTTTGTTTACAGGCAGTGAAACACAGAAATAAGGGACAGGAGCACAGCAACCCTATTCTTCTTCATTTAGAAACATCCTGTTACGAATAGTGACAGGTTCCTCAACCCGAGAAAACAGATCCATTCCTACAGGAGTTTTTGCTCTAAAAATGGACAAGTTCTTTCATTCCTGTAGCAGGAAATGGATTTCACTTTTATGCAATTTAGTCAAGGACTAAATAGAAAAGGAAAAAATTGTAAATTAGCCATATTTTAAATGCTTACCTGAAGCTGCACAAAGTTCCTTACTAGAAAACACTAGCTTCTTATTAGTGAGGGTAGTTGGGTAGTTTTCTCTTTTTTACTCTACGCACACTATTAAGCAATATCAGTCCACACACAGAATTCAGTATGCCCGTATTTTGGAAATTGCAGAATTAATATGCAATTTAAACTCAGCCTAAATGCTTATCTGGGCTTCATTATTAAACAGCTCATAATAGTCTTTAACACACAGCACTAATGTTGCTCCACTCAACGCACAAGACAGACAATGCTCATTTTAGGAGCAGTTCACTACTTTCTTTTTTTTTCCATTACTCATATAGCAATCCTTTGTAGTGCCCTTTATTTCCTATCTGTGGTTCAAAACCTGTTCTGAAGACAAATTTATTTACTTTGCCCAGGCAGTTGTTTGGTGCTCATCATCAGAGGATACAAGTGATTCAGCCATATTATTTTTACTGCAGCCTGGAAAAAGTCAGCATCCATCTTGTGCAGATGACAAAAGATGTGCAGGGAGACAGACACAGGTACACCAAATCTGAGACATCTGGCATATGAGCTGCAAGAAAAGATAGCAGTACTCATTATTCTGTAGACTCAAAACAACTCTCTAGTGACTTCAGGAGTAGACGTGGGTGTTCAAGCTTCTGATTAATCAGAGTGTAGGATCTCGCAGTCAGCACGCAGAAGCTGGGGAATACACACATGATATGAAAAATTTACTGACTTTGCTAAACATCAGTGGCAGGGACAAGACTACAGCCCTATTTTTCAGTCTTATCTAGCTTCTCACCTATATATTTCCTTTCCTGTAGTCTTTGATTTATCTACTACACGCCATCCAACTGCAAGAAATGAACAGTCTCTTCCACTGCACAAGTTCTCTGGGCAGGTCTAACCTGAGATCTGGCTAAGACAGAAATCGCACAGGAGGTGAGGACATGGGGAGAGAGGAAGAGGCAGTAGATAATTATAGACTGTGCTCTAGTGCATGCGAACAAATGAGCCATCTTAAATGACCTCAAATCTGCCATTTTTTAACCTTTGAGTACTCCATGTTGGTACCTTAAAAATATTCTTTCTATTTTTTTTTTTCATGCTACTGCCATACAAAATCCTGTGCTTTATGTGCCAGAGAACTTGTTTATGCTACAACAGAATTTTGGAAGGGCAGTAGAGGACTAGAAGGACATTTCCATAATAATAAATAACTTTTTTAACTTCGTGCTTTTCTTTTTACTTAAAAGCAATTTTGATTTCGTTAGTTTTTTGTTTGATTGGTTAGGAGTTTTGGGGGGAAAATATTTGTTGTGTTTTATTTAAAATATGGAATTAATTTCATGTGTGTGTCTTTCTTGCAAAACTACACATTTTAAATACTTTTTTTTTTTTTAAATTAAGAATGTGTTTTGCTTGATATTTATTGAAAAATAAGCCTGAAGCGTCATTTAAGCACTGAGATTTGTATCACTTTAAAAGATTGGACAAAAAAAATGAAAGCTAGCTGAACATCTAGATCACATCCAAAGTGGGACCACCCACAGCAGGACTCGGACTCTGAGGAGCACACTGTAAACATGCCATTGAGCGTGTCACCTGAATAAGCCCAAGAACTTCGCGATTAGAAACACACTGGAATTCCCACAGCGTGGTTCTCTGTTTGCCCGCGAGTGGGATGGATTTCCTGTCCCACGCGGAGAGCGGAGCCGTGCCGGCTCTCGGTCGGTGCCCGCCGGGCTGCGCGGGCGAGCGGCGATGCCCTGCCCGGGGCCGGGGGGAGCCGCGCCGCCGAGAGGAGGAGCAGGAGCAGGAGCAGCAGCAGGAGGAGGAGGAGGATGCTCGGGCCGGGCCGGGCTCTCCAACGCCGGGCCAGGAGCATCCTCTAGCGGCCAGCGCCTCGGGAAGCCCCCGCGTCGCCCGGGAATAAGAATCTTCTGGAAGGCGGAGGGAAACCAGCCAAGGGTTCAGAGGATGAAGGATATTTTTGCCGGTCTCATTTATGTCAGACTAAATGGGAGACAGCTCTCTCCTCGGTCCTAAGTAGCACAGAGAATCCTTTCCCTTTCTGCTCCGGAACACCTTCATCATCAGCTGTGCTTTGGCGCGTAAGAAAACAACAACAAAAGGAACAGAAATACATACACACCCACCATCCTCCCCCAAACATACAAACAACAACAACAACCCCAAACATGACAATATGCCCAAACAACCACAAAAAACTCCAAATGAAAACAAACCAAAACATCTCACAAATCCAAACAGTTTGAAAGGACTGTGTGCGCAACTCTGAAGTGTGCTACATTTGCATTAAACTTGTAGCCACTTCACTTAATCAACAGCCGCATAACATTCTAATCAGCCTACGGTGAAAAAAGAAAAAGGGACAAATGCAAAAGAAAAAAGAGCAATCACATGAACTTGCCATTTCCCCAGACCATAAAACAATCTCATTGTGCTCAAAAATAGATAAATAACCAACCAACCAAATTAAAAAAAAAAAAAAACAAAACAAAACAAAAAAAAAACTAAAAAATATAAAAAGAAGAATATATAAAGAATTGCCCAGTAGGATTTACCCAGTTTAACTGCTTGGGAACTTTAGAGAATGTGGTACAGATGTGGACTGAAATTTGGCTCTCTATACTATTATTATGAGCTGGGATTGAGGCAAGTAAAGAGCCTATGGTGGGTACACACTGGCTGAAAACATAAATTAGTTTGTTAGAGCATAAATCACACAGCAAAGTCCAGGAACTAGAAGGCAAAGCACAAGTGCCTAATGTTTTACAGCCCATGAGGATTGCACCTGGGATCAGAAAGGGTCACCTTAGGAGCTGCAGGATGAGGAACATGACCAAGACGCTCTGTGTTTGGTGGTGAGGATGGCTCCTGGGAGACTTCCAGCCTCACGACAGCATCCTTTCCTCTTCTCCTTTGGCCAGCTGCTTTCTCTCAGGCAGCATTTGCCCTCCAAACACATCAAAACAGAACACACTCACCTGGACTACTCTTAATAGTCTATCACATTCCAACCATGCCTGGACTAGGAAAAAAGGTAGCACATTTTGACAGGTATGACAGCAATATGGTCAAGTGCAGCCAGTATATTTATAAATATACTATTTATAAAAGCTACTATGTTTGACTCCCAGGCAAAGCTTAAAATTAGTCATGTCCTGATGGGTAATATTTTGAAATAAAATTTTCTAATTTACCATGTTTCTACAGAGGGTAATTTTAGGGAATCTTTGCCATGTTTTAAAGCAGAATGTATTTGCCTGTCTTCTCGTGAAAGCAAAGTGTGACTCAGTTTTCTCCCATTTCTGCCTGAATGCAGTCAGAGACGGGAGAGCACTGTGCCAGCAGCAGTGACGAAGACAGCACGTGCCTGTGGATTAGCCATGACCTGGCCACCATGAGTGGCACTCCAGCAATCTCAGACTCTACTGCCTGAGGGTGCTGGCTCTGATGTTCCCATCACTGAAGAGAAGTAGAAAAAGAAATGTAAGTATTCCTGATGTTGCCTTGAGCTGCAAGACACACACAAGTGCAGTGTGTTGAGAGCAGACGTCTGTCACATTGCTGGAGATAGAGAAAAAAAATTCACAGGAAAACAAACAAAATTGCTTCTGTAGTGACAACTATCCTTCAAACACTTAACCTACACTCCTATCGAGGAACTCTGAAGCCAAATTTTTAAACACATGGCATAGATCATGTGCCCTGCTGATGTAGTGCTACAAACCTTTTATATTTCAGTACAGTGGAAACCTAGAGACAATTCTGGTAAAGACACCATGTGGCAGGAGAGCAAACATTTACTCTCAAATTTCAATTAGACTTCAAATCAGGTCATGACATAGCAGATATACATTGTTATGCATATATATGTGTGTGTAAGTGTATACATACCTTCTGTACCTAATTAAATATACAGACACAAAATTATGCAATTTTAATTGGCTATTACAACTTAACACAGTTATTGTCTACATACCTATAAGAATACAAATATATGCTCGGGGGAGGCAAAAAGTATTAGAAACTTAAAAGAAAAAGAATAAGGAACAAAAGACATGATAAAGTCCAGGCACAATTCTGGTAGGTTTGCCAATAAAAGATGTACCAGAGACGACAAGTAAAAGCAAAGAGGATGACCTGTGGTGTAAGAACATTTAAAAAAAATGGAAAGCTCCCAAATTACTAGCAGAATAGAGAATGTGGTAATGATTATTCCCTCTTTCCCATTAGGGAGCCTCAAATACAATTATCAGGCAGCAGCTTTAAAACCTACAGGAGAAGTACATTTCCACAGAGCTCATATCTAGATCCTGGAACTCATTGCCACATAATACTTCATTAAATGTAAATGTTACCAAGAAAAAGGTTGCAGATATATACAAAAAGGTAAATCACAGCCTACTAACACAAAGATACAGATATGACCTCTGGCTAAGGACAGTCAACTGTCTGATCCATAAAAAATGAGTAAGTACAAAATGGATGAAGAAACATCACTGTTTTTGATCAATTCTTCATGTTTTAAATTCTTTATCTCTGTGGGGTTTTATTTTACTTGTCTTCTCCACATAAGCTTATGTCAGTAGCCTACAAATTACTTTATCCATCACAAAAGTTTCTTACTTTGTTGCTACTGCTGTAATCAGCAAACATTCACAGCATCCTTCCAACCTGCCTATTTCTATATAATTCGGTGATGCTCTTTCAGCATCCCAGAGTAATCCAAGAAAAGTGTTTGTATTTATTCCTTTCTAAATCACTTGGTACTTTTCATCAGGTAGATTTAACATTTTTTTTATTACCTTCATATTTCACCTTACAGTACTGAACTTCTAGGACTTTTAGAAATGGAGAAGTGAAAAAAGCACAACTTCTAAATAGTACTATGATAATCCTATACACATAACAATGAAATGAAGAACTGAACAGATCTTTATAAACACTGCTTTATTTTACTAACACTGATTTGCTGAAAAATGCATTTACAGATTGATTATTAATGAATTATTAAAGCTTTATTAATGCTAGAGGTAGCATGAGCAATTATTCCTCCAGAAGAAATACCTCCATGAAAAGTTCACTGGTGACCATAGACTGGTTAGATTCCCTTTCCAAAAGCTAAAACTGCTCCATATTTGAGTCCATAATGCTGCAACTTTGCCAGCTAACCAGAGCAGAGCTAAGCACCATTCATTAGAGTTCTTGCAACCTCCACAGAGATTAAGGAATCATATAAACTTAAAAAAGGTTTCCAGCTGAAATTTTTAAAGCCTTTACTACAGTGGAGTTTAGCCTCCATGGCTGAGGTTTGTAGCTGCTACCAGAATGTTGCAGAACAGCAGGAGGATCATTACCAAAACCAGCAGCTGAAGAAAAAAATGCACCAAATCCATAAAGCAGTAACTCATGCCTGCCCGCAGAAAGACTAGCTCATCAGTCCATTACATACAAAGGACATTTTAGCCATGACTGCAACCCAGTATTAAGCCAAACACAGTCAATAATCACAGACATATTGGTTTTTATTCACATAAATATGTTGTGAACATAATAATCTGCTGAAAGTAAACAGATACCTTTTGACAGGCAAGGATCCAGTACCTTCAAAATGTTATCATCCAAGTGTAAAAACACAGATAATTTAAACTACCTTCTGGACTGAGTTTTCCTTTAGTGCCTTTTCTTCCTTTTTTTTCCCCTCGTCAGTAAAGATACAATGCTACTTTCTCAAAGTTGGCAAAGATAGGACAAACTTATCATTTTAATAAAAGAATGGGTTTTTTTAACCAGTCTGTTACAAAACAGACTTGATTTGATGCTGGTGTGGTGAGGTTGGGAAAACATTAAGTACAAATTTTACATTATAAATTGGAAGGTTCATGGCAGAGAACAGGCATTTGAGTTCCTACTGACTCTGTAGAGCAGACAGGCTGACACGTTTTGGTGCTGCCTAGCAAATACTAGACATATTCCACCTACTTTAACAAAGGAAATTTTACCACATATTCTGTAGAAACAAAAAAATAATAGCCATATAGTAAATCACTCAGAACAGAGCCAGTCACATGAATACTAAAAGCAAACTAATTCAGTCTCCTCATGAACAGACATTATATCGAGGTTTATATGGTCGCCATCTCATGTCCTATCCGCTTCTGTTCTTCACACCAGAAAAAAAAACCTTTCCAAATGTGTGAGTATTCCATTGACTTAGTAAATAGGTTAATACATTTTTCAGGAGTGTAGAGGTGTGTCACAGTCTCAGTACCGGGATAGGGAAGTTTGTTAAAAAGAAAAAAAGTTTTCTTTGTCTTCATTGAATGTAATGAAAGCTGTACAGCTTGGCCTTTATTAATGATCACCTCCCTATCCCCAAATTACCTCAGCTTTAGTCAATATTCCATGACCCTGCCTTCACAAGACTAATATTACCTTAAATCACCCATTTAGAGGGACTACATCTATAGGTTCTCCTGTCTTCACAAAAGGGGGATGTTCAATCACAAGCCTTTGACACTGGAATAGGTGACATACAACTTTTTGTATATTTACCCAGATCAGAAATAGGACAAGACTTACAGACCTTTGGTTTGTTTTGTTTGGTCTGGGCTCTTTTCTTACATACAACATACCAAATCAAACTTAGACTCAAACAAAAAATGTGATCAAATTATTCTTTTTTACAAAAAAACAAGTAATAAAATACTTTTTTTTAAATATATGCTAAAATATTTAGGAATTGGAAACATTCTTCAAAAACTACAAAAATATAGCACATTTTCAGAACATAATGTGTTAAAATATTCATACTTTTCACAATGGAATTTTGCAACTTTGGGAAATCTGCACAATCTTCCTGCCATTTCATTTTCTATTCAGAAGAATAATCTTACTAGACGGCTAGATATTGTCCTGCATATAGCTAATATGTTTAAGTAGGTGTAACAAAATCCACGTCAAGAGTACACCTGAAGGAAAAGTTTGAGCAGGAAAAAGTTCAAGCTCTAGAGATGTTCAGGCTGAGCTATGCAAATAATATCTGAGCAATCTCACATCCGTTATGACAGGAGAGCCATATGCCTCTAAAACTGCTTAAAATAAACCCAGATACTCTAAAGTTTATAAGTATTGCAAGAGAAGAGAACGTGAAGCTAGAGTAACTTTTTCAAGAAACTGCTGACCAAAAAGGGAACTGCATTATGTCATTGGGAAACACATTTTTGTCATAAAAGTCGAAAGAATATAAACTGTAATACACTAAAAATATAAAATAATATTTTAAAACCCCTTTATGCAATTCTTTCATCTCTGAGCAAGTGTCAGACCTGCTGTTTTCATTATAAATGTGCTGCATTTCATGATGTTACTTTAAAGTTATGCACTGTAATGCATTGGGCAAAGACATCACCTGTACCTGGACTAATGCAGTTCTATTTTTAAGGTATACTGAGGTCTGACAAAGGCAACCAGGCCGGAGAATCTATTGCATTTCTCATATTTACATGTAGTAAAATGATCTAGGCACGGATATCTCTGGCTTCAGTGTATGTCTCTATTTCACTTATATATCCTTTATTTGCTCTCATCAGGAATATAATCCTTGTAACTGCCTGCAATTCATAAGATGCAGAGGTGCCAGAAGAAGCATATTTAAGGTTTAGAAAAACATATTTATGAGTTTGAAAGTTGTGTGTTTAAAGGGCTTTACGAAGCATTGATAACATCCTCTCAAATTCAGGTTCTACACTTTTCCACTGAAAGTCACTGAGACCATCTCTCCAAAATTATTTTTTATTATGAGTTTTAACATCACTAGGTGCTTTTTTTTAGTGCTTCACTTCAGTCAGATCATTAGATCTTTTGAAAGCTACTTATCAGTTAGGAGTTATTAGAAACAAATCAATGCTTTTGATTAGACTCTCAAAACTGGTTCGCCCACTCAACAGATTTTGGATTTTGAGATGCACAGCAGAAAAATATTCCAGGTTTGCCTATACTATTCATGGGAACAGATAGTACAATTCTAAGACAACATGCACCTTACAGTTTCAGGTTTGGGTTCTATTCATGGCTAGATCCTTCACCCTGCTGAAAAGGATTCTGTTAGGAAAGAATTCTGAGCTGCAGACCTTCTCCTTAGCCAAGTTCTGAGGCCTGGTGGCTGCCCTTTCACACAGCTGCTGTGTGACTGTAAAGCCATTAGTGAGCTTCTTCCCTGTCTCTGGCATCAACACCTGCTCATTTCGGTGATGCAAACTCTTGGGTTTGCAACTGGCAATCAATACGAATTCTTAGAATGTGCACTCCCTTACCTTGTCAAAAGCAAATTTAATTCACCAGCAACTTGTTTCTGCTGGCCACTCATCATTCAATAAAGGAATAAAAACCGCCTTCAATACAGCGAGGAAAGATGCACTTAGCAAGTGCATTAACTTATCAAGTTCTGCTCAGGTTGTCTCCTGTCCTATCATTTGGATTACTGCATAGAGCTTAATAGCAGGACCCAGTTGGATTCACTGCTCTGCAGACTGGAGAAGAATCAGTTTATAAATGATTGCTTATGACTTACAAATTATCCAGAAGTTTAAAGTTAAGTATTTGCTGTGCTGATCATTTAAAAGATAAGACGGGGATCATTTAATGGAATCTGAAGCATGACGTGGCTGAGGAGATTATAGCTTACAATCCACACTTTCATTACCAGAATAGCATTTAACATAGTATTCCACAGAAGGAATAGCACTGAAAATACAGTAAAATGGGGTAGCTACACGTGCACATCACCTGCTTTTATGTAGTACTGGTGTTATATAATGTAAAACAAGTGCATGTTAATGCCTTCCAAAACGAGCCAGGAATTACAACCTGTGAAGCAATATTCATATTGAGACACTCAATAAATAAAATAGAAGGACAGTTCACATGAACCCAAGTTTTACCAAAAAAAGCTAAAAAATAATTATTGAAAGGCAAGGGCAATGGTAACAGACAGTGCCTGTTTTCAAGCACATGCCATGCAAAATATTTTCCTTGCAAGAGAAAAGTTAACCTAATTGTGAAACTCTCTCAGTACCATTTCCATCCTTAGGCAACATTTTACAGCTATTGCTCATGTTGTGCTTCTGGCAAGCAAATGTCATTTTTAAATAACATGGGAGGAATGCAGAGCTGGAGTCAGAGTTCACCAGGAAGATGAGCACAGGGCTCAGGGTTTAGAATACAGGTCAGTTGGAACCAGCAGCCATACATTTTCTCAGTAATCTCTACTGGTTAGAGATCACTGTGGTTCACAACAAAGACGGAATGTCTGTCTGTCTGGTATGACAGGTATATAACAGCTCTCAAAACCAGACACTCCCAAAAAAGGCACTAATTTAGTCTCAAGCAGCATACCTGAAAGTCAGACAGCAGAAATCAGTTTTAAAATGTGATCTTTCTGCTGACAATTCCCATCTTGTAGAAAATGTAGCACTAGGTCATCCTCTGCCATTAAGCTGTAGGTAAAAAATGTGAAGGACAGAATAATGGTTCATCCTTGGCAAAAACCAATGATGAGAGAACCTAGTTTTCTAGATTAAAGTCCAGTTACTACCCAGTTATGAAATATTTTCAAAACTAGAAGACATCTATTAAGCTTGGTCTTTAAAACTAGTATGTAAAGTTTTCCCTGAGGAAAAATACTGTTGAAAAGGGATCTTTGAATACTTTCTTGCAAGGCTTCAGGATTTGACTCATTGCAAAGCAGTTTTGTTTTTCTTAGTCAGTTATTCTAGCTCTATTCCTGAAGCAGCAATAACGAATGAAAATATAAGAAGCACCCTAATAGTGTTGCAGCTTATCAGGAGAAATCTTCATCAACATCTTCAGACGAACAAAGTTGCTAGAATGGGCACACTTTCCCTTTTTATTACTTTCTCCTTCACTAAGATAAAAGCAAGAGGATTGAATCACCTCAGAGTTTGTAAGACAAGCTCCTTATTACCTGTGAAGAAATATGGCCCCTGAGGTCTGAGAAGCATAACACATCTACTTCTTTCTTAATACTAAAAATCAGATGTGAATAGAACTTAACAGACTTGCTTTCTTTTCTTTCTTTCCTATGTTACATTAAAGAGGATGCATTTACATTGAGAGTCTCCAAGGAAGAATTTACTCCATTTTGAAGTTAAGTATTTTTTTATGGGTTTTGTTGATCATATCTGCTCAGGTGGCACAAAAATAGAAGCTTCCAGATTTTCTAGCTGTTTCTCAGAAGCAATGCTTGGAGTGACTGGGGCAGTTGCCATGGGTAAACTCCTGGCCTCATTAAAGTTTTCACAAAGCTTTCAACAACAGTTTGCTGGCCTAAATGCATTCTACTAGTACTGCTGAAATGAAATGCTCCAAGTACAAACTCATGACACTTTTCCACAATTGCCATTGAATATTAATAGTATGCTTTCTTCCTTCCAACCCCATACTTAAAATTAAAATATATTTTCAAGTGCAACAAAGTTTAAAAAAAAAAAAAAAAAGAACAGCTCATGTGCCATGAGAAATATTCAACTAGAAACATTTTGTGACAATTTTTGTTTATTGCATATTTCTTTGTGTCAGCCTGGTCATTCCTACTTCAATGTCACTAAGTGCGTATTAAAATGAGTGACACTAGCCATGACCCAAACCATTGAAAGTGAGTAATGATGGGCAGCTGAGCCCCACATTGAAAAGCTCTTGCCAGCCCCCCTGCTCCTCCTCCCTCACTTTTTCCCAACCTTTTGGCCAGATCTAATTTAAATTTGAATACCTTAAGTAATTGCCAATATTTGTAAAGTCACTATATGCAACTGCATTAAAGACAACAGATTTCTGTGTACTGTTTTGCAAGGATTTTTTGTTTTGTTTTGTTTTAATGCCCTGTAGTTGCTGGGAAGGTGCTGGGTAAAACTTGCCTTAGTGCACAATTGTTTTATACACTTTCCCCTTACTTCATTCTTTAGTGAACATCTCTGGAATAAGTAATTACTGTGGGAACACTTCTTTACAGCAATTCTCAAACAGCAAAATTGGCAGAGGTTGGTTTTATAAAGTTCACAAACTGAATGGTGCCTTATTGCCATAAACAAAGGGATTTTAACTACTAGCATTAAAATACTCTAAGAATAACAGATAAGTGAATCTGTGAATAAAGATAAGTCCTTAATTGACAAGAAAATGAAGGATTAAGCTAATGCAGCATTATAGCAATATGCCAGGGATTCAAACTTTGGCCTACATCACCATTTTGGACTAAATGATTATAAAAGCTTTTTGAATGACAGAAAGCAGGACTCCCCTGAGAAATTTTCTGCCTAAAATTTGTCAAAATAAGTGCAACTTGCACTAACACTCAATATAGGGTCTCTAAATGAATACATAATGTATTTAGTTACTTAAGATAATTGAAGTCTTGTCAATTTAATTAAATATAAGCCATGTATTGAAAGGAAAAGATATTTCAGAATCTCACAACTACTGGTACCACTGGATGAATTTGATGAATGTGTTTCTTTATCTTCTGCCTACTGGCTTTACCTGACAAATCAAAGATCTTTTGCCTGAAAAGACAGTTCAGGCAAAAGTTTCGGAATCAAATCCAGAAGTCATATTGGGCTTAACTGAATAAGAACTGCTAGCCTTGAACTGCACTAGGCTTACATAAATATGTATGTTGCTCTAAATTCCATCTAGACAGTATCTTTAAAATCTCACTGCTTTTCCATCTGTCCTTGACATCCTGCACAGGCTTTGTAAAATAATTAAATAAATAACTAAATAAATTTTAAAACTAGACAAAAAAGAACTAAGTGAAACTTGAGGAGTTAAAACTTCAAGAGGTATTTTAAGCTGATCTTCCTTTTGAATTGAACTAGTGGGTGAATACCTAAGGTAAGACAAATATACTTTTTGTTGGTTACACTAAAATCAAGGATGTGAGACAATAAGTTCAGGTTATTACCAGTGGAAAAGGATTTATTCAGACACACTTGTATAATTTTGATAACTATAGCAAAGAAGGAGATGAGACACCCTATACCTATTAATAGGTGCGTAATGGCATAAGTTACTCCATGTACAGTCAGAAATAGGCAATCACTTTTCATTAGGGCTGCTGGGTACAGAAATGATTCTCCCCTTCCAGGTGTCATGAAACCAGCTCTAAACCCTACAAGAATATCACATGGGGAAGTGGTTCTAAGACCTAGTTTGTCCTAAGCAGTTAGAAACTGTCTTTCCTCCTGGGACAACTAGAGCACTTAAGAACACGAAAACCTAAGTTCTGTGTTGTATTGACATCAAACCAAGGAATTGTAGAATGGTGTGCGTTGGAAAGGAAATTTAAAGGTCATTTAATCCAACCTGCAATGAGCAGGGGCATCTTCAACAAAACCAGGTTATTCAGTGCCTCACCCGGCCTTGACCTTGAATTTTTCCTGAGATGGGACATCGACTACCTCTCTGGGCAACCTGTTCCAGGGGTTTTCCAAATGCTTTTATCCTTAATGTTTGAAGCAATCTGTAAAGACATGTCACTACATAGGCATGTCCAGATAACTGTGTAAAAGTCTTGCCTTACCTATAATTCTTCTTGAGTCAGTCTGGGCTTAGAGAAGAGAAAAGCATGACTCACTGTAGATAAAGACAGTACTCAACTCCAACATTGGTTGTTCCACCTTTCCTTTTTCTACAATATCCTTCCCTCCCTGACATCATATAAAGTATGTAAAACAATACCTTACGTCTGAAAGCGTGGACCTTATTTACTGGCACCCATTACCAGGAGATGAATGGCTGCCTCCACTCTGATAATGGATTTTATTCAGAAGCCCCACAAACCAATGAAATTGATTTGAATCCCTTCATTACAAAAGAGATGAGTCATATTTGAAAATTTTCATTCTAACCTTGAACTGTGACAGAACATTGTCAGCAATCTTTTGGAAACTGTTAGAGATTATTTTCATAGAAAGATTCTGTTATTGTCTAGAACTTCTGTTGAAATTTAAAGAAAAAACAGGATTTAACCCTGCTCTGAGCAGATAGTTGGACTAGCTGACCTCAGGAGGTCCCTTTCAAGCCATACTATATTATACATCTATGACAGTATTATCATCAGCTGCAATGATGTTGTGGACAGTCCCTTTTATATTCTTTAAATTCACAGAACAAGTTTATTCAGTTTCTGGGGTTTGATTAATTTTCAGACTTAGTGGATGAAACAAGTACCACCCTGCAACTTGAGCAGTGTCCTTTTACAATCCTATGAGTTCAATTCATTTATTTGTACCATAATACAATTTAGGATTTTTAGCAATAAGTCAATTTAAATGGAATAAACAGGTATGCATAATTTTAGTTATTTGCAATAAAAAAAAATAATCTAATGAAGTTTTAGGCAATTTTAGTGTTACTCCCTCTCCTTCCAAAGTGGGATGAATTCTACGCAACTATCCTCAGACGTAAAGATTTACAGACAAGTTCTTAAGAGTCAAACAGAAAAACTGTTTTAAGAGTTAAATAGTCAAGGCATAATCTTCTGCAGTACATTAGCTATTCTCTGGCCCCTACAAGGAGGGGAATAAACTAGATATCCAGTTGCTAAATCTGAAATTCAAGTCCCACAGTCTGGAAAAGACTCTGAGGAAGTGTTACCCACATAAGATACTTAAAATGTAACCAGAGAAAGATAAGACAAAAGAAAACTACTAAAGAAATTGAATTGACAAGAGAGCAAGTTTACGTTCAATAAAGTGAGCAAGTTCAAGTAGAAACAGATCTGGGAAAGCAATTCACAGTAATATGTGGGATCTGTTTCTTTCTCTGGGGGTTGACAAGCTTCAACAGTGCACAAGGTTGCTGTGAATGGAAGTCAGTGTTTAAGAGGCCTCAGAGCCATCTCTGATTTTTTATATAGTTTACCTATAAAATTTTCTCAGAGCCAGTGTTGGTATGTCATGCCACACATAAACAGAGCTCAAAATATTAGTTTTACTCTGAATTTCAAAGTCAAGTGCAGAAAATGGATGACTTTAAAGTTATAGTAGATCAGATTTGTTTCAGAGAAAAACTTTTACAGAATGTCAAAATAGCAATGGAAAACATTATTTGAAAATAAAAGAATTACTAAGTTAAAATGTAGAGCAGAATGCGAGTTAGAAAGTGAAATGATGGGGTTATGGAGAAACCGTTCTATACATCATGAGATTGTTGCTGATTTGAAAAAGGACTCATACAAAGGTATGTGGAGTGCAACTGCAGCAGAAAAAGAAATGTGTCGGAAATCATGAGTCAGCCTTCAAAATCTGTGATGGTTTTGATTGTTTTCTTTCATTGGATCTTTGAGAATCTAATTTAAGTAGCTCCCCTTCCCAACATGGTCATTACTTGTTCACTGAGATATTTCTCCTAGAAAACACAGTAGAAGTATATTCCAAAACAGCATCTGTAGATTACTCTTTATGTTCATTGTAAGCAGTTATGGAGAATACAACAGAGCAATGTCAAAAAATTGGAGTTGAAAGCTGTCCAAATCAGAGGCAATTAACTGCTGATAGAAAGTTACTTCAGAAAAAAAAAACCAGAAGCATAATGAAAGCTTAGAGGTAAACCTAATATGGACATATCAGTTGAACATAGAGACCCTGCTGCCATGCACAAATCATCACAGTTTGTGCTTGGACTGTGCATCCAGGACAAGCTAACCAATGCTGCATGAATGTAGGTGCAATATGGAAACAAAGTTCCAAGCTCATCTGCTGAGCATGTCCTTTCAAGAGGGAAACCTGAATTTGAGCACTTACTGTCTGTTTCAGTGCAAAGTTCTAATCAAAAGTTTGCTAAAAGCATTGTCAATACAGTCACATGAGTTAGAAGCCAACTTCTGTATTGAGAAGCAAGCAAAGACTGCAATGGGTCCCATTCTAACATAATTAAAGTCAGTGCATATCCATTTATAACAAATTTGTCATCTTATTTCCTGTGACAGCTTGGTTTGGACACCAAAAACCCCAAATTCCTTTCAATTCTGTTACCTAACATACACGAGGTTTCCTGGGCTTAGTTCTGCTCTTAATGCACAAGTTTAAGTGGCGCATAAGAGATCTTAATTTTATACTTATATAGGCAGCTGTGAGAATAAAATCCTCCACAGTTAAACCTTGGTAGGTTGGCGTCCATGTTGAGAAAAAGAGAGGAAAATTTTCTTTACGCATTAAGATTAGCATTATTTACATATCTATGGTATAGTTCCAAAGCAAAGGACTTTGTTTACTGCTGGCAAAGTCATGCATGTTCACAATGTTCAGCCTTTAATCATGAAGTTTATGGAATTTAAAACATTACTTTAATGATATAAAATTCTTGCGTAAGATATTTTACAGGTAGTTTTAAACAGATTACTGCATATAATCAACATCTAGATATAAATTCTCGTCATATTATGGAAACATAAAAATCTGGGAACTTGATTAAATTATCTCACACCACATTTAAAACAGTACTGCTTAAACTTTAAAATCAAGTGGAAACTACTTCATTTCTGAGTCAAACTGCTGATTAAAATCTTTTAGGAGCTGTGGGTGGTCTGCATCTCTGAGAGTATAACATTTATTTAAACTGTGACTAACTTTAAACCTTGATGTTTTAAATGCTTTGTGGATTTGAAGGTTTTGTTTGCTCTTCCTTTTTAAAATTATTTTTAGTGTATGCTGATATTTCTCATCCTTTCCTCTCAGGGAGTTGATCATAGAGGAGGGGTGGATGTTTTTCTTTTTGCCCACTGTTTTGCTGAGATACATGGCTGTAAAATTCATATACTTTTTTTTTTTTTTTTTGGAAACAGACCCATCAGTTATTCCGTCCTTTCAGAAAAACATTCAGTTCAGTTATAATACCAAATACAGTGCTATGGCAATACTATTGGGAGAGCCTAAATAAACTGGAATTCAGTGCTGGAGATGGGTTTATTTCCACAATGTAGAGCAAGGCCTAGTTTGTTCTATTTCCTTTTCTTACTCATTTGATGTTGTCTAGAAAATGGCAGAAATAATTTTCTAGCAGTGAACAGACTTTCCCATATTTAGGTAAGATAGCTGGTGGTCTCAGATCTCCAACATGAAAATGATATTTCTGTGAAGTTGCTTTGCTTGCTGGCACCCTATTCAAAAATCAGTAACCTGAAGAGAATACATCAACCTCTCACTCTCTGCAGGACTGCCATGAGATGAGTAATGTTGCTGTTTGGAATTGCAAACGGAAACAGAAATTCTTTATATATACATATATATATGAAAGCAAAGCAGCTAAAATTAAAACAAACAAATCAAAAATCTCACCAAAACACTACGAAATTAAGCAGACTTTTGAGGAAGCACAAGGTGATTTCTAACAAGACCCTGGAAGGCTCCTATGCAAGGAGGTGTCCTTGGGTTTAAGGCTTTGTGCTGTGGATCAAGAAGCCTGGAAGGCAGCTCAAGTCTATCCTTTACCCTGACAGCCCAGTCTGTTAGCTCCATGAGAGGGGTACTGAAAGACCAAAGGAAGCATTGCATTGTCCTGATGGGAAAGCCTGAGCTCCAGAGGACAGAATGGCAAGTCTCACAACTGTACTGCTAATTCTGTTCACTAAAAATAGGATGCATATCCATACTGCCATATCATATTACTTGGCTTGTGCTATTGCTTAGGACAGAATGAGCCACAGGCCAAAACTGTGTCAGGGAGCACACAAACAATTAAACAGCACAGACAATTGCATGCTTGAACTAAAAATAACAACCTGATCCTATTTCTTTGATTAATATGGCCATAAACCCGAAAAGTTGAAAATCACCTTCCTGCCAGCAGATAGCAGAAATTTGTTGTGTACTTTCAGGAGTTTAAACACAACAGCAGTGGAGTGCTGAAGCTGTTCAGTTTAGCTGTCGTTCACAGATACCTGAAACCAGGACCCAGCCAGTCCAGCAGGACCGAGGGGCACCATGTCTTTAGAAGTCCTGAGTAAGCTGATGTCCTCTATTGTACATTTGCAGGATCATTTCTGTTTGGAAGTATATGAAAGGAAATATTCTGTTTATTTAGAAGTGATCTTGCTTTCTTTGCACATAAACACAAGTTGACTTTTTTATTTTAAAACCAAACAGAATTACTTGTTTTAATTTCCTGCTTCTGCCTTAGCATGGAGCAAATTGTCTGACACACTGCAAGCTCACTTGTGGGCACAGAAACAAGAAATAAAATGCTGGCTTTCATCAACTTTGTGGGGAATACTAAACAGATGATACATAGAAAGGGAAACTAAAAGAAAGACACATTAGCAATGACACAACTGCTTCCTGTTGTTATTTTTACTGAATGCTGAAGTATTAGTATTCAAGCATGGATTCTTTAGATGAGGTAAAAATTTTACCTGTGAAGTTAAGAATACAAAAACCTTGTTACTCACAGCATCATGTGTAAGGACAAGCAAAAGCAACTACTTCCAAGAGCATTAAGTTTGTGTTTGTAGTGTTTAGAACTAGAAATTACAAGTGGCAGAATGTTTAGTAAGCAACATGTAGTTAAGCAACTTATCACAGTCAGCAGGGGAAGACTGAAGCAATCACGGAGAAATATGCTTAAAAGAGAATGCTGAGCAAAGTTTTTCAGTCTCTTTAGCAACTTTCTAGACTATGCGAAAATGCAGTTTCACCCCTCCACATTTCAGGATTGTTGCAATTGGAAAATAAATCATCGATGGAAAGCCCTTTCCAGTCCATTAAATTGGGAAGGGCACATGCATAGCTGCTGAGTGAAGTAGAAACCAATACTGAAATAAAAACAAAGTGGCAGGCAGATCCAAATGAAAAGCGGTGGAGAAAATACTGTCAAAGCTCAAGATCTGCCAAAAACATAAACACAAAGGTAGAAGCAGGAGAAGAACAGTGCTATGATGGTGCATGGCCAGTGTGGAATTCATGAGCATCCTCAGCTCTGGGTCTACTGGGAAAGCTACTCTTTAGTTCAAAGAACACAGACATGATGAAATTATGAAAAAATTAAATGATAAAAAATACTAAAGCCCAAAATATATGGAAGTTTACTCAACCAACAACACACACATTATCACACAAATGCAACTGTCTAAGACAGACCAAGATAGGCTTCACTTTTTTAGCTGGCACTGTGACAACAGTCATGCTTTGAAACCCATGCAACTGGATAACAAAACCAAAAATAATCTCTAGGGCCGATTTATAGTGTTGGGAGCTTTCTGACTTTATTGGGCATTATTCTTCTCTGTTTGAGTTCTTGTCTCGATAGGAATAGTACATAAAAAGGGTAATTGTTCTAAGTCAACAGTAATCCAGGACACAGATTGATGATCACTATGGAGATTTAATAGTTATGTCTTCTACTATCAGTATATGAAATATTCAGTTTGAGTGGTGGCCAGTGCTGGAGCCTTCCTCTTGTGCAAATGAAGGTTAATCAGGAAAGTGACCTGTTGAGATGTATGTGATGGAAGGCTGGACTGCCACAAAACCACTGCAATTTATGTCTCAAAATGAGATGTAGAAGTCAGATGACGCTCACTGGCAGCCAGCCCTATACTGTATTAATTCTTTTAATGTGATCCATGTAATTTGTTATTTTAAAATACAGTTTGGTTGATATATTTTATGTAAATAATTTGAATAGTACCTGCAATGTTATAAGATATAAAGTTGGTAAAATCTTATTACAGTGTAACAAAAAAGCTGAGGCTACAAGGCTTTGCGTCTTTCCTAGTCCCTGACCTTAGAGGAAAAGAGGTTGCTCTTTTTTCATTCGATGTGGCCTCTGCTCCACAGTCTGCACCTTCAGGAGAGAATTTACCACCCCTGCTGTGTGTCTGTGTCCTCACAGTCTGGGCACACCAGTTTATACCAGGGCACCCTCACTGTGGTAAGACACCACAGTCAAGAAGAGCTGCTAATGCAGTGGTAAAGAAACAAATCCAAACACTAATGGAGCTTGTCATAGTTTAAAACTTTGGACCCATAACTATAGCAGTCTTTAAGAGTTTACAATCTTTTCTTGTTGCCCTTGATGTCCCTGACCAGATTTAATTCTATCAGGGCTTTAGCTTTCCTTACCTGACCCCTGGTGGCTCAGACAATTTCTCTGTATTTCTCCCTGGCTACCTGTCCTTGCTTGCGCCCTCTGCAGGCTTCCTTTTTGTGTTTCAGTTTGTCCGGGAGCTTCTTGTTCAACCACACAGGCCATTGAAGTATTCCATTGCATATTCCTACAGATTTCCTTAAGGACAGCTTGACTTCTCTGACCACATCAGTTCTGTGTACCTGCCCCTGAGAACTCCTTTTAGAATGAAACAGATTTGTCTCCCGTGTTGTCTTCGTGAACACTGTATCAAAACAAGGGAAAATTTTCATCTGCAGGATAAAGGAGACAGGGTTGGCAGACAGGGAAAAATAAACCTTCATGAGTACTGTTTAACAAAAGCTTCTGTGAAAAATTTACTGCACATCCATTGGGATAAGAGGAGTAGTAGCATCTTCCTGATTTTTGTTGCACGAGAGTGGTAGATAGCCATACTTTAGATAATTAGGTATTTTTTATTCATCTTTTAAGACCAGTCAGAAGGTTGTCTAACAAAATAACTAGAATTTATAAAGTGAGGTAATGGTTTCCTTTTCCTTTAAAGGAGAGAAAGAGAAACATGACTGGAGAAATCACATTCTAGAAGACACTGATAAAGAGAAATGAAGGCATCTGGGTGCCATAATCAATTTTGGCTTTTTCACTGAGAGTGAAAAAATGGAACAAGGTGTAGAAATACACTGCTTTATCTCTTACATTGTTTGAAATGAAAGTGGGTTTTTGTTTGGAACATTGTTTGAAATGAAAGTGGGGTTTTGTTTGGAACAAAGACTGAATGCCTGTTAGTTTATGGTTCAGGCACATGTGGTAGTTCAAACTAAGACTGTCCTGTAAGCCCAGAAAAGGGCTACCCAAGTTATTGGGAAGGGAAGGTACCTTGGTTCTAGAGCAGCATAGCTAGAGGCTCCAGAGCCTCTAAAAGATAAAAGGCTCGTGGCTCCTGACCTGAAAGTTTGGGAACTAAGAGGCCCAGTCATTGCGAGTAAGGAATGCTTTAGACATTAAAGATTCAGTTTGTTGAAATGTTTTGAATATTAAAAAGGGAGCTGTCATGGAACCATGTGAAAAATGAACACATTCCTACATACAAACCCTTCAACAAAACTGAGAAAATATCAAAGTAGCAGAGCTTAATTTCTCTTACTAATAACCTTTTAGGCAGAATGATTAATATGTGCCAGCACCTCTACTAGACCCAAGTTGACTATTAGAAGATTTTTTTTATTTTGCATATTATTGTTTCTTAGTGGACCACACACAGCGCTCTTGTGGAAAAAAAAAAATTGCGTGTGGTCATTCTTTTTTTTACTTTTTTTTTTAAATATAATAACAGTTTTGGAAGTGTTACGAGCATAATTGCTATATTCTGCTTATGGTTTCCAAGTTAAAAACATACAATAGACCTGTTTCTTTTTAATAAGGGACTGCTAGGAACTGTGAGCCCCAATAATGCAATTTTAAATCCATTTTACTTGCTTATTCTTTAGGAAACTATAGAAGAAGCCACTTCAAATACAGTCAGGAACTTTGATGCCAGTTCTTCCAATGCATATTACTTGCATATATAATTAAAGAAGTCATGTTTAAACTGTTTTTCATAAATGCAGTGTTTTCTGAGGACCTGTCACATTTTGTGGCATTTCATTTGCACAACTTCATGATTATGCATAAACAGAAAGACTGTTAATTAACCTGATTTTGTACCTCCAGAAAAAAAATGGGAATTTTAAGAGGAGTAGGGTATATAATAATAAGAATAGCTGTAGGGCGGTCTGAACCTCAAGAATACCTCCAGCCATACAAAGCCCTGTCCAGCATGCATTTTAATAATTCTATCAGCAGACTTGCATGTAAAGTTGAATTTCTTCTCTGATAAGGATACCTGGCAAAATCAACAATATTAACTCTACAGATTGAACTAAAAATGCCACAGCTCTGGGAGAGATTTCGACATTACTATCAAGTCTTAACAATAAAGGTCTGTATCTTTATCATTTTTATCACTTTGCAAATTAAATTCAGAGCTAGAAGGATGATAATCTCAGCACATAATTCAAGAGCTACTATGGTGTTTTTAGAAAGATGGTGCTGTGAAAAATCCAAGAAGCCAAGAATTCTGCCAAAGGCACTCCAAGAAACCAAAGCAAACTGAAAACACTCAACCACCTTTTCCAGAGCTTAAATCAAAGCCTTACACAACTAGCAAGCTCAGCAGAAGATGATTAAATTTTGAGCAAACCTGCCTTAGATTTAAAAGGGAATATTGCCCACATGACTCTTATTACCAGTCCATCACCTTTCTCAATAGCCACCATTAATAGTGAAAGTTTTCCAGAAGCCAGTTAAACTTGAAGGGATAAGGGAAGCAAGAGGCAGGTGAAGTCAGTGAAATGACATTTCTATCTACAGGCACACATAAGAAAGGATGGAAGACTGAGAATGCTCCATTTTCCAAAAATTTAACAGATGAATACAACTGCCTTAACAGATATTCCATAATGTATTCTACTTGCTATGAATGGAAAGAGAAAGCCAGATTATTTGATTTCAGTGATGATCAGGTAGATTCCCACTTCAGAACAGAGCAAGAGCAATGTTGGAAACATTCAGGAATGGGTATCATGCTGCCCTTCCAAGATGAAGGCACTTCCTCTTTTGCTTTTCAAATAATGAGTACTTTAACTTCTGCATGACACATCTGTAAAACCTGCCACACTACCCACCGACTTATGTTGCTGTTGGACACACAATCACACACACACTCTGGTGAAAAGGCATGAACTCTTTATTACAAGATCTGACTCCATTTTTATAGTATTTCTACACAGACCAGGGATTGGAGGAGAAGGTTGACACCTCTCCCATCCCATTGGTCAAGACAACTGTCCATCAGCTGTCCATTCCTCCAAGAGAAAAAATGTAAACTACTTCATCCTAACAAAAACATTGCTTCTATTTATAACACCCGTGTGTGAGAAAACTAAGACCCATGAAAACAACTGAAAACCCTTCAGCACACCAGAAAGCTGAAAAATCAGGGTGACAAACATTTTCGAAGCATCTCATCTCATTATTCAAGTCTGGCATCAAACATCCTCCTCGCCTGAGTCATTTCTTATCATGTAAGTAATACCAATCACTGCAAAAGTACAATTATTTGTGTAAAGGGACTGTTCAAAGTGAGACAAAGTGGTAGACTAAGGCCCTAACTTTCAAAGCTTAATAATAAAAGCTGGAGATTTTTATTTGCCTGCACATTTTAATTAATTAGGTACAGGAAATCAAAGAGGAGAAAAGAAACAGTTTTAGTGACAATATGTGCATTGTTTTACTGAATTGAGTCTAGGGGTTTAATCTCTTGTGTCTGCTATGATCTGTTCATGCAGCCGATCTTTGATAAATACAAAAAGCTGTGACTTCAACAAATAGAAGTGAAATCAGTAATTAAAAACCATAATAGAACCATAATAGCAATTAAACACAACTTTGAATCCAAGCAAGAGAGCCACAGTCTATAGTGGTTGGCTTCA
>WBMY01001698.1:289189-299260 GCA_013397315.1 Donacobius atricapilla | reverse complement strand
AAAAAAAAAAAAAAGGAAATTCATCCTCTGATTTCTACTTTGGAAAATAAATAGTACTTATGCAGTCACTTATCTTCAGAAGGAAGGATAAGCTAATAGCATTTTTGGTCTGAAGCCACCACTTCATCTCCCTGCCTCTTCCTCTCTTATTAACAAGAGCAAAAACAAAAGGAGAAAGAGAAGACTTTTCCAAGGCGTGATCCTCTATAACAAAACAAAAAGCTCTGCAAATTACCCTTTAAAAATAATAATTAGTTTTACTCTAGCCTTTTGTGAAATACGAGTATTTTTGAGTCAGTGTGGTAGTATTAGTGCACAGACAGCTCTAAGTTATCAGGTTTGCTCACTAAACTACATTGCCTGACATTGATAGAGAAACCACCTGTAGAACATAAGAAGGTAATTTTGTGCCCTCAGAGACGGAGAGCCCTTGGGTGCTTTGCTGAAACATCCATTTTCCTGCTGGCAATGTCTGCATGTTGCACACAGGGGAAAAGAGGGATATTCTCTATATGAGAAAAACGTGTCTCCCTCCCATCTACCTAACCTGCCTGCCAGCTTCCTTTCACGGTCTCAGCACTTTTTGCTCCTGAGTATGAAGAACAGATGCCAAAATCCTGTAACAAGGAACAGCTTCCCACAAGATTTCTTGCAAAATTCAGCATATTAAAGAAGGTTTTGACAAACCACTAACAGAGTCCAGAAGAACAGCTCCAAGGTAACAATCACGTTCCAAAATCAAATGTCCTTGCTTTAATTAGAGCCAGAGACTGTAGTGAAAACAGGCGAATCAGAGTACATTAGGAGAGTTTATGATAAAATCTATGGAAACAACTTCCAAACCAATGTAAATTAATAATTTTACTGCTTCCAACTGTGACACTATTTCTTTGCTAGTAGTTCTGATTTCTGGTGGAAATTTGTCTTTTTATCTCTTCCCAAACCCTTTTTCTATGTTACTCAGTAATCATTTTCTGATCAAATCACCTTTCTTCATTTCATTTTCCCCAGTCCTTTTTCTGCTGTACAATGTAGAAATGTTACATTCACAGAAGATTTCAAATACAAGCAAACCACAAAACAAAGTCACAAAATAAAAGCATATTGGTGTAGGTTCTGTGGATATTTTTGCCTAGAAGACATCTCTTGCCTCAACATGCACTTCAAGGGAAAGCTGTGCTCAAATCCTGAACAGCCATCAGACCAAAAAGCTTGGCTTCAGGAAGTTGAATTTGCCTTTTGACCTCAACGAGCTTTTCTCTCTTGTATGACAACCACAACTTGTTTTCACTAGCCAGAAGCTGCTTTATAGTTGTGTTGAACTTTCCAAAAGGGATACAATGAAAGTGTGAACACTGGGGTTTCCCAATAGAATGGAAAGAACAAGGAAGCCAGAAGTCAAAGTTCTTACATAAAATGACGCTTCTTCCACTCGCAGAAATACTTTCTTTCAATCCACAAGTCTACGTATGACAGATCTGTGTATAGAAGAGGCCTTGGAGTCCAACTGTTTTGCAGCAGTGGTTTACTCTTCACAAATGCAACTGCCTCCTGCACAGGAGTTCTGGTACTGCTTGGTCCATCTTCCTAAGAGCATTAAAATTTAACAACCACTCCCCAAAAATATTAGATATGCAGGCACATATACACTATCTGAGACTACACAAAGGCCTACATAAGCTCAGCCACTTATCCCAATCTTTCTGTGTCCATTTACCCATCTCAGTTATTTTTGTTTCATCTGAAATGCTGCACAGTGCCATAAGAGACATACTTTCCACTCTTTCTGAAGGAATGTATCATTTTCATCACTGAATTACTAGCCATAAAAAACTGTGAGGTGGTAAATCTCCTATATTATCTTATCTAAAGATTTCTAATAGGTGCTAGAATGCCCTTCACATTTTAGCCTCCATAGATCAGAACATTCCAGTACATTCCATTTCTGATTTAACAAAAAAACTGAAAAAAGAAATATGTCCATTAACTAATTAAAATGTGTCTCTAGCAAAGATTCTCTTTACCTTGCTATCTGATATCTCTAAAAATGCCCAAATATTTTATTTTGGGCCGAAATTTTTCCTTAAAAACTTAAGAATTTTTTGCATAGAATTTTTGAATGTGTTTTTCTTTTTGGAAGGGAAAAGTTGAGCAAGACACACAGAGGCATTGCCCTAGACTTTTTTTTCTTATTTTCTCCAAGCATTTTTTCAACAATTCTTGCAGCTCATCATAGTTCGAGGTTTTTTAGGTTTTTTGTTAGTACAGTGTTTTATCTCAGGCTGGAAGATTTTTCAAATGTTACTAAAAATTTCTATGATTCTTTTTTTTCTAGGCCTACATAGCCCAGGAAAATGCTTGTGTGAAAGGTTTCAAGCACAATGTTCAGAAAACAGACCAAGACAGTGCAGTGTACGACCGAGCAAATCAGGAAATGAGAACTAAGAAGTTCTTAGCATCACCTAATGCTCACACAGAGCTTGCGTGCCAAACATGAGTCTGATTGGGTTTTTGTACAAAACCAATCCAGGTGTTCACTTGTATCTGATCTCTTGGCAGAAGTCAAGTTTAAGCTGTGTATTCCTAGTTTATTTTTACTAAATAAAAAAACCAAAATGAACAAATCACAGAATTACTGACTGTGATTCCCTTAACAACATGCATTCATCCTACATGGCCAAACAGAATTAGTAGTTTTAGCAATTTTGCTGTCTTCAATATCAGATGTTCCTTCACTTGTGTTTTCCTTAAATATTAACGAAGAACATAAACATTGTAAACACATACACGAAAAAAATATTATTTCAAGTATCCTTTCTCAATATATTGTAACTTTTAATGCAAAAGCTAGACACAATGTATTCTTTATACATGACCATAAAAATCTACATGGAGACCTAGTTCTAGCGCTGTTAAAGGCTGACTCTTATTCACCAACTGCTCATGACAGTAAATTCAATTAAAACACAAAATAAATAAAGAGACAAACAAGGGACACAAACAAAAATAGCAATCTTCCTCTAACAGAAGACAGCAATACCTTGTGTTATCTCCAAAACTCATCTCTGAACAGAGCAACTCACCAGAGAACAGTTAACAAATTGCATTATCTTTGCAATAAAATCAAAGACATAAACATCTGTGAAAGTCATTAATGTGTTTAGGTGCTGCTATAAAGATTACACATAGCCACGTAACAGCTGAGAAAATGAGCTTGTTTTTCTAAATAGCACTTCCCAGCATTCTTAAAAGTGATATTGCAGCTTCCTGTCTGACTGGGCCAGGCAAATCCAATAGTTAATTCAGCAAAATGCACTGGTTTCTCCCTCCTAACATATGTGTGTTGTGTGTTGCTGTAATAAACAGTCACTGAATACATCTGAGGTTACCAAACGAATGGAACAACTTTTTCAAACATCACTGTGAACCAGAGGGTTGACAACAAGAGAGTTTAAAGCAAAAATGAGGCAGTCCCTGGAAGTGTCCAAGGCCAGGTTGGATGGGGCTCTGAGCATCCTGGTCTAGTGGAAGGTGTTCCTGCCCATGGCAGCAGGGTTGGAATGAGATGATTTTTAAGGTCGCTTCCAAACCAAGCTAGTGTGTGAATCTATGAACATTCCTTTAAAGACTGTTTCATTTTCCAAGGTCCCAAGAGGCCCAAATATGGACAGAAAGGATGCAACTACTCATTATTCAGAGAAACAGGAGTTGAAATGGATATAAGGGAATACCAAATATATATCAATTCTTCCAATAAAGGTGAACACAAAGCTTATTTTTTATCATGTGAGTGTGGCCCGTGCAACCAATTAAAATCTATTACGTTTTTTAAAGTGTTTTATTCACATACAATGGGAAAGCACACCACTAGAATTGCATGTTCATTTATTATTTTTCAGAGATTCTAGATGTGGGATTTTATCAGGATTTCTAGCATCTGGCCAAATATACACAAGATAAACCATAGCTTAAGCTGCCTATCAGGGCTAAGTAGAAAAAAATAAACATTAAGGTTATGTATGCAGCAAGGAATATTGCAACTAACAAAGGGGGGTAAACTGTAGAAGCTGGAGGCACATTTCTGTCCAGAAAACAAGAAAGAAGTGTGAATTCTTGGTAGTTTAAAATGCAGAACTAGCTCAACAGAATTAACACAGGTACTCGAGAAAACGTCTAACACTGAGCTTTCCATACTGAAGGAGGTTGCTGATGCTTCAAAGTATCAGGTCAAAGAGATGAAAAAAAAACCCCCACCAAACCTTTTCAAACTGACTTGTGACATAGACTCCTCTTTCTTTCAAACATTTTACACTGTTTTATATTAAGTAAGCAATTCACAAGACCTTTGCCTGCAGAAACACACTTTGTCCTGAGCTGACTTGTTTCCTGTTGCTTACCAGATGCACTTAGCTCCACAATTCAGCATGAATTTACATCATACAAGGCTTTATTTTCAAGTATTATCCCGGTGACAAAAGGAATCCAAGTATGCTCCTATATTTCCTGGTTGGTGTTCCATTTTTTCACCAATGGGTGAATTACTTCAACAAAACCAATCCAAAAACTTTCTTGAGCTCCCTTGAGAATCCATTTAATTCCCTTAAACTAGATAGAAAGGGCATGATCAAAGTGAAAGTGCACACTGAGAGACTTGCGGAAATGATCCACCAATAGGGTGGACAGAACCAATGGACTGAATTGTATTAAGTACAGTGGGAAATAAACTTGCTATTATCAAAGTTCAAAATAAGCTGAGTACAAAGAAAAGAGACAGCAAATTGTTCAGTTCACTAGCTGTACATAAAAGTCGGAAAGGAGACGATAAATGGATTATCTCAAGGGGTAATTCCTTAAAAATCAGTTCTGTATTTTCCATTCCCTCCGTTCCCAAATGTGGTAAAGGATGTGTTTGTTTATGACCAGTTGAATTCTTCAAAGTAATGCTCTCTATATATTTGTACTACTTTTTCAGAATACACCTTACTAATATAGATCAGAAAACAGAATATAAGAGTCCAGATAAACAGAGAGATCTCTGATTACAGGTGATTCTGTATCTTTCAGCACTGAGAGTCAAAGGTCCTTGATTTACATCCTGGTGCTTCGGAAATGTGTAATTTATTGTATTTTTAAAAGATTTTAAATAGAGCAAAATATCACCACTTCCAGAGACAAGTTATTGTAGAGAACCTACATGCTCTTGTACAATGCTAATGTTGAACAACTGCAGAATGTCCACATTTTAAAGAAATAAAGTGGGATTTACGTACTGAGTTTGCTGTAACATAAATATTGAGATTGTGTGGAGACCTGATAGCAAACTTGGAGTATCTGGAGGGGCCTACAGGAAAGGTGAAGAGGGGCTTCATCAGGAACTGCAGGGATAGAACAAGGAACAATGGGTCTGAAATGCAAAATATGAAATTTTCGCTAAATATTAGGAAGAAACTCTCTACGGTGAGGCTGGTGAGGCACTGGCATCTGTTGCCCAGAGCAGCTGTGGCTGTCTCATCCCTGGAAGTGTTCAAGGCCAGGTTGGGTGGGGCTTTGAGCAACCAAGGATAGTGGAAGATGCCCCTGCCCATGGCAGGGGATTTGAACTCGATGAGTTCTAAGGTCCATTCCAAGACTTAACATCCTGTTCTTAACACACTGCACTGCACTGCTGCTTTTTTGGGGGTTTTTTTTGGTTTGTTTGTTTTGTTTTTTGGAGGTTTTTTTTGTCATTTGGACAGGGTTTTTGTCTAAATAATTGTTGGGCAACAATGCAAGCTCCTGATTCACAAGCTCCTGATTCCTTTAGGTCTGCAGTGATGTCAAGACGTTGCTCTGATTGCTGCAATGAAATATCAAGATTCAAATACTAGCTGCATTGGTAGGAACGTGTGAGGAGTTGAAAGCTATAAAGAAGTCTTTTAAAGTTTTTAATAAGTCACACTAAAAACAAGCACTACACGTAACAGGAACTATTAAAAGAAATGAGAGCCCAGCCACAAGGGGAATGAGGCAATTGGTTGTGAGGTGCACAATATCTGTACCCAGCTCTCTCTTCTATTTTAGTGGGGACATATATTTCTGTATTCCACGGACACTGGTGTAAAAAGAAACAGGTAAATTGAAGAAGGAAGGAAATATTGTCATTTAGGCTACACACAGAGTTGCCAGTGACACAATGTCTCACATACCAGGGCTCCCAACACCTGCTCATGTGCAGCTGGAGGCCTCTGACTTCGGACGAGTGATCAGGGATCAGAGTGACTGCTCAGTCCCTGTTTGGGCTGGCATTTCAGGCTGTCTCCACACCCTGTCGTAGCCATGTTTCTAAAAGACTGTCTGCCAGAAGCACTAAAGAAAGTAGGCAGAGTTTTGGAAATAACCTTCTTTACTACATTTCTCCAGCTCCTGAGCCCATTTCCCTTGACACCACTGCGGGCGTGACTTGCAGAGTGTGAACCCCTGGATGCTCCCCTGACCCCTGCCCTGGGCTCTGAACAAACAGCACAGGAAGGCAAGTTTTGCCTCAAATATCTCACATCTTCAACACAGCACAGGCCAATATGGGACAAGTGATTATCATTGTCTCCTACAGGGAGAATGACTGATAATGCAATAAAACCCCAGACTATCTCGGATGTGTATCAGAATGGCGCAGGAAAACACAGCTGTAGGGCAGGACTTTACATAGTCAGTTGAGTCAATTTTTTTAGAACAGACACAAATATAGTTTCAAGTACATGCCAGAAATGAAAATGCATACTCAAATTGTGTAACTCTGTCAACATAATGGTTTGCATTCACATCAACATTCATGTTGATGTGGGTTTCCAAATTTGGATTGGAAGCAGAACCACAGACTGTCTTCAAAAAGAACTCACAAAACAATTTTCAAATGCAATTTTTATAATTTTTTACAATGACACAATGTTGACTATTTAGGAACATCTCCACAGAAGTACTAAACCCCAGAATTTTCCAGATCTCTCTGATCATTTTAACTTTCTAAAAATTGTGGCAACTATGCTTAGCATTTTGTTGGGTTTCAGCGACTTAAGTGAAAATATATTTTGTTACTAAACACCAACAGATTGTCATTCCTCACATTCTTGTTTTAAGCTTTAAGTAGTGCTTGGGTGTTGTTTACAATGTAAATATTTTTTTTCAGGATGGCAATCATCATTATCATAGTTTTAATTCTATGCCCATGTTTTGCAGGACAAGAAACAAAGGGAAATAATTTCAGTTTTGTAGACCAATTAAAGCAGCTGGTTAAACAATGAGAGCATTTACTAAAAATATGTACATTTACATGTACTTAGCCCATTCTGCTTGGACAGTAAATCTACATCATTGTCAAGATTTTGCATGTATTACCATGAATGATATGTTAATAACTTAAAGATGCAAAGCATTATAACTGCCTCTCACTAAAAGTCTTACACTAATTGAAGTAATCTACAGGAAACAGCCATAGAATATAAATTTCCTGGGGGAAATTAATGGGAATCTAAGAAGAAGATATTTCACACACACAGTGGTTGTTTCATAGGTATTTGATGGGCAGACTTTAGGACAAGTCAGCATCTCTCAGTTAATAGGAAAGGAAAATATTTCCTTACACTCTAATATAGCAGCCTGCTGAAAATTCTAAACAAAAGAAATTTTTACATAGAAAGGTTTTTTACCACTTCGGATTTTCTTTCATTACCAAGATGGTCAAAGTATGGCAAATAAAAAAAAAAAAATATGTTGAATGGAAGATTCCAAAAGGATTTAAAAATGCAGAAATATTTCAAATTTGCCAAGAAATTGTAAACACCTCTGAACATTCAAGAAACCAAAATATCTTGTTTTAATTGACAACAATGTTTCTACTTTATTTTATGCACCATCAAAATTCCCTAAAATGAACCATTTAGTGGCTAGCTGTTTTTGGTTTTGTGCATATATCACGTGCTCAACTGTATTTTATTTATTATAACTAAAGTCCATTGATTCCTGAAGATGACATTGAGGAAAATTTAAATGGATGCCTAAGAGAAAAAAGTAAGGACACACAAACACAGAGATACTTCCCTGCTGTAACTTCCTAGTCTGCAGCAACTAACATGTCAGAGATTTCCTGAGTTTGAGGTAATACCAATGTGTTAACAAGTTCCTCACAGGTTTTTCATCCATGAATTTGACTGAACACTCTTTGAATGAAGGCAGTTTTTGGAACAAAGATCATTTTTGTAGCCAGAAGTGTCCTAAGGTGAAATTTTCCACTGCATACATGCACACTTTTTGTGTGTATGCATTAATATATCTCCTGTTCCTTGTTTTGAGCATGAATCACAAAGGAGAATACAAGCCCAGCTGCTCTTCTGATAATATGACATGCTAAAATAGAACTTTCTATATGCACTTTTGTCAGTCCAGAGTAAAGTTTTTATAAGCTGATTTTTATTTGTCTTGAGGAGACTTGACCTGGGATGGAATATAATTTTTTCATTCCATACCTGTATTACACTTTAAATTTTTTGGTGACAAACTTCACCCAAAGCTAGCTCAGATTTTACAGAACCAGCAATTTTCATTGCACAGCTATGAATTCCCCACCCACTCTACCAGGTGCAAAACATCACAAATTCTGCACACTAGATCAAATGCACTAAAATGGTCACAAATCAGCTACAGTGTATTTTTCAGGACTGGTCTTCTAGGTTTGTCCTCATACCAACACTAGTAGAACCTAACAGCACTCCACATTCCCTGGAAAGCCCAAAATATTTAAATATGTTTCTTATTGTTACTTGGCCCCTCTTCAAAGCACAACAACCCCATAGTCTGTATCTTCTTTATAATATATAAAAGAATAATCCTTAGATTTTTTAGTGGCTGAGCAAAATTTAATCCCAAGGATCGAGTAGCTAATAGCAGGACCAGGTAAATCTGGCTTCCTTGCTACAAGGCCATATTAAATGTCAGTCATTCTCATGCTGCTGCCTCAGCCCAAAGCTTCTTGCTCCTCTCAGAGTCCTCCAAACTACCAACAGAAGAACAGATTTAGAGACAAAAATATCAATTTATCTTTGCCGTGAACAAGAAGACTTGATTACATTTCGGAGATACTGAGCAGATTGTGATCGGTTAATGCTCCATAATAAGCATGTATGGAGATAGAAAAATGTGGTTTTCTTTCTCCATACATACTTATTAAATTTATTTCCAGCTATGAAAACATCAAGGATTCAACTAGGGTAAAAACAGCTTTTGATGTGTTTAGCAACAGGTTTCAAACAATGACATTGCATTCAAAGCCTTTTGCAGCACAGTTAAGTTCACTAGTGGTTCAGTTTCAGCTTTCTGACCTCAAAGTTAATGTCTTCCACTTTTTTTTTTTTTTTTTTACCAAGTAAAATTCTACACAAAATGTATACTTTGCCAGAACCAGGACATTGCTAGCCAGAATGGGAAGTCTGTGCATGTCATGTAAAATATTTATGAGATATTTATAAAATGTGGCCTTTATGAAGAAAAGTACTACTCATTCCAACCATTTTGATGCTAGATTGGAATTGCAAGAATGGTTATTTTTGACTTTCAAGATAATTTTGGCTTTTGCGACCCTCTCTTTAGCTATTTTGGATCCATACTGCACAATGCAGAGCCATCTGGTGAAACTGAATTTATCTCCACTACATGAGGGGTCTATCCCAGCTAATTAGCTGGCTGCAAAGGTAAGTTAGCTCGTACCTTGTTAACAAAGTAAGTCAGCTTCCACTACCAAGGTAACTTGGTTCATGTTACAGCTGATAGTTAATCAGAACTGTACCCATCTTTCCACCCTGTTTTGGACTGCTTCTACCCCTTTCTATTGCTACACATTGCCTGAAATTACCTGAATATTTTTTAATAATTATTTTGCCAATCTAAGGGGTTTTTTTTTTTAATATCTGTATCATTGGGCCTTTTGGACTTGTTTATCCATGTTAAAAGAAATCCAACCTTCCTTGATCCAGCCATCTAACCTATGAATTTGGCCTTCAGGGTGATGTTGTGCAGCAGACACTGCTCAGCTCCGCCCCCCCC
>WBMY01001698.1:234195-282882 GCA_013397315.1 Donacobius atricapilla | reverse complement strand
AAAAAAAAAAAAAATCTGTGCAGCTTTTACAGTTCAGCTGTCTGACCCCCTGCAAAAAGAATGCAGTCATATCAACTTTGCCAGACAATGGAGTACCTACAGGCTTTCCTCTAGACAAGTCCTTTATAACCAGTCAGTATTATGTGCTGCAGACAGTGGCCAATCGCTAAGCTGCTTTCTACAGCAGTGACACAATAGGTGCACTGGCCACACTGTCCTCCTAGCCTCCGACAGCGGTGCAGGTTCATTTTTTGTGCTGGAATATGCATATGTCTTAAATGTTCCCACTGTACGGGGGAAAAAAAAAACCCACAACACCATCAGCCTAAGCTTGCTTTGTTTTGCTATAATTACATCAGCCTAATTACTGCAGCCGAGCCGCAGAGCCACTGCTCAGAGTGGCGCATAGGCATGCACGTCATATAAATATGCATGAGCACGCCTGCTTATTTAAATACAAAAATGCATCAATTGCTGGTGGTGCCTTTTTGGTTTTGTTTTCTGCATGTCCTTCCTCCCCCCTCCAACACCCATTGCTGATAAACCAAGTGAGTTAAGGACGCCTGGCAAATGCGGTCACCGTTTTTCTCCCTTTATTTATCCAAACTTTTATTCATTCCGTTCTAATTGCAAGCATTCAGTAGGAACTAAAAAAAGAGAGAAAATAAAAATTCAAATGCAAATGAGTGTCAGTTAGCAAGGGAAGGGTATTGCAGACCTAGGGCATTTTTCTCCCTTGTCACTACCCATCAGAGAAAGCGCCTGTAAATGAATCTGCGAACACTCCATCATAGCCAGGCATCAGATGCCCAGTTCCTATTAAAGCCCAATGATCCCCCAGCATGTGCACGCACCCAGCCTGTGTGTTTGGGTCCCCTGTAATTACTGCAGCTCTTGTAACTGTACCTGAATCCGCTCATATAGTCCAAAGATTAAATCATCACTATCCACGTATTAGCAGACATAATTGGGCACATTCTATAGTGGGAATCGCCATGCTAATTTTTCTGATTTTATGCATGGGATTTACATATTCATGAAGAGAATAGCTGTTATGACCGCCGACAGAGCAACATGAAAAGAAAAGACACTATTCTTCAGCACACAGAGTATACAAAACCTAGAGGGAAAAGATGCAGCATATGGCGACAAGGAGAAGTTGTTTGGCTTTCGAGGGTTATTTTCTTTCCTATTTATAAATTCTGGGTAGACGGCTTACAAAAGCATGTAAGTATTCTGATCACGAAGGCAAAGTAAGTCTGTGTTATTAGTAATCAGACACTGGTAGCTGAAATAAAATCATTTTCCACTTGGTGCCCAATGTTCTGCAAGTTTTGCCTTTGCATTAGAGACCACTGTCAGTTTAAGGATGCTTAGGACATATTCATCCAGGAGTGCACAAAATTACTGATGAATCAGAAAGGAATAAAAATTGCAGTTGATATTAAAAAATCTTGATTTCCCATTCCAACAGCTACTTTGAATTAGTGAATGATACCTTTCCCAGGAAAGCTGGTGCTCTTCGTTATCAGAGGTGGTTTTTACACAACGTTATTAGAACTGCATATTTTCCAAATCTCACAAAATATATCTGAGTGACTTTCAGATTCCATTGTTTTTAAAGAAAAAAGAAATCAATAGAGGAAATATAATTCAGGCAGAATTGTAAACATAGTGCACCTTGATTTGTATAACAATTTCATATAAATAAACACTTTATGCATACTGTAACCTTGTCCCTTTTATGCATTTAGTATAATAATTCCTTAAGTGTTTGTTTATCTTTTAGGTATCTGCCATTCAAAAAAGCCCAATTTTCCTTTTAACAATCAGATAACGATACCTACAGATGCCTGTTTCCCCCTACAGCTTCCTACATTTGATAAAGATCATTCTACAGATACCAAGGTGAAAAAAATATTTTTTACAAGAAAAATTTTAATTCAATGGCTCCGTTTGTCAGGCCTGGTTGCATATTTTTCACAAAATATTCTATTCAGTACTCCGCAAAAGAACAAAAAAATAAGGTGTTTTTTTTTTTTTAATTTACATTTGTATACTATACCTTTCTTTGAATTACAGCCCTTCAATGCAGTCATGCAGTAGCATTTTTGTAGTGACAGAAATTATATTGTATATTACATTATTAAAAATGTATTTAAAAGCTGATTGATATTTTATAAGATACTATTATGAATTTAGATAGCAATATTGAAATCATATTTTAAAATAAGCTCAAGAAATTGCTTTTGATTCTCTAAAGTAGATTTTTTTAAAAAAACAAAAGAAGCACTAAAAAAAATAACTCAGCAATATTAATTAAAACATGTTTCTCCACCCAGACCACTGTTACTGTCGCTCTCAAAACAAAAAGCTATCAACAATAACCTTCTTTGTGTTTGTCTTTACCTAAAATTCAAACTTCAGCAACTGTAAATCTGTGAGCTAATTATTAATTTTCCCCTTTGGCATAAATGTCTTGGCTATGACATCATATAGCACAAAAATAAGCTTCACTGCTAAAAGAGGAGCCTTTAGAGAGCAGAATGGTGATATAATTTTTAAGGTATGGCCCTTTTAAAAACCTTAGCATGGCCTCTATTCAAGAACCTCACCCCATAAAGTCACGCACATTAGTGCTAATTTGAAGCTTTTGTTAGAGGATAATATCAGGAAACTTCAAGTATTCATGGAAGAATTTGAGGCAGGTTTCCTAAAGAAAATATGTAATTTTGCATTCTGTGTTCACTGAGAGAGAAAAATGATTGTGTTTCTTGTTTGTAGCAATGAATCTGACAAATTTCAAGCGCTCTATTGAAAAAAATGAAATCGCATACCTCTAAACATGGGCAGATTTTTGTCTTATTTTATAATCCTTACTGTATCAATTTTTTTTTACTCATTCCAGCAGAGGAAACAACAGTATAGATTAAGAAATTTCAGCAAAAATATTATCCGTAATATCTGGCAAAAAAAAATGAAATTTGACAAAAGTTTTAAAATACATCTATATTCAGAATAAGGTTTCTTATTCTAGAAAAGCATCGTGTCACATCAGTTTTCTACCCCTTCTAGAATTTCAGTTGCTGTTTTATTTACAAATGATCACCTTTTGCTCTGCATTTTTGTTGCATGTAGTGCTGTTAGCCTCACCCTTTTATTCAAGCTCTTATAAATTCCCAGGATACACCATGTTGTGTCAACAGTATTAATTATGATGATATTTGGTGTATTTACTTGCTACATCTTCCTGCATCTGGATTATGGCCCGAATTTCAAACAACACTCAGGCTCTGATATCCGTGTTTAAACTCTGGCTCTGCTATGGGCTTCACCCCCCAAATTATCACAGAACTGAAATTTTAGGTCCTAAATAAGCAGGTAGTCTGACTTGCAGAACTGCCAGAAACCTGCAACTTATATACTGCAGGAGCTCCCTTTAACTGGACTGCCTTAATACAATGCAGATGTTAAACACTTTGCTATCTTAAGGGGGCCTGATACAAATATTGACCTGATCCTTTTCATTTTAGTAATTCTAACAATCCCAAATGTTCTGATGATGAAATAGAGCTTTCCAGGCTGGGTCTTGGAACCTTCTGTGGAAAAGCAACAACAGCTTAAGATGTAAAAAATGTAGCATTCAAGATTACTACTTCAATTTGGGGCAACACGAGAATAGTAGAGGGTTGATGTAAAATATCAGGTCTGTAAAAAAAGTTTCAGTAAGAAAATTGATTATGATTTAATATCTGGATCAGAAGAAGTGCTAAAAACTTGGAAAATCATTGTCCAGGGCCTAGCCAGTTTAGCTGTAAACTACTTTGACATTAGAGCACCAATAGAAAAACACAGATCAAAATCCTTCGCTGAGGGATTTGCTCTATTATATATTTCATGGCAATATTCAGCCAAACAATCCTACATGGGAATAGTGATAGTATTTTTTATCCCATTTTTTAAATTCAGATTTTCCAGGAAATTTTTGGGGCTAGACACAATATATACAGAGCCTACACTTTTAAAAACTTGATTAATAAAATATGGAAAGGTGTGTTATTTTGGGGTAGATTCATAACCTGTGTGCATGCAGTGTTTAGTATATTACTTAGGGGAATATTCCTAATTTTTAAATATTTTTATTAATTTATTATTTAAATTAATGGATGTTAAAATGACTGAGCCTTTAAAGTGTCACTGAGAAATCACATTTAGGAAAATTTTTCATGAATCTATTTTAAAAATGCATTAAAAATGTTTGCCTAAAGTCCTTGCCACTTAAAAGCATGTTCTGTTCTAGAGAAAAACTCATCTTCATTTACCTCTTGAAGAAACTTATCTTAGGGTTATGTTAACCCTACCCTAATTTCCTACATCTTCCTATTCAGAATTCATCCTTTCCTAAGGCTGTACTTAGTCCTCTTAAAGAGCTAAAATTGAATGATATGCTTGTGACAGTAATTCAATTAAAGTGATTGTAGAAGCATGTAAACACACGATTAAGAGTCTATTTCTCCACAGTGGCTCTAGTGCTGTAAGAACTTCTACCTCCCAGTACCCCACCCACCATAAACCTAATTTCACTTACTGTCTTCCATTTATTTGGGAACAGGATACTCTGGGTGACACTACATGGGCTGCATTTGACCTGTTGTATGTTCACAGCCTACCATAAGCTGTGGCTGTAACAGAGTTAGCTGAACTAAATTGCTGATTTTAACACAGTTTTTCTTCTTTTTCTTGCACATGCAATAAGTGAACCTCAATAAATGCTCATTTCCAAGAGCAAATAATGCGGGGTTTATCATTTGATACAAGTTCCAAAGCAACCCCATACTATATGACAGATCTACTTCCACATGTTGTTTCATCTCAAGATATAGAGTAAGCGGTTCTATCTGAAGGCTGTGAAACTGTTGAATATTTGAATTACCAGGATCCAGAGAGAAAGGTAATAATTTTCCATTGTATTTGCCTCTTTATTAATGAGGAGGTAGCATGACTGTGCAGAGGATTGAACACATCCATCTGCACCAAGGAGTATTTTTGATGCATTAAAAATATGCACCTAGGGCACATTTGGAATTTCTTAATCTATACTAAACCTGAGAGTCTACCTTTAATGGAACGTATTTTGAGTAATTTTTCAGCACATCACAGCAGCCAAGCAGAAAGACCATGCTAGCCAGCTGTAACTCCACTTATTTGTCAACTGTTTTATAACCTCAGGTTAATTCTCCTTAAATACAGAAAACAAAACACTGTATTTGAAATAAAACTCAAAATTGGGAAGTCCTTTAAGCACAAGACGTCTAAACACTAAGTACAAGATGTCAAAAGCAAGATGACAGCCCTCTCAGACCACATGAGAAATCTCTCAGGGAGGCAATGTCAGTCTGGGCTACTGCAGCCACTGATGAAAGCAGCAAGACAATGAAGGACAGCTGCTGACATGTACCTCTGACCTGTGGTTACACACAGAAATTCCACCACCTTCCTTAAAACACAGAAAACCTCCATCCTTTAGTAAATAACACATGCATTGCACATTACAAGCCAGCAATCACAGTAGGGTTTGGTGGTCTGTGTTCAGTGTTAAAAAACTTCATGCCCCCCGGCCTCTCAGGGTGGAGGGACCATGAGTCCTGTGTGGTGATTGCCCAATATATAGAAAAGGCATGGATACCAATGTTTAAAATCTAAAGTTTTAAAATACTGAATGCCACCTTCAGAATTTACCTCACCTTTCTAACAAAACTGGTCTTGGAGCAGTCAAGAGGGAGAAAACAAGATGCAAAAGTTTACAGGTCAAGACAAATACAGACTACTCACCAGTTTTTCATCATTGGAAAAACAGAGTTGGCTTGGGGAAAATTTAATTCATTGCCACCCCCCAGTGCATAGAGGTGGTGAGGAATAGGGACTCTGGTCAGTCCAAAACAGCTCTTCTCTGTGGCTCCTTCCACCTCACACTCTTCCCATTCCCCTGCTCCACTGAGGGTCTTTTGTGCGGGCTGCAGCCCTTCAGGATAGACCTGCTCCTGTCTGAGCAACCCAAAGGCTAAAGTCCCCTCAGGAAACATTCACCTGTTCCATGTGGGGTCCTCCAGATACTTGATCCACAATGTTCTCTCCAGGGGCTGCAGGAAAACAGCTGCTCAAGCACGTTCTCTCCAGGGACTGCAGCAGATTCCTGCGGGGACACCTGGAGTAACTACTCTTCCTTCCTCAGGGCTCTTAGGGCTGTTCCTCACACGTTTTCCTTTAGCAACAGATGGGACCCCCCCCTCACCCAGGCTGTCCCCAAGGCAGCACACTGTGGCTGTGGGGCTCAGCTGGAACTGCTGGAACTTCTGCCCAGCCAGTCCCTGGACACCTGTGCCCAGAGCACCCTGTTCCTGCGTCCTGGACTGAAGAGTGTCAGAAGTTCACACCCATTTGTCCCCTGAGAAGCACTGCTGTGAAGTAGCTACAGTGTACATGGCTTTTCACTCAGCACAGTGGCTTAGTGACTCAATTTTCCACAGACAGGTATCCTCAGCCAGCCTTCAAGCCAAAGCACTTGTAAAGACCATTTTCTGTCCAGTAGTTAAACTCCATGTACACACAGGTACAAGAAACCTTTGCTGCTGTCTCACCTCCAGAAAGCTAGAGATGCAGAAAATAAAACTCTGACAACAACTGCTCAAAACCTTGCTGCCTTTTGTTTCTCTGGCAGATAGCAGCTGAGGTGATCTAAGAGGTTACAACCTCCAGTTATGAGTCTGCAACACAGGAGCAGAGACAGCCCTTTGAAAGCAGAAACAGTAGAACAGTCAGCAGCTGCTCCCCCTGGGCCCAAAATTCTGTGCGTGAACAAGCTCCACAGACTTCTGACTCCTTCAAACAAATGTGCTGCTGAGGAAAGGAACAATAGGTAGGTAAAATAATGCCCACTTTAAGTGTCAATGGACAAAAAATGCTGGCTATCTTGCAGCCACATACATGGGAATAGCCAGATGAGGACACCTAAACTCTTCCTTTGTATCAAGGAGAAAACTTTCATATCTATTATAATAGGTATTCTCCCTTTGCATAATTCTTAGGAATCAGCACCAGGCATCAATCAAAAAACCCTATGTATTACTTTAATAGCTAGGATTAATAAATTATAGGTTTCCCAGTATAAATAAGTGTGCATTCAGCACAAGCTGCTGTTTGAAATCTATTGATAGTTAGAGGAAGGATTTGGATTGTTCCCAAGTCAAACTGTGCTCTCTGCATAACAGCAACCTTCCCCACAATGTTCATTGTCCCAGTCTGCATCACAGCCTGCTCCTTCATTTAACACATCTCGGTGATTCTGAAATCCCAGGCAAGTCTATCATTGACAAAATTAGTACATGATGATCCTCAAATATAACGCACAAGACGCATAAGAAATGCCCTTTCTTTGCCATAGTTCTTTAAGTTATAGACTCCCACACCAAACAAAAGATATTTCTTTAAGGACTTTCATAATTGCACAATTATGTCATTCAGAAGGCAGTGTCTGTATTAACTCTTACCTTGTTCTTTTGCTGTGCTTCGAGAGACCTCTTGGCCCTCTATTTGAACAGTGGTGGGAGAGAGAAGGTGGAGAAGAAGTCCTAATGAATACTAGATCAAGGAAACAGTCAGGGATTTCGCTGTGGGATTCCCATTAGTATCGGGGGGGATGTTTAGGGAATTAGCTTCACAACACTTTGAAAACATGTCTCTCAGCGTTGGGAGGAGCACAGAACTGCTCCGAATTTGTCTTTACCCTTATGTCTCTCGCCAGGAAGGTTAATAAAAGGTTTCAAGAGAAGCAGTGGCAGGATAGAGGTTCTGATGCGATGGCAATGCTGCCTGTCGTGCTGGGCTCTCAGGTGTCATATGTCACTTCATGCCATTGCTGTATATTTGGCAGGTGTACATAATGCAGGAATAGAAATATACGCAATGTGCACTTTAAGTGTTGGCCTACCCAGAACAATGAAGCAAGCAAAAGCACCAGAGAAGTTAAAATGGTAGGACTAAGCTTCCTTTTCCACTAATTATAACACTGATATCTTTCTAACTTCTGAGGAAAAAATTATGAAGCACCTCATAAAAATCCAGAAAATTCAGGGAAAAAAAACCTCATGCTATTTCTAGTCTTTTTGACACCTCACAATTGAGCTTTTAGCTAGTAATTTGATAAAAACCTTAATTAACAGGGAGTTTTATGCTAAGAATTCCTCTTCTACTACTATTCAAAACAATAAGTTTGCAATTTAGTACAGAAAAAAAATCAAAAACTAGTAATCTTCGATACATATATGGTATGAACATCCACATCTTATAACAATTTCACCTAAGGACTAATATATAAGGAGTACTACCGCTGCAAAAAAAAAAAAAAAAAAGCCTTTCAGACATGAAATCCACACAGACAGTATGAACACATAAAAAATCCTTAAGTAAAGACCAAACAAACAAAATGCACATGAGACATACAAATGGGCTGTGGAGATGAAACACATCATTCCGAGTTAAAATTGGAGCATTAAACTAATGTGTTCTGTGTTACTGTGCAATGTCTGAGCTTATGGCTTGCTGCAGTAAGTGAACCCCTTGATATGGGTTTCAGTACTTCAAGGAATGCCATGGAATTGATTGTGCTGCCTGTTCTCTGTCTCATGTGCTGACACTGCAGCACTTTTTTGCCCCCTTAGAGAAGATGGACATTAAATATCCTCACATTCTTAAGCATAATCATCTAGGAAAGAGATTATCAGGTACCAGGGTCTTGTTCTGTTTGGAAGAACAATACTGAGAATTGTCCCATGGTCAAAGAGGATTTCTCTTATTGCCCAAATCAACACAAGTCTTCCATACACATTCTGTTAAAATATAATGATGAGAAACACAGCACATTCTTTCTTTCCATATAAACAACACAGAGATTTGAATATGTTCTCACTCTTGCAGTGGAGGGTAACAAAATTCTCAAGGGTTCTGATCAACTTGGCCCTCTGTTTCCATCTTTTCTATTTTAACTCTGCTTTTCAGAGGCTGAAGAAGCCTGATTCTGGCCCCTAACTCGGGATGACAAAACTTGATTTTCCAGAAACTAGAAGATTTCACCCTGCTTGATACAATTGTTCCATAGGATTAACATTTGCATTAATTCAAACAAGACATCCTAGGGCCTTTGACAAGCTATATCACAGTAGTGCTAGACAAGTGACACTGATACCACTGTTCCTTCCAGGTGTCTTTTTTTAATGCAGGTTTTGTGAGCATTTATACAGAGACACTTTCCAACTAATAACAAATGCCAAGTCCACTGAGGAGTACAGGATTTATGCGCTTTTTTCCCCTTTTTTTTTTTTGTTAGTTTGTTTTGAGTTTGGGTTTTTTTGTTTAGTTTTGGCTTTTGTTTTTTGTTGGCGTTTTGGGGTTTTTTTTGTTTTGGGTTTTTTGGGGGGTTTGTTTGTTTGGGGGTTTGTTTGTTTGTTTGTTTTTGGTTTTTTTGTTGCAGTAAACCAAAACTAATCTTTTCTATGACTATAACTCATCTCTCCAGCAATTTCAATGATGCAGAATATTTATTTCCAGGACTAGGATTCAATGTATTTCTAGATAAAAATATCAGGAATGATAATATTTATACACAGCAACAAGAAACACACTTGTTTATGTGCAAGGAAAAGATTAGAGTTGGACTGAAAAAGTTCCAGTGGGTATTGCTGTCAGGAAAAGGTACATGTTTTCCCATGTGTATGTTATGCATGTACATTGAGACAGTAAATGATAAGATTTGCTTCAGAAGCACATGAATAAAAACTAATGTTGAGACATGATTGATCTCAGATTGTTCCTATATGTGATATTCTAAATGCAAGGAATATTGTCTCAAATTCTGGAACTTGAAGTAATAACTTTTTTTTTTCAGAAAGCACTCCAGCTGTTTGGTTTTCTCCTTTCCTCCCACACACTGCACTCAATGTAACAGAAACTCTTCTTGTTTTACTGTGGAAGGTGGATAACAGAAAAAGGCAATGTTATACATCTCCCTTTTAGTACTTAGTACCAGACATTGAGTCATACTTCAAACCCAAGTGTGCCTGGTTAAAACCAGTCAAGAAAGCTCCCTTACGTGTTAAATTTTTGCTACATGCAGGAAAACAGAGCAACTCCACATGAAAAATACAAATAAAGCAATGGGCAGCAGTCAAATCTTACAAAACTTTGACAGAAAAAGCAAACATGTTCCCTTAATTATTGTCAGGTGACATGTATGGCATATATGTCATCTGTTGTCTTATGCCCACATCTCCAAAGTAACGCTGTGCAGCCTTTTGGTGTGGAAATTAACACAGCCCAGCTTCAAAACATCTCCTGTCTCACATGGCCACAAACCATGTCCTCTCAAGTGTCACATCCCATTGCCCCGACACTGTTTGGAAAGCTACACCCTGCTGTTTGCGAACACCCAACAAGGGATTACTTCATCTTTGTTTTCTCATGCTGAAAAGTCAAGGCTGACTTCAAAACTGAAACATCTGGTCTCTTGCCACTGAACATTTGATCAGGTGTTCCTCCACTGAAGCAGTTCAGACTACATTTCTAACAAATACCACAAGCAGCAAAATGCTTTCAGCTATTAAATCCTTTACATAAGAGTTGAAAGTAACTCAAACCAGCTGAAGTGGAGTGCAAGGTACATGGATAGTGTCGCTATTCTTGTTGCTACATTTTTATTGTGCTGTTGATAACTGATGACACCCACTGGAACATGATCCTTTATTATTTTTTGAACTCTGAATAGTGTCACATTTTCAAGTGCTGCATTAACTTCTGAGAATTTTCATTATAACACTCTAGCAAACCAGGAAACATGATGAGAAGGTGTAACACTCGACTTTTCCTGACATGGATGGTCTAATAGGGAGCCAGAATTGCTTTCACTTAAAATGGAAATGAAAGGCAAAAACCCCTAACCTAGATCTATCTTGTGCAGCAATAATAATTGCCTTTATCCGCCATGCTACTCATATCATCGTGTAGCACAAATGTTCCAGTAAAGTGCTGGATGAACCATATTTCTGCAAATGGTTGTACCTGCCAGTTATGGTGCTGGAAGGTTAATAAAAAAGCATATCCAACCATTTCATAAGATCACCACAAAGAGAAGGATTGTTTTGTCCCAAGTAACTCTGCGGATTCAAGACAGAGCAAATGAACCATCTTTTCTTCCTTTTCCCTGTCCCCTGCCACTACCCGAGAAGAACATTTTACTTGAAAACCTGTTGAAGTTACTGCTACATGTCCATTAATGCAACTAGATGAGTAAAAATAAGTGCACACATCTGGTAATCCAATCCTCTGGACAGAGCCGGAAACGAGAAGAAGGTTTTGAGATAGGAAGAGAGGCAGCCAGCCAGGAGAATGAGTCTCAGCAACAAAGGGGAGGCAATACAGCTCCCTTGCTCTGCCGGTGGAGCTCGTGGGCTGCAGTGGGGCCCGGCAAGAGCACGTAAAAGAAAAAAGAGGAAAGAGACTCCAAGTGCAAAGGAAAGCTGTGTGGAATGCCATCTTCCAGAGAAGGGGGCGGGGGGAAAGGATGGAAATTAAAGGAAATGCACAGCTCGTTTTAAACTTGTGGACTCCATTCTCCTCATGGACTGATAACACACTCTGCAGCTCCACAAAGCTCAGTGATCAACTCTGTGTTTATCCTGTACACAACAGGATCGTTGCCTCTGGATACTGCAGAAACATAAAAAGTTAATAAAAAAAAAATAGTAATGGAAGGTAGAACCAAATCCCTGAAAACGGAAAGAAATGGAGAAGGTTAAACTACAAGCAGCAGAAGCTGGGCTTACTTTCAGTGAAATGCATGATAATTGATGTCCATACAATTGCCACTAGATCAGTTAAAAGACTGCAGCACAATTCTAAGTTCAGGAGAAATTCACCTGACAGGAGTAATATCAAATACTGCTGTAAAGTGTATTATAAAGAAACCAACAACATCAGCAAAGTTTCATACAAAGAGAGAGAATCAATCTATGAGCAATACTGCAGAAAGAATTAAAGGATAAATTATGTTTTTCTCCAGGTGGAGAGTTACATATGCCTCAGAAAATTGCTTTTTTGTGAGTTTGTTATTGTTGTAAAGTAATAAAGATAAATTGAAAAGGTAAATAAAAAATATCCTAAGCTCATTTCTAAATAATATCTCAGTGGCATCACCATTTTCAAATTGATTTGTCTTTTTAAGAGGCCTAGAAGGCTCTGAATACCTGAAATGCTAAAAAATTACACTTTAGATCTCAGACTTGTATTTATTAGGACTGAACAGAAAGCTTGGATCTATGAGCCTTCATATCTTCCCATTCTTTTTATCTCCACCACTTGTTCTGTGTTGGAAAAAGCTCATTAAAGTTGTTTTTTTTTTTTTCATAACCCGAATAATTAAAATTCATATTCTGAAAATGTTTCAGTTTATATCCCGAGTACTTCCTAAATGGGCAAATTAATTTCAGTAAATCTTTTATATTTTTTGGAAACAGAAACCCCACAAACAATCAATCAAACAAACAAACATGTAAACAACATCAACACAAGAAAACAAAACAACCCAAACCACCAGGAAACATCAACCAGAAAACCAGTTGCATATAGTCTGGACCCTGGCTGAGATTTACACTGCTCTCATATTCTTCATATGTTGCTCCTTCTTACTTCTTTTTAAGCACCACTTCAATTTTTTTTGTTTTGTTCTCATAACACTTTCTGAAGAAGAACTATTAAAATAGTCTGTTGCACTCCTCAAATGTTGATGTCCTTCTGTGAAGAGTTTCTCCTTTCTCTGTGTTTTTATTTAGTTTCAAGTCATAGTTTCCAATGCAGGGCTACTGAATACATTTTAGATTAGTTATATATTTTTATTTTTGGAACCAGCAACCATTTGCGAAAGAAGATTTTAAGAACTGTGCTATAACTTCCCCTTTATAAGGCTGCTGTCCAATTGTGAGTTCTTAAATGAACATCCTCCCTCCTGATAACATTTTTTCCATCGTATTCTACAAATTTAAATTGACTGCTTCATGCCAGAGATAGGAAATAAGTATGTTACTGTCAATTAATTAAAAGTCTATCTGACAAGGGCTCATGCTTTGTTAACACATGCCAGCCCACTACCAGAAACAGAAAACTTCTTCAGAAAGAACAAAAATAACTCCTGTTTTTTCAATTTTGAAATGTAGACAGCACTTCCACATCTTATTTTAAAATTGTTATATCATAGAAAATAGAGTAAGGTCCCCTCCTAACTTCCCTTTCTTCTGACCCTATTGAGTTACAACTCTCATCAGTAGTAACAAAAGATAGGTGAAATTTTGTGCAATTCTTGAGAATCTGCATGTCATAAGACCTTGTTCTTCACATTTTATCTAGGCTTGTAGTAATTAGCTGCACCTGATGGAAAACATTTTCTGTGGTGTGGCTATGAAATTCTTCATATACTAATTACATCTGTAATTTTTAAAAACTCTGCTGATTTTTCATCTGATTCATGGAAAATATATTTCCTTTTCCTTTATTTAACAGTCACCATAGTTGTAAGACAAACATTCATCTATTTCTTGAGAGATGGTGAGTTTGTCTTCAAGCAAGGAGCAACACAGAACAACCTATATAAAATACAGTGTTTATCCATGGTGTGCAAAATATATGTTATGTTCTACTTATATTACTTAGGGAAAAAAATTGCCAGCCTAGATCTGATGCTTTAGTTCTATCACTCAAAACACTTCCACGTGTTTGGAAGCAACTAAGAGGGTTAGAATATTTTGAGCTCTGATATTGGTGAAGTTTCACTTGCTCAGAGAGCTCTTTGCATCTTTTTAGCCCCAGGGAACACTAAAGAAGTTCCAGCTTTGTTATGACAGAATATAGGTTTGAGACAAGACATCTGCAAAAAATCCCTCAACCTCCTTTTCTATCCCCAGCTGCACAAATCTCTCAAAGAGAAGTACAATACACCGTTGAAAAGGCACTGACAATCAGCAAAACAATATTCAGAGGTATTTTCAGGAGTCCTGTCAGTCCTGTGTGCATATATCTGATCCAAACAATTTTAAGACCTTTTTAGCACCTAAATACTCAGATATAAACCTTCTAGACTATCACAGCATTTTCTTCATCCCTATTCCCAGTGCAACCTGATGGAAGAAATATCCATATGATGTCTAGTCAAATACCTGCTGTCAGTCTTGGTCCCCCGTACCAAAACATGAGGTGCCAAGAACCAGACCTGTGCCTGGTTTTTTTTATTTCCACTGTTTGTTTGGGTTTTTTAAGATATAGTGGAATAGTCAAATCTGAAAAAACTAAGCTTTTAAACAGTCAGCTTTAACCAGCTTATTTCATCTGAAATAAGTTCAACTCAAGTTGAATGAAATTTCAGTTGAATAATTACCCAAAACTGGATAATACTTGTGTTTAATAATGTGAAACTCTTGAAATTAAACTGTGTTATTTTATAGGACTAATCCAAGAATGTTCAAAAATATCAGCCTCTCTTAGTGTCATAACATGAAGAAAAATAACTAGCATAAAGAAAATTATGTCTGACTCACAAAAGGTTGTCTTTAAAAAAGACACAAGAGTTTTTTACATAAGAAATTTTAGAAGTTGTATTTTTCTCCATTTGAAACCCAATCACAGAGCTAAAGAAAACTTACACATACAGAGTTACAAATTAAATATTTTTAATCAGTTTAAGTCATCCATCAGAGGCCCCTGGATATTGGGTGTTCCTAGTTTGGAACTAAATTATCTGGAATAATTGAAACTTTACAAAAACTCAAATTAAAAAAAAACTATGGGAGGTGCCAATATATAGACAATATGAGAATTGTTTCACTGAAAAAGACCTGAAAAGATTTCTCCCTTTCTCTTCGTCTTCAACACATTTGACTGCAGCAGGAGACAGTGCTTTTAACACATAAAAACCCATTCAAATATGATGGAAATGTGGGATAACTTTTGTCCCAGTGTTACACCTGTGACACAGGCCAGCAAAGCCTACAGTGAGGGAAAACAAAAATAATTGTGGAGGGAGGGGGGTTTGGCCTTCTCTAAGAATTGCAGAGCAGGCAAGGAGTCTGTTTAAAAAGATAACTTTGATTTCTCTCCAAGAGCAAAACCAAGGAACACTAATCCATCTGATTATAGATATGGCACAGCCAAATGGTTACTTAAATGAAACAAAATCAGATTTTGTGGCCTGTACCTGTCACAGATCCCATCTTTGCTCTGAATAATAACTAGGACAAGCAGCTGCACATTGGAAATTAAGGGCTGCATTTATAAATTAGTAAAGCACTTTCCCTTACACCACATTTTGAGAACATGTTTAAACTCTCTTTACTACAGTAAAACGCAAAATGAGCACAAAGGATTCCTTGATTTGTGAAAGGAGTGAACACTGCTCAGATTAGCTATAGTTAAAACTTAGATCAGGAATCCTATGTCACTAATTGCTACAGATTTTTCTAGTAACAAATCCTTAAAATATATTTCCCTAAAACAAGTACAAATAAGCACAAGCAAGCTAGCTTTATTTGAAAAAATTTAAAAAATGAAAAGCAAGTAGATTATTCCTTAAATTTCCCAGTTCAATACCCAGAATAGCAGGAAGACACTTTCTGTGGGTAGTCCTTTTTCATTTTCCTGGTTTTGGTTGGGGTTTTTTATTTGTTTATCTATTTTTTATTTTGGGGTTTTTTTAACATGGTGAGAAAAAGACACCCTGACTCAATTCAACATAAATTCTTCCTTGCAGCCATAGGACAAAAATGAAAGTAGATTTTTTTATTTCTATGTTTCTTTCTATTCCATAAATTGCCAATGAACAACCACAGAGACAAAGTTAAATGGCACACCTAAAATAATCTAAAGGCAGGTAGAGACACTTGGATTGAGAACATAGACACAACTCTTTTCAGTTGAAAGCCAGCATTTAAATCTGGAACAGAGGTTGCTGCTCAGCTCAGCAGACAATATAGCAAGAAATACTAAATACTCTGTTTTTGTTTGAACAAAGGTACTTCTGTTGTTCATCTTCTCATTTAAAAAGTCTTCTCTTGGCTAAAGTCAACAGAAACCACCATTTTCAGCACCAGCATCAGTTGAAGAAGAGAGGAATGGTGCTATTACCAAGCATTGTCCAGCCCAAAGGGGGAACATTACAAAAATATTAGAAAATTGACTTATTTAAAGAAAAGGTAATTTTATTTTAATTGACCTTGTTTGGTGTTACTCACAAGGAACCTGAACAAACTATCCTCCTATGTTTTACATCAGTGCAAAATTGCAGACAAAGTAAAATATTTATGAAGCTATTTATAGGTCCTACTAACCCAGTTCAGACCGAGGACAGTGAGGGAATTCATCTGGCCACTCCTCCAGCCAAAATTAGTTCTACAGCTGGCAATTCTAAAAGGACATGTCATTATATCAGTTAGTCCGCTGAGCTACAAAGTCTATCAGGTTGTAAACCCAGATTGCAGAAGGCAACAGCTAAGCCAGGCTATAAATTTCCTATGCTCAGATAATTTTGATTATTTAGTTTTCAAATGTGTTGAGAATATATTGTTGTATAAATTATAGTTTATTTGAGAGAACAAACTCTCATCAGGTCATGCATTTTTGATTGAGTGGTTTGAGACAAAAATTGTAATTTTGAATACTCCAGGACAGCTGCAAGTGTCTAATTCCATAATTAGAATATAATTTCACATTCTGATTTATCATCAATGTCTTAAAGATAGTTTTAATATTGACTCAATAACAGGAAGTTATCCTGACTCCCAAAGTCATCCACTGGTGTACACTAAGCAAGAAAGCTGGAGAATGATGACACCTTCCCCAGCTCCCTGTCTGCCCCTCTGTCCCACTGGGATGAGACAGTGCAGAGCATGTTTCCAGGCCACAGGAACTTTTTGGAAGGGTTTCTCCCTAACTCCTCAAGGCTTTGTTACCCACACCTGGTTCTGGCCATGATCAAAGCTTTGGAGAATCTCTCTACAGAAGACTACATTTGGTGTAGTCAGCAAAATCTCAAAGAACATCTATGTCTACAACATAACTAATTTCTAAAGCTCACAACTGCTCCTCTTAGTGTATAAATACAATAATAATAGACAGGGATGACAACCACCAGCCAACAGATGCCACTTTCCTAAGGACACAGGGGAGACTAGGTATGAAGATTTTGCAACCCATGAAACCAGAGAAAGTTCTCACACTGGGAAGCCAGACTGGAGAACAGGCTTCTCCTGCGCTTGTTATGCCACATCTCTTAGGAACAGTTCTGCGCTTGCTCCCCCTCCACAAGTTTCCTCCAGCTCAGCATGCTCAGGCACTGCCACCACAAAAGTTTTGAGGCTTGCACCTCACCTGCTCAGATGCACCACTCTCAAGAAATATAAAATAGAATATACATGCATCTAATTCTAAGCAGAAATTAGAACAGCTATGCCATGCACCACAATCTGAACAGCAGTTCCCAAAGGAAGGGTTCACTGCCAAACCTGCAGGTTGTACCATGCAAGGTCTTGGCAAAAATCTGGTAAACTTAAAATATTTTTATTAAGAACTTGTATAGAAAATATGTTATGTCATTTATGGCTATCACTGAGCTGGGAGGGGTTGTGGGCAACCTCAAGAGCAGGATTAGATTTCACACTAACTTCAGAAATTGGATCAGGGCTATAATATCAATAGAATTCACTTCAACAAAGGCAAAATTCAAATATTTCACTTCAAAGAAATGAAAACAATACAAAATGGCTGGCTAAGCAGCAGTTGAAAGAGCGTTGATGTTATAGCAGCTCAAACTGAACAGAAGACAAAAACTGAATGCTGACGCAAAACTAGTAAACATCAATCAGAAAAATTATTTTTCAAGTGTCTTGGGAAAGACGTGAATTTTTCTGCTCTCCTGGCAATGAGGAAGCTCAGCCGAAACACTGCTGGGTTGGGCCATTTCTCTGTGAGAAAGGCAGGGAGGCTGCAGAGAACCCCTAGGGAAGCCTTAAGACTGACAAGATGTTTCAAAAGCAGGATCTGGGAAGATGGGCTAAGGGAACTGGATATGTTTAGTATAATGAAGACAAGATAAAGAGAAGGAAGGGATTAAAACCAGAGTTTTTAAGAACAATATCTAGAATTTGTTGCAAAGTAAGCAACAAATAATTTCTTTCCATAACTACAAAAAAGATAGGATAAGAAGTAATTCAATTATATTTCAATAAGAAGGATTTCAATTAAATATTACAGGAGAAACTTCTCATTCTAAATGTACAGGCAGAGGCTCTGTTTCATGGCTTTTGCTAGAATGGGAAATTGTCAGAAGGAAAAATAATAAATACTAATGCCGGTGTTCCAAGCTTGTGCAGTCAAGCATATGAAGAATGACAGCAGTGGATCTGCAGATTTTCGAGAAAAGAAAATTTTCATGAGCCTATTTTTTTCTGGGAAAATTGTTACAGGAGAGTTTCAGTGAGGAATCTGCCGGAATGGATTTGGCCTGCTTGCAAAAACTCTGATGTGAATAGTAAATGCTTTTTTTCCTGACATAGTTTTGGTAACATTTTGAGAACAAAATATTGTGCTTGTTGCTGTGAGGGGAGTGGGGGAAGGTCAACATCAAAGAACAGCAAAGAAAAATACTGCATCAAAAATCTTGATCTTCAGAGATCCCTTTAGCACAGTATTTATAAAACAAAAACAGCTAACAAAACACAATTATACAATAGACTGGGAAAAAAGCTGTCATTCTGCCAAGTGACACATGAGATCCTTTTGGTAACAGGATAAATCGGTGACACGTATAGTTTAATAGTTCAAGAACAACTGCATATTTCTTTTAAAGGTATAGCACAATGAAATTATATTACATAATGAAATTGCTATTTTCTACTTTTTAAAAAGAATTTTAATTGTTTCCAGATAGCTACATGTCCATACCTGTACACTTGCCACTACTCATCTTCCCTCCCTGAAAAAAATAAACCAAAACAAACCAAAACAAAACAAACCAAAACAAGACAAAAAAAAAAATCCAAAAACCATGGAAAGACAAATAAATTAAAATTAGGAAGAAAACACATTGTGGAAGTGTTCATCACCAAACTCATGTTTAATAAAGAAGAAAGAAATAAATGCAGAAATAAATATTATATAAAACAGAAATAAATGTTTTTCCTCCCTGAGTAGGTGATTCATTGTTGAAAATGCGAGACAAGTTGGTGGGGGGACCATTGTCTGGGGCTTTTTAGGAATACTTTGAGAAAACAGATGGAAAAGTGGCTCTTGGCAGGTGCCTGTGATTCTAGATGCAGACAGATGATAAGGGGCAAATAAACATTCAAGAAGAGAGAATGGATATGCATCTCCTTCAAATGCACCTGTGCTCACCTGGGACGAGAACTCTGCTGCTGCTTTTGGCACTTGTCATCATTAGCACTGCTATTGATGGTGTCCAAGGAAACTAAATTTTGTACTCTCTTCAGGAGATCCCATGCTCCACTTAGATATATTATTTCCTGCAAATTAATAATAATTTCCAGAGTGGAAAAAAACCCACGATGAGTAGGATTTTTCATCTTGAAATTCCATTTCAAATAGGGGATTTCATACTCTCTTTGCACCCATCAAACACCTAGAAAAATCAAGAGGTGAAATTTTTGACTTAGAAAAATTCAATGGAAAACAAAACAGTTCTCAACTAAAAAGGGATTTCAAGCCTGATGAAGGTAAAAGTCAAAGGACATCACATGTTCTCATAAAATTTGCTTCTCTAGCCTAAAGTGGCCACAACAGTGTCACTACCGGAAAATGTACATAATTTTTAAATTAACTGAAAGACCTTTCAATCCATAAAAACCTGATTCATAGACCTTTCCTCTAGAAAGACCAGTGACATGAAAATACAGAATAAGCATCTAAGAGAGGGAGTTTTGCCTATATTTGTTTGGGAAGAGGGGAACCAGGAAGATGGAGGCTTGGTTTCTGGTTTGTTGGTTTTAAATCCTACTTCTACGGTAAGTGTAAAGAATTACACCAGAGCCAACAATTACAACCTCTTTCAAGATATTCCTGTCTATCCTATATTAATATAGACTTCAAAGACTACTTTAATGATGCCATACATCTGGCAAGTTTCCATGGCACTATGGGCACCAGGCTGAAGCTCTCTAAAGACAGTATTTAACAGGCAAAAAATTACTTGATGTCAGGGCTTGATATGGAGATTTCTAAGGGTTGCACACTTTTAATGCCCAAAATCTAGCCTTAAATGAAAATAAAACATCGGCCTCATTTTGGATTTCCTAAATCCATGGACAAATAGTTCCAAACTTTCCCAAGCACAAAGCGTTTAGAGAGGAGATTGTTGCTACTATGAGAATAAAGATTTTTATTCTGTGCAGCATTGTTTGAGGCTTTTCTCCTCAAAAATGCCTATAAATGAATTTTGTTTCCAGTGTTTACAAAAAAATTTGCAATCAAACACAGACAATTCTGCTAAACTACAACCAAACAAACCACTACCCGGACAATAGCTCTGTAAAATACCTTCAGGAACCTAACTTAAATTAAACAATTCAATTTTGATAATCCACATAAATTACTAAAAAAACCCCAATGCATTTGTTGGTTTAAAAGATGGCATCATAACGATTTGGTTAATCTCATAGTGTCTTTGTAAGCTGTTCACGTAAAACCTCTGGTTAAAAGGCAGCCAGTGATGAATGAAACAGGTTTAATTACATATCTCTTCATAGGTTCATCAAATGCATAAATATTACACAAAGAAAATGGCTGTGTGATAAATTATAGCAAATTACTATAATAAAAAAAGTTTACTTTTGTTTTTGATAATCAGTAAATTAATTGTGTTTGTTGACAGCTTAAAATGTATAATTAGTACTACATCTGTGTCATTTAAATCAGCTAAGCAATTCTCATTGTATCATTACTAGAGGAGTCTGAAGTGTACTTAATGTATTAATGATTCACAACAGGGAAGAATTCTCATTAGTGGAAAATTTTGCATAGTCAATAACCAAGAAAATTAGTAAATAAATAAATGAGTTTTCCACTAGCCTGTGAATTCCATGTAGGCTAATAAATACTTGGTAGACAGGTAAACCTTTCAAAAAAATAAATTAGGTGCATATCAAGGGTGGATGTTTGCAAAAGCCACAGACACAAATGTTTTTAAACATTCAGTGGAAATTTTGAAAAATTAAATAGATAACTAACAGGTTAATAATTCTATACTAGGCAGAATACAATGGTTTTACCTGTCCTTGCTGCCAAATCTGTCATGCATTTAAGTCTGGTTGAAAATTATACAGATCAACAGAATTTCAACTCATTCAAGCTGCTCATATTTGTTTGCAAAAAAGAGGAAGGAGCGAGCAGTGAATCACATAAATGCAGTATTTCAGAGCATTGAGACAGCCCTACCAGCAAATCTCAGCAGGGACAAGATGGGATGAGGTTGCTCACTGAGGGTACAAGTGGTGACCACAAGCCCACCTTACACTTGGCCAGCACCACTTTCTTTCCCCTTTGCAAAATAGGCAAAGTCATGCAAGTCCCATAATCACAGGATGGGCTGAGGTGGGAGAGACACGCAGCGATCATTGAGTCCAGCTCCTGGCCCTGCACAGGAGAGGCCAAGGATCCTGTGGTACCGAGCATCTGTTTCCACCTGGTGTGCAAGGACAGGCAGAAGATGGACCCCATTGCCAGCCAAAGGCCTCAGAGGGTTCAGGGCCCATTTGAGTGTGGGCCTCACTGTCACCTTTAATGTGTGCCATATAAGAATTCATAGCACTGCAGGAATCAATCAACTTATCCAACTATTTCAAACTAAACTACGCTGCTAGCCTGGTCCCAAGTACCTTTCTGCATTAGTTGCTCTACTACTTTTTGGGAGGCTAAAGGGCAGAAAAAAAAATAAGAAAACAAAAGAAAACCAAACCAAACCAAACCAAAAAACAACAACAACAAAAAAGCACAGCCAAATCTGTTTCTGTACCTCACTAAGACAAGATTCATGACCATTTAGGTTTGCAACTTTTGAATTCACAAATAAGACCAGACACAAGACTGGAAGATCTAGAACTTTATCAGTCTTCTCTGTATCTTGTACTGTTTATTTCTGAAAAATAGCATTCCTGACAAATTAAAAAAAAAAAAAAATTCACAGAATTTCTGGATTGAGCAATCACTGTCCAGATCTTTAAATATATGTATCTTTAGCAAGCCAAGAGAACAGTTTCAATAAAACTGACCCATCTAAAAAGCCAAAAATCTAGGAGTTTGGCTTTTAAAGCATGGAAAAAGTGACTATAGTTTAATCTCATTGAAAATAAACCTTAAAAAAGCCCCAACCAAACAAACTTGGTTTGTTTTGTTGTTTTTTGGTTTTTTTTTTCCCTAAAATTTCCAAGTCTAGTTAAAAGTTAGCAGAGCTGGAAACAAAGACTACATGAGTGAAAATAATAATTGAAAAACCCAACAAAACAACTCTGCATTTTAGTAATAATAATTTTAATTTACTAAAGGTAAGTGTGATAGTAGTCTTTCCAAACCTTGTCATCTCAAATTATTCTTGGCAAATGTTAAACATTTTCCTTTCCTTTACCAAGTAGTACAGATTCATTCGGGGCACTGAAATGAACATGAAAACTTTGATTATTGTACACACATGAAAAAAATTACTTTGTGTGACTAAACCCACAACAAATGATTCCCTTAGTTCTCTAATTTACTTCATGAGAAAAGCCAGAGATTAAAGCAAGTATTTGTGGAACAGATCACATTGTCAGGGACTATAAATAGGTTGCAATAAATACAAACAGAGTAAGTCTTTTCTTCAGGCTAGAGCAGAAAATTAAATACTCTTCCACTTCCCTCAAAAACGGAGGGAAGAAATTTGCAGAGAAACTGGAGCAGTTTTTGCACCTCATGCCAATTTCAATGATCAGGCCCCAAGTTAGAAGGAGTGTTCTGACTGAGGAAAGGGATTTGGGGTCAGACTCTTAGGTCACTTCAGCAGGATGAAGATTGCCATGGAAAACAGCAAGAAAAATCAGGGTCCCCATGTGAAAGAAGCCAGGACCAAATTTGGAGGAAGATGTTGGCAGGTTTGTTCTTTGTTTGAAATGCTGTTTGGATGCATGTGTATATGCTGTAAGTTTACGTCTATGTTTAAAAGGAATAAAACTGGATGCAAATTTGAGGCCTCCTTCAGGCCTTCTATACACAAAAAATTTATAATACAAGCTACCATTAGAACATTTATTCATAAAAAATAAATTTTAAAAAAGTTAATAATACAAAGCTTGTGTTTTGGAAGAGCCCACTTTCTCACTAGAGTAACATGCAAGTACTATAAGATATCAAGTGCAATGCTTTTCTCAAGGGCCTTTTGAGTGGATTATTTATTGCTGTTTCCTGTTCAAATTTTTATGGGCAGGTCAAGTACCAGAGTGTTGCTCTGCTCTGTCTGCCAAGAATGATAAAAGCTGGACTCCAGTGTGACAACAGGACCATATCTAATTATTAAAGCAAGCAGTGCATGGATTGCAGAGGGGTCTCCCCACCAACACACTCACCCCTGATTTTACTAATTCAACAGACAAAATCTTCATGGAACAGTAAACAGTAGGACCAGCAGCAATGCTTATTTACAGCGGATTCTATTCAAATTTCATTTTTAAAATTTTCTTTTTACTTTCTTTTTTAAAAAGTAAATAAATACAAAAGAATGTATTCTCTCTTCTTCCAATTTAATCATATAGTGGCAATGGGGACTAAAGAGCTCTTTCACAGCCATGAGCGCGTCGCAATCATGCTGCTCTACTTGAATCCCCCATACTGTGCTTTCAGTGACCTTAGTGGTGACCTGAAGTAATGGTTATATTTCTTTTTTTTTTTTTGTCCTTAGGAGTAACAATTCACCCTCTGTATTCTAAGCATTAGTTCTGTGCTTCTAGTACCAAACAGAGACCAATCATTATAGCAGTGAGCATTTGTTACATCTTCTTACACAGTCAGAGTTTCAATGCAAGCTCAGTTGAAGACAGACACAAGTACAACCCATGATTTACTTAAGGTGTCAATGGCAGGGGTAAATTTATTTTCCTCCAGTGCAGCACTAAAGTGGATCGCTTGCTTCCCATTGTCATCAGTTCCACAACTGGGAGACTTTTGAAGATGTTCACTTATTAAATCAGAGGTTTTTGGAAGAACATCAACTACTCCAGACAACATTCAGTCCCATACTGTGTAATGAAAACTGTCATACACATTTACATTTGTAATGAAAAAAAAAAAAAAAAAAACCACAAGTGCAAACAAAACAGAAGCCATGCAAAACTTTAAAAAACTTCTGTGTCTCAAGGCTTTTCTAATATTGTCATCTCTTTCCCCTTCTGGGTTTTCCATTAATTCCGTGCTTATTTTGGAATTTCAGAAGAAAACTAAGCTAAAAATGTATATGTATATATATGTATACGGTTTAAAACATCTAATCTTTCATGTTGGATGAAAGCAAGCTGAGCCTCTGCAGATGTTAATGAAGGTTTAACAGGGAGGCAGGTGAATATAAATAAGAAGTATATGGAATGAGGCAACAGTAAACACAGTAAGAGCTTAATCCAGATCTGGACACAATAGAAATTAATCTTTTTTACACTCATAAGATTCCCCACAGAAAATAATTCAAACATTAAAGATTTAATACATAGCTTATATTTGTTGACCAAATCATAATCTGAAAATACTGATAAAGACTATATTCTTTTTATCAAAATGGTGCCACTTGTCCATAACTTTTTGATTATTAAGAATGTGACATACTAAACAAACTAAATTTGAAAGCAGGATAAGAAGAGACTACTCTTTCATGTGTGAAAGGCTACATTAGATCAGAAACAGAGAAGAAACTGTCTTTAGAAATACTTCAGTGGATGCTATAAGGATATCAGAGATAAAATGTATGAGTACTTTATGGATCTGAAATATAAGAGGCCATATTCAAAATTACAGATACGGGATCTGGGCAGAAAAAACAGGATAGGAGCTGAGTCTATTTCCTGGATGCTCCATGTCATTTTCAATTTATATTTCAAAACCAAACTAAAAATAATAAGAAGGAAAATGTTGATGCTTCTCTGTAAAGGAATTCAGAAAAATGAAGTAAGGCTGCAATGTATATGTAATAAAAATCAAATATAAATCAGATCTTTGAATTTGAATTGGAAGACATACAGTCCTGAGTTACTACTCGGCAATAACCACAATAACTGTAATTATGGCAGGTGTTTCCTCAGCAGAGAACATTCCTAAAACACTACCCTGGAAAACAGGCAGTTTTTATGTCGCAGAAATAAGTGGGAATTTTTTTCCAGAATGAAGTAGCACTTTTACAAATATTTTTGTGCTTTATTTCTTTAATATCTTCTTCATTAACAGTGTTAATCCTGTGGTTTGACCAGAAAGGAGAATGCATGCTTCATCTTTATTCTCTTTATATGTTACAAACAGCAAGCTAGAGTGAGTTGTTTTCTACAGGCATAAAATGAGCAAAAAAATCACAAAACCAACTACAAAAAACCCTTTACCCAAGAGTCAAGAAGAGAGGAGAGTTTTGCCAGCAAGATTAGAAGCTGGCAAAGTTGAAGCAGAGGTCCTTCCTCCTTTTCTTACCTGATAGATGCTGCCAAGATGTGTGTGATGCCAGTGACCATGGAAAATGTTCTACCTGGAATATTACAAGAGATCAAGGCTTCCAAATGGTAAAATGGGATGCTAGCTTTACAGTGAGACAAAAGGCCATGTACTCCGGCAGAGCAGAAGGCAGCTAGTTAGGAAAATAAAGGCAAGGAGGACTCAAGTATTGGTACCCCATTTGACAGATACTGAGACCATCAGCGTTGCCTTGCTCAGAGCCAGCCGGGCCTGCAACAAGACAGGATGAGGGCCACAGTGCCTTCTGGAAGGCTGCCATTCGTGGGGAGGATGAGTTAAAGTTGGGCTGGTGACAGAAAATAGCTACCAGGGGAAGCAGGGGACTTGTGGGACACTTTTCTGGGAGGTCTCCGTAGGAACACAGCTTGCTTAAACCCAATAGAATAAAAGCTGTCAATACCTGAAAGCGCTTTGTATTCCTATACTGAGGGTAAACACTAGGCAGAGACAGAGAAGAACTAACTAAAAAGCAACTGGGCTAAACACCCTGAAGATGTCTCATGCAGAACTCTTTATAAAGCCCAAGTAGCCCAAGGGCTGCTGCAATATCTACCAAAAACACCTCTTCTCTTAAAAACGCACTTAAGCAAAACATGTAAATAAGGCCTGTCATATGTACTTCTGCTACAGAATTACTTTTTTTAATAGTTGATTAGTCAAGATAAACCTGAACTTCAAGCACCCAGTTTTCATCCCAGAAGAAGATAGATTGAACAGAACTGGCCCTTGAACCACACCCTGAGGAGTACTGCTGGTGGCTGTTAGCTGGCCAGATGCTTTTATAAACAAAAAATTAAATTATTTTTATCTGAATGTTACTATTTAAACAGTAATTCCAGCGCTGTTTAAGTAGTTTAAGTAAGTAAGTTTAAGTAGTTTGGTCTTAATGGACCAAAGATCCTTGAGTTTAAGAGAAATACTGCTCTTCTTTACCCAATAACTGAATTAATACCCAGTATAGCAATGAACGTCTCTCAGAAGATATATGAAAATAAGTATGTTTTCATCATGCAGTTAGGCAGACTGCTTAAATGGTAAGGATCACTAGAAGGAAATACACTCTCTTTATGGTAAGAAAACCTAAACCTCTAAAATGTAAGGCGACTTTGTAATTTGTAAACTGTGCTTGCCTACTATGATAAATTATGGAGTAGATAACATGATACAGCATTGCTTCACTTAATTTGCTGCCATCTTGGATAAGAAGTGCTTGATTTCAAAATATCCTTGTTTCCAATTCAAAGATGAAACAGCTACGTGGACACAAAATAATTCCTGAAACAGGACTGATAAAACATGGTATTTGATTTTATTTTGTCATAATAAATAGATCAAAAAAGACCAACTAAGCTATGCGCTTGTATGTCTCACTGAACTTTTTGGTTCATTCCCTGTAAGCACTCCAAATGATTTTTCCAGTCTAGTTACTAATGTCACCAGCAATATGAACTTTCACCACATCCCTTGGAAAGTACATCATGGTCTGATAAAACATTTAATGTCAAGATAATTTAGAACAGCCATCAGGAAAGTAGATTTCATTTCATAGTCATCTTATTGCACCTCACCCTCAGCTATTTATCTTCCTCCATAACACTCTGTACTCATGGTGAAAAGGTGAACATCATCTTGTCCTGTTTAGGGAACCAGACTGCATTCTGGGGCCTGAATTTTTCATGTGTTTTGTCGTTGGTTTCTACAGAAAGTAGAGAAAGCCATTTTGTCTAAGGGGCAGTAAACAACAGGCTGCTCCAACTCTTTTGGAACACAGATACTGGAAGTGTCTTTGAATGGTGGTGACATGAGTGCACCTGCAGCACATGCCCACTGAAGGCTGGATTGCAAGAGTTGATCCCTACACACATACAGAGAAGAAAAACACACATTTTACAAAAGGGTTTGTGTGTGAAGCCTTTAAATTGCTGATGTGCCACTAACCAGCGTGCAAGTGAGTATGTGGAGCCTGACTGCTACAGTTTTGTAAGTACAAGAAGGCACAGGTAACTTCTTGTGTGTAGTGCATGCACGAGCACGTGTAGCTATATTTGAGATCTTAATGCAACACAAACCTGAAATCAGAAACAAATACTGCAATGCCAGCCAGCAGTGAACTGTGCAAAATCAATGAAGTGAAGCGGTTCTGTGATGTGCTTGTGCATGAGCACAGGCACAGTGTTAGGTGAGAGCACCAGCATACAAGGCTATACAGATTTTGTGGTTCTGCAGTACAGAACCTGCCACAAAATCTACCCCAGTCAGGAAACTGTGTTCCAGAGTCTAGAAGAGGATTCAATATTTTAAAATACAAACTATGTTCCCTAGCTCTTTCCAGTCACCAAGACAGCTTAGGCAGTTCTTATTCCACTAGTAGCTCAGTGCACTGGGTATATAGGTTTATTTGCATGCCTATGCTGCAAAACCAATCAAGTAATTAGTGTGGCTGAAACAGAAAATTAAAAAAAAATCTTTTTCCCTCTGCCCTTTCAAAAGAAGATCTGCTCCATTACTAAAGCCAGGAAACAGCAGTTACCATGAAGAAGCAGAGATGAGTTGCCAAAGCAAAGGCTGCTTAAGTGTTACTGCTGTGTGTGTGTAGCACAGTCTTAGATAAAAATATATGTATGCTGATATATATAAATATGCCTGTGTAGGTATGTGTGATATGCATACATATATATGTATTTACACATGTATGTACAAATTTACATACAACATAAAAAAATTAAAACTATTCTAAACCAATTTCTCAGGCCAGCAAGCCAACATTTTGCACTGTAACAGACCTTTACCTCATTAACAGTGTTAGCTGTTCAGGCTCATCCCCTTCCCACTGTTTTTCCTTGTTCCCAACCATCACATTTTCTGAAGAAACTCAATATGTTTGCCATCAAACTTTACAAAGTTGTTGATGAAGTCCAGAGAGGAAACCAAAATACTTATACAGTGCTTTATCTGCATATTAAAAAGGTTAAACTAACAAACCCCACCCAAACATTTTGCCTGTGAGAATAAAGAAAGTCTTAGATGGTTTCTATTCGGGTCAACATGCTTACAAAATATCTGACAATGTCATCCTGACCTCTACTGGAAACACTCAGCATTTGCAGGATTAAATTGTGGAACATCAGCAAAGCCACAAGTAATAATTTGAAGATGTAACAAGTACTTCCCAGCATCTTTTCTACATTAATTATGGGACACTACAGGAAATAGTATCAGAGAGCTGCAATAATGCCAGCAACTAAAGAGGATGTAAAAAAAGCATTTTGTAATGTTCCAATAAGATCACCTCTATAGCTGGATTATATCTTCCCCAACTATATATAGGGCTTAGTTGTCGCACTCTTAATCTGATCATTTGTCCATACTCATTTTTGAATGTCCATCAAGGTAATGAAAAAGAAATTCCCAACAGGTACAAACATTCCCATCATATCATGAGCTCCTAAAGCCCTTAGTGTTTAGAAGATTAATCTGAAGTTCACAGTATTCATTCAGAATGGCATTCAGAAATAGGCCAGAAACTTATCAACTGCTAAACCTCTGGTACTTACAAAAGAATGATTAACCTTTCCAGGTTCAAATGCTACACAATTCCCTTATGACAAATCTTGGAAGAGGTTAGAAAACTTAAGAGCCTAGAAACTGTAGCTGAAATGTGTAGTTCTACATTTCAATGCAATCACACCATTTGCTAAAACATTAGGAGTGACAACAAATCCCCTGGAAAGGTTGCATTTAGGCTCACTACTTTTCTCAGTACATAAAAGCAGTTAAAGCCTGTGAGAGGCTCATAAAACTTTTCCAGTATTTTGAGTCATTTTGGTACTTGCTAAAGCAATTGCTATAGGTGAGTCAAATTTAGAATTGTTCTACTCTGCTTGTATCAGACACATAGAAAGCCAGCGCTCATCATCCCAGCTGGGATTGCTCCTGAAAAATCAGTAGACACCAGGTGAGGTCTCAGCTGGTGCAATCCACAGCAGCTTGAGGGGCCCAGGAGGAGACAGACACTCAAGGTAGGTAAGTCCTATGAGGAGCAGCTGAGGGAGCTGAGGTTGTTCTGCCTGGAGAAGAGAAGTCTCAGGGACACCTTATCACTCTCTACAACTACCTGAAAAGTGTGTGTAGAGATATGGTCTCTTCTCCCAGGCAACCAGCGACAGGAAAAGAGGACATGGCCTCAAGCTGCACCAAGGAAGGCTGAGGTTGGACACCAGGAGGGATTCCTTCCAACAGAAAGGATTGCTAAACACTGGAATGGGCTGCCCAGGGAGGTGGGGGAGTCATCCTCCAATGGAGGTGTTCAGGAAATGACTGGACATGGCACTTGGTGCCATGGTCCAGTTAACAAGGTGGACATCAATCAATGGTTGAACCAAATGATCCTGGAGATCTTTTCCAACAGAAATTATTCTGTGATTGTGAGGAGCAGCAAAGGGAAGATCCTGTAGTAATGCAAACACTGAGCAGCTGAAACCAGTCCCTAACCACACAGGGAAGTGTGTACTCTGCACACTATCAATCAAAGCCACCAGAAGCCATCTGGACCATGCAAGACCACAAAACAAAGTCTGGATATAGCACAGCAAATAGGGCTGTCAGAAAAACTACGGCCTGGCCTGCTGCAGAAACCAAAGCTTTGGCAGAGAGCAAGAACCTTTCTGGTAGGGCCATTTGACAAGAACAGTATTGAAACCAGCATTATTTTAACAGAATGGAATGACTGGATGTAACCTAATATTTAAATGCAAGCTCATATCGGTGCATACCCAAATGTAGCATATTCTCCCCCAGGAAAATCTGGCACTTTGGTTGCTGAAGTGGGAGTGTGGGGGGGATCTCCTTCCTGCCTTTACAACTTATGGAGGATCTCACATGCCAGCTTTCCTCTTACCTAACGTAAGGTAATAAATCTGCTTGTCACAAATCAGAGGAACACAAGCTTACTAAAATGCAGCTTCAAATCAAGGGCAGGATTCTCCCTCACCACTAGACCAAAAGCTCAAGTTAAATTTGAGCTCTAATAAGAAGAAGCCTTATTTGTTGGTAGTTGGGGCATAGGGCCAAGAAAGCTTCTTGTGTTCCAAGTCTGTAGCATACCAAACCCTTTACAGTTTTGAACAAATCTGTGGCTCCATATCTCCATCACATAAATAGGGATTATAGTATTTGGTTACCTCGGCCTCAGAATTATATATATAGTCCTTTTGTTTTGTATTTAACAAGCTCCTACACTACAGGTTTTGCCATCTAAATCTGGAAATTTTCAGATTTCATCAAAAAGAAAGCATGGGAAAAGATGTGAAATAGAAAAATAAAGTGATCCTTACATTAAAATACACAACTTCGGGTCTGATGGGTTATGTAAAAATATCCATAAAGGAGAGTCAGAGAGATCCTTGTTTCTCTAACTGGCTTAGCAATAGAAGAAAACCAAACAACTCCCCAAATGACTGGCAATAAAGAAAGCTATTCAGACTTAATTCTTTCTATATCTGTTAGTTTGATTCACAACAGCTATGTCTTACAGAAAGTTATGCCTTCAGCAACCCACAGAGCTCCCTGCCCCTGAGGATATGGTTTGCTCCGCATGCCTCTCCCCTTCATGCTCCAGAGGGAGTGATTCCTGTGGGAACTCACTGAGTAAAAACAACAAAGACAAATATTGGCCTTTGAGGGAAGAGCAGGCACACTGTGGCTCTCCATGGAGGCACGCACCACTCCAGAGGGCACCAAGGACAGGTATTAGTGCTGAGGGGAGGGAATACACCTGGGAGCAGCTCCGTGTGCTGCACCAAAGGCTTGAGGACAGACTGCTGATGTGCATCCATGGCCCAGTAGCCGGCATTCCTGCCAAGCCAGGCAAGAGGAGAGGCTTTCTACTTTCCACCCAATGTTAAATACAAGGACACTTGGAGCCAAGCATGACTTTCCCAAAGGACCTGCATGGTGATGCAGTAAGGACAGAGCTGGAGATGGGGATCTGGAAAATCCATGAGGCAGGTCCAGTGCAAGCAAGCCGCACAAGTTATGCTCAGGCACCAGATTTCCAATGGAGTACAAGCAGGTGCTAAATCCGTATGTTTTTAATAACAAGCATGTTTGTGGTGGTGCCTTTCACACTTGAAGCCTATCCAAGCACCCCCTTAATTGACACCCTGGTATCGTCATAAAGAGAGAGACCACCTCTTACAGAAAAGCATTCATGTCCCTTTTCAGACTTCATGCAGCAAAGAAGAAAGGAAAAAAAACCCTTTCAAGTCTCAGACCTATTTTGCACTATTTCTTGAACTGAAACAGTTTCTCCCCTGAAAATTTACAAATCCAGTGAAAGTGTTTGATAAAGAGAAAGTGATAAGATGAAAGAGAAGTGATAGCCAAGGCTCACATTAGTAGACAGAAGCTCAGTAGACTCATAGACAGTGCTGTGACAGTCTCTATTTATAAACATGATGCAGCCAGCTCACAGTACATGGGTATTGTGGAGAAAAGGTTCACACGGTCTGAAGGATAGATATTCTATAGGAGCACAGAGCAAAAGGGTGAATATACAAGGGAAGAGAAGATTATTAGGAAGTAATGCCTTTCTGTGACCATACAGAACACAGTAAAATTCCTGCTACTAAATAAGATATTGGCATGAAAGTTATTCCCACCATTGTGTCAAAAACATATTTAATGGCAAATAGATTAATACAAAAACTTTTGAGGTTTAACAAACATTTCAAAGTCATATCTTTTATTTTCAAGGCTGGGGTTATTTAAGTAGCTTTTATTTTTCATTTTTAACAGTAGGATTGGGACAAGGTACAAATAAAGGCTCTAGGCCAGAAGAGCATAATGAAATAGTATTACTTATACTTTAAATACAAGCAACAAACTACTTTGAAAAAGTGCAGTATATCATATTTGAATGTGAAAAGTTTCTTTCAAGTTAAAACAGTAAGATCCAAAGCTGGAAGCCGAATCACAATTCTTTATGTATTAGCTGCTAAAATAAGATGGAGGTCATGTCCTAGAGTGGTCCTCTACCAGTGGGACTCCCAAACTGAACAAATATTTTCCAACAACCCACTGATCATGCCAGAGGCCACTGATCATGCCAGAGGAGGGGAGGGGAGGGGAGGGGAGNAGAGGGGGGAGGGGGGGGGGGAAATCTTTCAGCTCTTCTCTGCTTTTCAGTCCAGAGCAGTTTCAAACAGTCCCGAAGAAAAAAAAAAGGGAAAAAACCAAAAAAAAAAAAACCCAATTCTCTGCCCTAACTAGCTAAACTAACTAACTAAAAAAAGGAAAAAAAACAAAGCAAAGCCAGACAGCACCGCGGCGGCACCGCCAAGACCCGGAGAGGAATGTGAGAGAGATAACATAGTTTTCAAAACAAATTGCACTCTAAGAATCTTCTTAAAGGTACAAAGCAATATACAGAACAGACGATTGGGGATACAGGCATCATAAAGTCACTCTAGGACATTTCCTGAGTTTCATTCTACTCTCTCTGCAGAATAAGCAATACTTTAGAGTCTTGTGTGATAAGACTATAAGAAAATCAAGTTTTGCCTCTTTCCACATAAAATGAGACAGCAGAACCATAATCGTGGATCGAGTTCTCAAGTGCGCCTACAATAAAAATCACACTCTAGTCCTTTCTGCTTGCTACTTTTTCTTAAGGGTCTCTAGGTATGAAGGAAATCATATAAGGCATGTAGTAAAACCCAGAATGGTTGGACAGTGGTCACTGATAAACTCTAAGTCTCAGCACAAAAGATTAATAATTTGTAACTGGTTACAGAACTTATCTTTTAGACAATATGCCTATAGTGCCTCGCAGAGGGGAACAAAAGGCTTTCTAAATATAGCTGAACTTGGGTGTAGATCATAGGACAGAGCCTATGATAAGCTGTAAGAGCATTCAAGGTAAGCACAAAATGGTCCTAAGAGGAAATCTGTGGGCAACACAACACCGTCAGTGCTCAAATTGTTTCAAGTGGACAGTCTTGCCTATTACTTCTACATAATGCTATTACACACATAATAGCCACCCTTCCCTGATGTATTATATTTAAACATGTGTTCCTGTATTTACAGCATCTGCTTCCTCCTCAGAAGGAATTAGGATAGGTTGCTTCTAATGAAATTGACTAAAGGAAAACTATCCGACCTTTCTAATTTTTCCATTGAAATAATTTTAAAAAGAAAATCATATGCAAAATCATACTTGTATGTAACACCAAATCATGCAACTATGGAAAAACAAACCAAACAAAAATAAAAACCAAGAAAAAGACCCAAAATCAGGTGCACCACGACTAGATTTTCTTTTCCTTTCTTTCCTCTTGAGTCAGCATCTCCTCCTCACAACTTCCCACATAAAAGCTGTAGGATCATTTTGATTCATCATTATTCTTCTTCCTTTTACTCTCCTACGATAGCTTAACTCAAGGAAATATCAATCAAGATACCACCTTTCAAAATATATTTTCATGTCTGAATTTGCATATGCTGTAATATTCAGAAGTGGAGACCTGGCAAAAATGAAGCCTCAGTATGTACACATAAATCCATGCAGGGAAACCATCATCAAATCTGAAACTGCAAGCCACCTCTGGAAGAAAGGAATCTTTCCCAAGCCTTTTTGAACACTCAGGTGCATGATCTATTTTTTTTTTTTTTTTGCAGATCATTCTGATCATCTTCCACAAGTTCAGCGCACTTTGGCTCACGAGTGTTATCAAGTGGGACCTTAAGGCATTTTCAGTGGGGTTGAAAGTACATGGGAAGCAAACAGATCAGAGAGTACTGTACAGAGAATGTTAAGGGTAAATTGCATTCATGTCACAAAGCATTTTCACTTTTTCAAGGAATCCAAGCTGCAGGCATTTTGCTGCCACTAAAATAAAAAATTTTTTCCTGAACTTCACATTTGAAGAACAGGATGTTAAAAATGCACATTACAAAACAGCATCAGCAGCCACTACAATTTTTTTCAAATCTGGGTGGAGGGGTAATACTATATATTACAGATCACATAAACCATATTAAAAAAAAAAAAAAAATCATACAAAAAAAACCTCTTCAAATTATGTGGAGGTGCAGAAGCAAGGGTAGGTTTGGTGAATTAAAAGTTGGGTCTTACACTGTACAGCTTGTGCTGGTCCCTCCTTTCCCAATTGTCCCTTCAGTCCCTGGGCAACTGAGCAAACTCATTTTATTTACAGTCTAAATTGTCCTCCTACTGAGAGGGACAACATCACACCTCTCAGCAGAGCAAACTCAGTATATTATTTATAGTCCAATTTTAATCACTTAACTTTTCATAAACCACTAAGAAAAAAAATCTAACCAAAAATACAAGGAACTTAATTGTCCCAATTTCTCCTTGTGCACACTTGGCAGAGAAATTCCCTGGAGTTTACTGCCTCCGGAATAAAAAAGCTAATGCTACTCCCCAGAAGAGCAAGTACAGAGGCTATCTGAGAAGTATGATGTTATATCACTATGATACACAGACCAATACTCAATGGTCTCTGAACTGTTTAGGAAAAACTAAAACTCACTTCACCCAGGTAGCTCTAAAAGGCATGCACCTACTTCTTAGACAGACAATATTTTTTTGTTACAGAGGCAGAGTTATGCGATCAGCTCTCTTGTGGAGAGACACCTTTTATGTAACTAAATCAAATCCTCAATCGTCCACAAAAATAAAGATCCCTTTTCCAAACTCTAGAAGAAGAATACTCATTTTCTTCTGTTTTGTTTTTATGAGAGAACACAGTGTCTTATCATTTAGAAAAGAGGAGTAATACTAACCCTGTTTTACACATAATACATAAGCTCCAAAACAAATCTACTGAGGTCTCAACCAAAATGTTTGTCTCAATCTTTGTGAAATAGAAATTCAAAAAGATATGAACTAAATACTCCTGAACAATACTTAAGACAGCCAAGGAAGTGCAAGAGAAGCTTCCAGTAAATAATGCAAGAATCAAACAATTGACCAGTTTTTCTACATTTAAACCAGAATCACCTTACCTTTCTTCTATGTCTCTGCTTTAGTTTAGTTTTAAAACCAAATGGAGTACTTTAAATGACACTAAAATCCAACTGATTTATGAAACACTGTGTAAACGCCATCATCTTGAACAGGCCAGCTCTAAAACATCTCATGGTGTCATTTACATTTTCCCCTTTTGGGGAACAAAGATTTACAGGGCTTCATTTGAGTACTAACTTTGAATACAGAGACAAAGTGGCTTAAGTGCTTTGTCCTGAATGGATGGAAAATTGAAACCCTTTCAATACAGCAAAGGCTTGCAGTGCATACAACATTTACAATTACTAATGACCAATTATCTGCTAATTAAACATAAGTGGCATTGCACCCTTACCAATGGCTGCATTGGGATACCACAACATTTCTTTATTCTAAATGGTAATTACTGCAAAGCTTAATGTAAGGCTGAGGAGGCAACGTTTGAATATTGGCATGTAACTACTTACAAACTTCCTGAGTAACAGGAAGTGCTGAGACTGAAGGAAAACCCCATCTCTCCAAACTTATGTCTCACCTGGACATTAGATATTTTAATCAGAATTTCAAGGAAGTATCTATAAACACTCGGGATCCAAAGCTGAAAAAGAAAAATAATGTCCACAATTTTTCTTGTCTGAGTTTTAACTTGTGGCTTGAGAATTTCTGGCTAACTGGTCCTTTTGATAGCTTGTCTCTTATCACTTGCTTTTTCCTTCTAATAAACTTGGAAATTTCCCTAAAGTACATACTATAACCAAGTTGCACCAGAGAGAAATTCATGTTCTATAGTAAAAGAAAGGTGGATTTGAAAATGCAAGGAAAGTTGTCAAATGCCTCAACACAGTTTTTCTGTGAAAATTGACATATATCTCTCAAAATATTTTATTACTTTTTGGGCATAAATTGAAATCTTTGTAAGAACTTTACATTTCTCTATCCTAAAAAAGTACACTGAATGTAGGCACTAGGAAAAGGGCTCAGGCACTTGTTTAGCCTTCCTTCTATTCTACACCATAACGTGGCACAGGAATATTGTGTTCATGAAGGGATGAGACACCATCCAACCAGGAAGTCTGGACATGGGAGTTAAAATAAGCGTCAGGAAGAACAGTGAATAAACTCGTTGATTCTTACATAAAAATGGGAATCATTGATGAGAGAATGCCAAGTGAAATAATTATTCTAATCACTCTCCTTCTGAGTGGTTCACACTGAAGTGAAGAAATAAATAAACATTTCTCTCATTTCAAAGAAAACTTTTTTTTCCCCATGGTATGAAATTCCAAACCTTGATATAATATCTTGATCTTTTTTTCCAAACAGGAGTTATTCTCAGAAGAAGAAAGTTCTTCCTCAAGTTTTGAACAGACTGTTCATCTGTCTGAACTCTTCCCTTATCTAATTTCCCTCATATGAATTGTGAAAAGATCTCTCACCCATATGAACAACTTCATACACTGGTGGAGTTTTAAAATCTTAATTTCTTCTATACAAGGGCAAATCACTTTAAAAATAACCATTCTTTGGCCAAAATCACTTTAAAGCAGAGCATACTCAGCAGTTTCTCTCAAAAGTGATGGAAAAAAATTACAAGAAAAAGTAGAGGGAGGGAGAAATGAAATAAAATCACATAAAGAAAGATGTAAAGAAAAGCTTAGGGGGAAAGGAAAGTCATAGTTTCCTAGGGGCGCAGGAACAGCAAGTGTGTATGTGTGTGTATGTGTAAATAGCAGAAGCTATACAAGGAAAGAGTAATTAACAAAAAGGAGTGTAGTGGTTATCACATTCGCCTAATTTTCATTTTAGTGGAATAGGATTAAAAGAAAAGCAAAACAGGTTCAATTCAAAATAGAAACAGTTAGATTTATTAACATACAGTAAAGGTAAACAAACAAAAAAAAACCAACTACGAAACCCTCTCAAAAACAACCCCTCTTCCTCCCTAGCAACAATTTACTTTTCCACGAAAAAGCAATGCAAAGGGACAAAACATCAGAACTCTTAAGTCAGCATCACTTAATAAAATAGTCTTTCATTCAGTCTTTTGAGAGAGACAANTTTTCCACCCCTCGGTCTTATGGGGTGCGTTTTTAACTCAGCCTGGGCTCGGTGCTGCTCTCCGGGGACCCGGGGGCTGGAGGGAGGAGGGCCGGGGCCATCTCTTTCGGCGGCATCTTTTCGCTCTCCTTCCGTGGCCGCCGCGGGCTGCTGAGGCTCAAAGACCCAGCCCAGCCCGGCTCAGCTCCCTCAGGGCTGGCCTTGGCACGGCCGCCCTGGCCCAGCCCGGCTCTCCGGAGGGCTGGCCCTGATCTCGGCCCCTCGGCCCGGCCACGGCTCCCGGGGCCTCCTGGGGCCCAGGCCCCCTCCCGGCCCGGCCGCGGTGTTACCTCATGGTTCGGAGTCCGGAAAGAGGGCGGGTCTCTCAAGATTCCTGTTTTTAAGCGGTGTCCCAGAGGGTGTACCCCTTTTACCTGATTGGCCAGCTTAGCTGTTAGTTCTAAAATGGATTAACAATTGGTTTTTCTTATCATTTATGCTAAACCAATACAAGGAGTCAGTTTATTTTGATTGTAAAATATACACTGATTTCTTTCCAGAAATGATATTTTAGACTCACCAGTAACTTTCTGACTTTTACATGCTGCCTGCTTTTTTTTTTTCTCAGAACACAAAACAGTTAAAACGCCAAATAAGTTCTGATTCAAACTGATATCCCAAGACCTTGTAAGTAGTCAGTACAGAGAATTCCTCTGTAGCATGGAAAAATAAATATTTCTGTCTTTTTGTACCAAATCTGTTTTATGTCATGCTAAAGTTTAACTATTAACAAGACTGTGAGACGATTAATGCAACAGCAAGTCTCCTAACTGAGAAAATACCCTATATTTTACGCTGGGGTTGCAGTGTAAAAACCCTCTTCTAAAACTCACACTGACAGAGACTAACAGTAGATGCTGTAACTTAATCTCAGAACCCCAGTGCTGTCAAACCCCTTGAGCACCATATACAGTCTATGGTAGGGTATTATCACAATCCTTCAATGGAATTACAGTTTTGTAACTAATCTCTCCCTATCAGTTACACTACACAGAAACTGTGAAGTCCAAATACAAAGAGATCATAGGTGTGAATGATTGCACTTGAGTCTTTCTTCCCACCCATATTTCTAAGCCCCAGAGTGATAAATGGCACAGCAGTTATAAATGGGCCACAGGGTCAGTGGAACTAAAAGCTGAGAGTTCAAAGAAAAGTCACAATTCTTCAGAGTTCAGCAAAAGGCCAGAGACTGATGTTGCAATGCTTAATGATAAATGGCCAGGGTTGTTATGCTCCAATTAGAGAAGATAGAAATTGGCAAACAACCATGGCAATGGAAATGCTACAGCTTCAGACCATCCACATCACCTCACAGGTCTCTAAGTATTATGGCTTTCCTGCATTAGTCTAAAATTCTTCCCTGACAGAAGCTTAAAAGTCACAAATAAACCAGGCACAAGCGGTTCTGGTAATACAGAAATTAACCGCACAAATTTAACATAAATCGATCACATCTACACGAGTTCACAAAACAACTCGGAAGGGTGAGGAGAGAGACTCTGGTGTGAACAAGAGTTATCACAGGAGACCGAAGGCCAAATCTACTGACAATTAGGTTCCTAAAGGGAGAAAAAAAATCAGGAACTAGAATTGAGGCACACATGAGTTCAAAAGGCGGATTCAGGAATAAACCTGAACAGACACCAGAATCTCTACTCGTGCCACTCAGGGAAGTGGAAGCCAACAGCATCTCTCTTTCATGGAAGGGGAATCACTTTTAGACCATTTTCTCAGGCACTGAAATGACTGGACTCCAGACACACGCACATTTTACTATACACTCTTACAATCCAAGTGGACGCCCTTCCCACAAAGAGTGTTTTCCATCCTGCACTAGTGTGCAGTTGGGAGATGAAAACTGGTGGATTTGTAAGGATTGCTGGCAGGAGGACCTGGCCTTTTGCCATTTCTGTGCAGGAAGGAAAGATAATTTAAACTCATATAAACTCCAAAATTACTTCTACTTTTTAGACAACAGACTAATGTATAAATAGTTGCCATTGAAGTGAGGCCTGGAACAAATCTCCTTCCTGCCAGATAAGATTCAAATTCCAGATAGGCTACGTTGGAAAGATCTCCATGCATCTCTAAAAAAGATTTCCTGAACAGACTTTCCAAGTGTTTGTTCAGAGTTGAAAGCACCAAATCCCCAGAATATTCATACTATGATATGTTATGGTTGAATTTTAAGGACCATAGTCACAAAAGTGATCAGGTACTGATATACAGAAAGATTTTCAATTATACAGTTATGAAATTATCAATATACAGAAAGATTTGCATTAGGAATTAAATTACATGCATTTTCTACATCCTGCCCTCCAAAAAACCCCAAATTAATCTTTGCTTATTACTTTTCGTTGCATCTCTGCAATAACAACAGTAACAACAAAGAAATAGTTCTGTGTTGAATATTTTTACATAAAAGCTTGAACAATAATGAACAATAAAAAAAACTAAAAATAGATACCTATTTGTCAGAAAATTCTTAGAGACACCACATGAGGAATTTTGCATGAGACAGCTAGCTATTCAGGCTGCCTGAAAGTATTCCCCAGAGATGTGTATCAGTGCCTATAATGAAATCAGATAAACAAAATAATGGGTCAGCCTCACATCTGTATAATTGTCTTACATGATGAATTAAATGTCCTAGTAATGCTAAACCAATTTTATTAATGATATATTATATATATTATACTATAAATGAATGTTCAGGCCCCAAAATTTAAAAGAATTTGCTCACTTTTAAACACTAGAGTTCCAATGGGAATAGTTCACTGTTCACGGTATCCAGAACACTTCTTAGCTTTTTTTAAATATGACTCTTTGATTTCCCCTATCAAATTGCTCATCACCATGGGACTTTGCCCTAGCCATGGGACTTTGCCCTAGTTTTCAGAACCTCACTAAAAATAGTACAAACGTTCTTAAGTAAAACATTGATAAGGCAGGAAACGGGGAAATTCATTCCCTATCTCATATGTATATACAGACTGAACAGACCTTCTTTATGTGCTCATATGACATTTGCTAAATGAGTGTTCACTCCCTCGCTACAAATACTCAATGTGTAGCTATTTGGGTTTTCACTGAAGAGTCACTATGGTGGTTCATAAAGTTCCTTGATTATAAATTGTTGAAGGTTAGGAGAATATTCCTGGGAATTTTTACTGTTTGCTGAGAAGTTACACTTTGTTCCTTCAGCAGCCAGTGCTGGCAACTGCCAGGGATGGAACACGGGGCCCTGTGGTCCCAGTAACCTTGGACTGGTTACAGTACTGCGATAACACACACACTGCACGTGCAGTCAACACTGCTGCCTTTATTCTCATATGTCAGAAAACTGCATTTACTGGGCCAAGTTTTTTTTTCTCAATATGTTCTGGAATATATGCTTATCTGAGTGCAAGAAACATGTCTTCATCTAGGTGTATATTTTGACATTTAAAAATATTTAGAGATAATTTTCCAAATAGGCCTTCCTTAGAAAGACAGAAAGCCCAACTGATCTATAAATTCTCTGCAACCCGGAGTGCAATAACTTAATTGAATTTTGTTGCAATCACTAAAGCATGCCTGGACACACACTTGGGTACAGCATGGGCAAACCTTGTTCAGTCTGATTTCATAGTTTGGGTGTGAAGGGACCTTAAAACTCATTTTGTTCCAACATCCCTGCCAGAGAGAGGGACTCCTGTCACTAGACCAGAACGCCAGGCTCAGAGTCCCATCCAACCTGGCCTCAAAAAACTTCCAGGGATGGGATATCCACAAGTCCCCTGGAAAACCTGTTCCAGTGCCTCACACAGCAAGGAATTATTTCCTAATATGTAGTCTAAACCCACTTCTGTCAGTTTGAAGCTGTTCCCCCTTGTGCAGTCACCACATACTCTTGTAAATAGTCCTCATCCTTTCTGTAGGCTACCTTCAGGTTACAGAAGTCTGAAATTAGATCACCTCAGAGCCTTCCCAGGCTGAACAGTCCCAATTCACTCAGCATTTCTGCATAGGAGAGGTGCTGCATCCCTCTGATCCACTTGGTGGCCCTTGACAGCAGTAGCACAGGCAGGGCAGATGAGGTGAGGAGCAAGTGGCAGCAGATTGATTAGAGGCCTGGAGAGGACAGTGAGGGAGTAAAGCAAGGAGGACACTATGAAGAGGACAAGAGAACAAGGCTAAAGTCACACGGGTGTCTCACAACAGATTGATCTATAGGAGGACAGTGGGTCCCATTTGCTGAAATAAGAATCAGTTCACAGAAACCCACTATCATGCAGTCATCCTTTATTTAGCCAGCCAATTTGTGGCTCTCTTAGTGGGGACCACCCTTATTTTAGGCAGGAATTTTTAATTCACTGTATGTGGGATATATTTAAATTACCTGTACTTCTTTGCTCTCTTTTGCACTTCTCTCCTTACCTCCATACCTTTCAGGGCAAAGCTGGGATCTCACAGACAGTCTAACACCCCCCAGAACCCTAATACACTCCTAGCAGGTGATGGCAGCAATGCCTGGCATTTAGCAAGCATTCTGCAAGAGCTAGGAGGGAGGTAAGAGAGGGTAATGTGTTCACATGCCTTTTCACCCTGTCAGCAATACCCCTGGGGTGTTATTACAGACCGCCCCACAAAGTAACAGAGAAATCCTGTGGAAGGTCGACAGTTAAACAACAAGAGTCTTACCAGGACAGAAATTAATGAATTTCAAATTTTACTATTCATTCACAATTATGGTCCCGGATTCAAACACCCTGGCTCTCAGATGAGCCCATCTGGCCTGAGACAGAGGCACAGAGACACATCTGGTTTGCTCAGAGTGCAATTTTACATGACAGAGAAACACTGTGTTCAAGCTGCTCCAAAAGTGAATTCCTCTCAGTGATTCAGAAGGAGGTTTTGAACTCTGATCTCCAAGATCCCAAAGCTGAAACCAGATCACCAGTTATTTTGGAAAAAGTACCTCTGGCTCTGCTGGAACTATTCCACTTTTTATAAACAGTGCAAGAAGACTCTGCCAGGACAGCTGTGTCTGGGGAGCCCCTCGACTCATGCAGGCAAGGCAGAGACCTCAACACGAACCTCAGCTTCCTGATAGGAGCTTTCTCAATGGTGCTACTTGCTACACAACAGCCCAACCTTTCCCTCTTCTCCTCTTCCATTCACCCAAAGGGTGGTCAGGAAGATTTTTTTTATCAATCAGATCAGGTTTCTTTAACTAGAAAATTTCTCATCATCTCCACTCGTACAAGGTAGAGTTGTGCAGGCATCCTGACAACTCCGACCTGGAAGAAGTCTGCTGATATGAAAGCCAGAATTCAGCTTTAGGGGGGTCTGGCTTCTCCCTGACAATTGCAACCTCTGAGACAAAATGAGTAATTTTGAGAGCAAAGATCAACTTCACTTCAGAGTCTGGACGTCAGAAACTGGCAATTGTTGCAAACACTGAACTTTCAAGTCCTACTCTTTCATTTAGTACAGCAAAACGTCCTATCACTCACACTTAAACCACAGTGACTTTCCTCCGAAGTGCACATTGCATTGAAGCTCTCCTGCAAAAGACTCTGAACTTTTATCTTCCATTTTGAGAATACTGCTTGAAAAAATACAATTTGGCACTTCAAAAGAGACATTTGACTTGTTCTTGTCTCAAATGATTGCCTCTTATACCCTTTGAGCAACTGCAGCTTTGGGAGCATTTCAAAGAGAAATGCTCTAGCATTTGGTATCTGAGAAAGTAGTTCGAGCTACTGTAATTCCCCATTATCATATTCTTTAAAAATATACTATTGCTTAGAGAGACACATGGCTTAATTTTCTCAATCCTGTTTTTAAGCTGTGGTACCTAACAAGGCTGATACTTAAGATGAAGAAAAGGTAGTTTAATGTATTTCTTTTCATTAAATTTGAAGACAGTAATAGCCGCATCCATTTGGGGTAGGAATAGATAAAAAACATCATTAAGTTCTTAAAGCTCGTGTTAAAATGCAATCTGTTATCCTTAAGAAAACAATCATTATCTTTCATATCAATGAAATATAATGTGTGTGTACATTCATATATGTGTATGTCAATGCACAAAACCACAGGTTTTTCTTTCTTATATTTAAGTGACAGCGTATGAAAACAAACATACTTTGATGTACATACTTATGCTCTAAAATCATTTACCATACTTGAAAGGCCCCAGACCCCAACAACAAGAATAAAATCCCAACCCCAAAGCAAAAGTTACCAATATTTCTTTGCATTTCATTTAAAACACTTCATTATCTATTCCGCTTTCTATTACATTCTCAGATATGCTCCATCTGACTTAAAACCTTATAGCAAGGTTACCAGGAGGAACAGAATCAGGTCAGCACATTAAACCAGATTTTTCTTTTACAACGGCTTACAGGCAAGTCTTCAGATTTCCATGTTATTTACAAGGACATTAAGAAGGTCTTGTGCTTTCTACCTCAGTGATTTATTCTTCCCATATGCAGATGTGGTAATTCTTTAGAAGCTGGTTAATTAAATGTTCTAGCAATATCAGTAGGATCTTGACAGACTAACTTTGATTTACCAAGCTTATAAAAAGTCTGTCCTTACCTTTCAGAATCTGACTTTATCATGGAATGTGCTAAATGAGAATAATAATTCTTAAAATAGCTAAAAAAGTTATTGTCTTACACTCCAAGATATGGCTGCAAATACAATAAATGATTTTACATAAGGATTTGACAAGTTGTTATAAAATATTTATGAAAAGTGTGTGTAATATGAGGAGCATCAAAGGTTAGGTTATTATTAGAAATGACTTGGTGATAAGAGATGCTCTTAAACAGACACCTACTGCTTTTGTCAAATACAATTTGCATAGCAGCAGTACGCTTCCACACAGTATTCTTAAGAGATAGAGGAAAAACAAGATCATTCAGATAGGCTTTTTTTTTTTTTTTTAACTAGCAGCTATTTTGTATTCAAAATAGATCTAGGTGGTCTTCTAAACACGACTATACTTAACCCCATCTATGAGGAACCAGTACTAAGGTCCAAATGACAAATTTTCTTCTATTTTCACTTGGACTATTTGGGCTGTTTTGATAATCTTGATTTGATACAAATCACAGAACATCTGGAACCACATGTGTTTTCCTGACTTTCTTCATGCTGGATTTAAATATTTTTATTTTAACTGGTACATTGCACATGATGTAACACATTATTACCTCTAGAAAAATTGTCAGAAATCATCTCCTGCCTGCCCTTTCCAATCTTCTTCCCCACATCCCCTCTGCTGCAAAAGACTCTAATTCACCAGGAATATTAAATGTTAGATGTAGTGCTCTATGGTGTGAACCACAATTCCCCTCTTGCAGAGGGTTGTAGGTTGGTTATAAGGAAGTTTTCAATAATTACTGAGGGGTTTGTATCAACAGTAGCAGATAAATCTGGAGTTACCCATTCTCACTCAGTTTAATTATAGAGGCAGTAGTGTTATAGCTTTAGATAGTGAAATCACAGGAGAAATAATTGCCTGCAAAAGCTTTTAGACAAGAAGAATTCCTCTAGAAAAAACAATCTGGATAATATCAGATTTACATGAGAAGAACAAGTGTCAAATGCACCAATGTGTCCTGAAAGATATTTAGATAAAAAAAGAGGCATCTTCAAGAGGTTATTTCCTGGCAGTGGGATATTTCTGTATTTATATATTCCATTAGGCCCAGCAAAAAATTTAAACCTTATCTATATTGTAACAGCCTATTCAATCAAGGAACATGTTCTATAGCAGAGATGCTAATATTTGTTTCCTTAAATGCAAATTGGAAAGCTACAGTTTTTTACATAAGATAATGTCACACCACCAGTCATACATAAAATCATATTTTATCTATCAGCTTTATCACCAGACTGGCAGTAAGCAGAATACAAGTACTGAGGTCCTGTAATTAATGATGAGAAACAAATCCCACCAGTGTTGCTGCTACCTAAACATGCACAGCAACTTCCATGAGTGGACACTAACCACAGGACTAAACTGGGACAGAGTCTTCCCTAGGCTGCTTTTGTTTACTTTTAGGAAAAATAATGTTCTTCAGTTACTTTAAGTTATATAGGTTCAACAAAAAAATTATTAATATTCTTCCTACAAAACTTAATAGTGCATTTATATCAGACACCATTAGCTTGCCTAGAAAATCCCTTAGGAAAAGTCTTACCTTACATGGAGGAGGGAAATGAAACCCAAGTTTGCAGTTTGAGACTTTCTTTTTTCTTCTAAAGATGAATTTATGTCTTTTCAGTTCAGTACCTCTGTGCTCTCTTCTGACCTAATTTTGTCTGTGATAAATGCCAGAGTTTCAGTGGAGTCACTTGAGCTCCTGTAAGAAAAGAACTGAAGTAAAAAATGAATGCACTCAACATTCCTGCTCTGACAGATTGCTTGACAGGACACTAAAAGCCTTGCAAGGCTATAGGTGGGGTAAAGCCCCAGAACTGCCATTGTTTTAGACAAAATTGCATTTCAGTTTTCTCCTAATTATTCTGCACTAACATAATGAAGTCAAAGCTCATTCAGACTAAGCAGGTCTACAATTTGTACAGGCCTGATGCAGGCTGTTTTATAAGATTCATTCCCAGGGTATTGCATGACAGGAAGACATTCAAATTAAATTTCAGCCTTAGTTTAGACAGGAGAAAGAAAAAAAAATGCTTTCTCCTGAGATGCACTGCAAAGCACAGCTGGCACAGAGGTTTCTCAGTTTAATTTCTGTTCCTCCCCTGTGCAAACACCTTGCAGGGATTGGTTTTCCCTTGTTGATGGAGGGTCAGCAAATTGCAGGGAAGACTGAGCACAGGTGCACCTGTTCTTGCAGAAATGGGCAGAGAACAGCCACAGAAGGTGCAGGGAGGCTTCCCATCCCAGCCCTTCCAGGGGGGATCCCAAGGAGTGTCAGGGGACCCACCACCAAAGTCCACATTGTAGGATAAGGCAGGCAGGACGGCTCAGACCCCTCAGGTAACAACAGCATTAAATGCTCTCTACTGGCCAGAATCAAAAGCTCTTGCAGCCCCATATCCTGTCCCAAATGCTGTCCTAGGGGTAACACAGGTAAGCACACCGTGATTTTTGCTCTACTGTTTGCTCCCAGCTTCCAGCACCCTGCAGCCTTGGGGCTTACAGAGCCAGCAGACATTTCTTTCCGGGGCTACAGCAGGACTAAAGCCCTCGTGGATTTATAGGACTCATTTATGTCCACCTCAAAAAGAAGAGTCCCCCATAGAGCAAAGAATTCAGATGGAGGGGAAAACTGAAGAAATTAGATCAGATAATCTCATCACCATCTAACACATTTAGGAAGAGGAGTCTTTTTCTGGAAACTGAACCACAGCACGTGACACCTTATGAAGTAGTTGGTGGGGGGCCAACAATTAAACAACTGTGGCTACATGTTATATAATCTTAAGTTTTAAGATGATGTAATAAAAACATTTTTAAGTATTTGCTTATAGGACAAACTTAATCAAGTCGGGCTATTTTAATACCATGATCAGTTTCACTGATTCACTGCAAATGCTCCAAAGTAGTTTTAACTTCCCAGAAATCAGGCAGGTATATTCTGAAGTCTCAGTTTGCTGAACAGGCAAGTGTTTTGTTATGTAGGATCAAGGAATGCCCAGTTCCATCTTCCATTAGAAAAAAAAAAATCCATAAGACATTTTACCTGAAGCATATGAGAACAAAAACTGGCTGTTTACACTGCTAATGAACACCAGCTTCATATCAGATGAGCAAGAAAATACATTTGTCAGAAAAGCAAGCTTTCCTCTATTAAAACTGCTCTATTTTTTCCTGTCTCCTCAGTCCTCTGGAAAACAAAACAAAACAAAACAAAAACACAACAAAAAACCAACAAAACCAAAAAACAACCCAAACAAACAAAAAAAATCCCCAACCACACCCAAACTAAAAACACTCCATATCCTTTTTTTAAGGAATAGGATCATCAGATCTTTGAACTAGTAGTAAAACACAATATTGTAGATCTATTAAGAGTACAATGTTTCCCAAGCCTATGTGATAAAATTCCTCAATGTCTTTAAAGGATTGACTGAGGCTGTGAAAAAACAATATTTAAAAGTACAATTGAAGTCTGACTTTCAGATGCACAAGTGAACAGTTAAAAAAACCCCCAGTATTTAAAGCCACAGCCACAGCTCCTCCGCACTCCATTAGTGTTAGAAGCTAAGTACATTCACATGAACACCATAAAACAGCGCATCCACGTTGTTTTGGCATTATCAAAACTTGCAGATCTACATAAGAGGAAAAAAATTTATGAAAGCATTTATAGATCACATTCTTGTTTTTAAAGGAAGAGCAGATAGTTTCCATGCATCCCATTGCTTAAACACTTCTTCATCTCCTAGAAAACACTTGGATTTTCAAAGGTTTAAGGAAATTTAGTGTTGTACCCCAATGTCAATGATGCTAAGGTGTTTACTGAAGTACTGTCTCTTTTGAAAGCTCACCTTAAATTAAAATGTGAAAGGCATAGACATAGATGTAGCAATCATTAGTACTTATTCTTCACCATTGTTCTCCATCTTTTTCACAGTACTTAAATGCCTAAGCCAAACAAAAGCAACCTGATAATGTAAAAATTTATACTTAGGAGACAAACAGCTGTCAAAACCAAAACCATAAGCACAACCAAATAAAACAAACAGCCTGCCCC
>WBMY01001698.1:223644-234163 GCA_013397315.1 Donacobius atricapilla | reverse complement strand
AAAAAAAAAAAAAAATCTGGTATGACTGGGCACTAAAATTATTTGGCAGAAAAGAGAGTTAAAAGCCTCAGCGCTTCATTCACTTCTTATAGCAAAGTAAAGTAATAGCATTTATGTTCGAATTATCTTTTCTTACAGTGAGAAACTTGTACAAGTAATAAGCAATACTAATCAGAGTACTAGCTATAGAAAACACAGCAGCAATATATCCATAGTTTCATATTGCTGGTGTTACACATTTTCCCAGTTTTGGCACTCCTTTTATAAACACTATTTACCTTGTGCTCAAATCTTTCTGCTACTTAAAACTTTTCCTCAAAGTGCTGAAAGAATTTTAGAAAAAGCAGCTGGGACTGCACCAGAGAAAGGAAAATAAAGTCATGTTTTACACTTGTGTCTAATGTTGCTCTCTGCCTTCCACAATTATAGAAAGGATTTCCAAAACTAGCATTCAAAAACTGCTTGTTTCCTTCACTTCCAAACCAAGCAGAGCATTCAGCTCTGAAGACTGGAGGAGGCATTTAAAGGAGTACATTCAGGACTGGTTTGTAAAGTAAAATGGTAGTAACTTTTGTCAATATTACTACGATTACTTTACAAGGACCATCTGGCACCAAAAACTATCAGAGCTAAAGACTGCTAAGGCCCATTGTCCTTACTCATCAGTCCCTAGAGTCCTGGTGGAGCAATGGGCCTTACTATGAACTGCAATTACTATTACTATATCACTGCTACCAGCAATTGTGCAGCACGGTGCTGAAGATCTTTTGCAAGCAAGCATTCCCTGTGTGAAAGCATCTCCTGTGAGCCTCTCTGGTTTCTGCAGCATCATCACTACCATGCCAGCAACTCTCCATTCAATTCTGCTTCCCCTCAACTTCCCAAGGATCACAGGATGGGAGTTATTGCAGACTTCTTAATTTCCACCTGCTCCCAAGAGGAGCTAGCACAGTGGTTTGATTTACTGCAAGACCCTGAGAGGAGCTCAGCTGGGCAGAGCACTGTGTTAATAACACCAAGGTTGTGGTTTTGATCCCTGCCCAGGCCATACAGGTAAGAGCTGGACTTGCTGATTGATCGCTGTGGGTCCATTCCAACTCAGAATATTCTGTGCAATCTGAAACAGGACTGAAAGGACTGGAAAGCAGCTCATTCTGACATGAGTGATGACAGAAAGCCTATTCCCCTCTTCTTCCTTCAGGAGAAGTACTACTAAATAAGGACTAAAAGCTGGGTCCTGGACAAGTTGCCACTAAATGGTCATTTGAGCAAGGGAGTTTTGCATTGGTATCCAAGTGGCTGCTGATGTCTGTGCAAACAGTGATCCAGGGGAGCCATGCAAAAAGCCACACACAGAACACTTCTGACCCCTGGAATCTTACAGTTAACTTGGAACTCAAAGGCTTTAACACAGAGAAAAAAGGTACAAATTAGAAGCTGAAAATGACAGCTTAAGTCCACTTTTATCTTTAGCATTTACCCCCCCAAACCAGCTTTTTTGAAGTTCCATTTAGCACAGAACTGCCTAATAGGTGAACAACTCCCTATGGTGCACTCGCTCCAATAGTTTTAATATCAGCACAATAAAGCTGAATTGTAATTGACTTGATGTTTCAGTTACCCTAAAATGAGTCTTATTCTTTCAACGAAATCATAAGTAACATTTTCTTTATAAAGTGACAATCAATTTATAAAGCAAATGTTACTTATGATTTAGTTCAAAGCAGAATAAGTGTGATGTGAACATATCAGATACCCTGGGGTAACTAACATTCTGGAGAGCATTGACTCCATACAGCACTCTAAAACCTGGACACTTGTACTTGCAATGATCTCTATAGATTTTTTTTCAATTTCTTTTATGCTTTTTATATGGTTCGCTACTTTTGAAAGTGATTTTTTAAGTATTAATTTTTCAGAAGTCAAAACAAACAAAAAGACTTTAAGGTTATTTTAAGGCTGTGTACTTGCAGAGGTTTGAGTAGCTTTGAACTAAAATATTGATTATCAGCTTTCAAGATGGGACAACCAAGCCCTCACAAGAAAATCTGCTGGAGTGGCAGCCTAAAGCCATGCAGGACTTGTTAAAATGCAAGTCTGAAGGAGTTTGCCTTTTTCTGAACACAAAGCACATTCCATTTTCTCCTTTGGGGAGGAGGAATCACAATAAGCACACAAACATGTGTATACATATAAGGCCTATTCATACACACTCATCTGTGCCAATTCCAGATTACAGACAGCAACTGCTCAGTCTGATCTATAGGAGGAGCAGATGAAGACTGACTTGATAGATGAAGTCTCGACTTTTGGTTTTAAACATATTTTCATTTTTCCTGAGTTGGAAAGAAGGAACATTCAACCAGCTTCAGTAGAAGCTTGTGGTTCTAGAAGACAGCACCTCAAATAGAAATACAGTCCTCAAAAACAAGGCCCAACCTTACCCTTCTTCTATTTCTGCGCGACTTCCTTTCCCTACACTGGGGAGGACACATCTTTCTCCACTCTGTCTTTTACAATTTAAAGATGTTCAAGATCATTATTCACTCTTACCATCACTGATTTTACTACACTAAAAGCAGAACTTTTCTCTCAGCTGGGGTTTCAAGAACACATTCTAACACAAACCAGAAGGTGATGATGAGACTACACATCCCCAAGTCTTATGACCCTCCCTGCCTCAAGTGAGTGTCAGGTCCAGTTGCTGCAGTGTTGGGTTTGCCCTGGGGTACCCGCTCATAAACCACGACTTGGCTCTCCAAAATTGAAACCACATTTCCAAGAAGCGTATAATCAATCTTTCAGAGGAGGAATAGGGCAGCAATCTATTTTTCATGCTTTTATAAGCCCTCATGGCAACATATCGCATTAAGATTTTTTCCAAGTGTGCGTCATTTCAGACTGTACAGGTCACTACTACATATTCCCAGTGAACGTTTCCATTACAGCACAAACTCTGCTGAATGAACCACACAGAAGACTTACAAGCCTTGATATGTCAGGGAGGGATAGCACTGCATTATGTTAGTATTAACATATAGGACAACTAATCAGGTCAGAAATCCCTCTAGTATATTCTAGAAAGGGTTTAGCAACGGCAAGAACAAGGACTTTAATGGCAAAAAACCAATTTACTGCATGCTTTGGTTCTGCAACTAGACAATAATATAGATGGAAATAATGTAAGGGCAGGAAAAGTACTGGGGCTTTTGAGTTTATATTAAGAAAATTGCCCTTTTTATTTTACTTCTTCCACCACTGTAGGTACTCCATTAAGAAAAATTCCATAGCTCAGCCTGCAATTCCATAGCTACAGGTTTCTCACTCGAGGTAGAATTTGGAAATTTGCATAAAAAGAACAAGGATAAAAAAACTGAGTGTTATCACTGAGTGCTATTACTGCATACAGTAACTGCATCCTTGGTTTTTGGCTTTCTTCTCTCTGGATATTTCACAGTGAGTATGATGTGCAGCTGAAGAAAGTTCCTGATACTTCTCAGGAAAGCATTTGGAAGTGGAACCATGGAAAAAGGTCAGCACCAGAAGCATGACATATTTCCTCCTGTTCCGTGCTAGAGAGCAGTCTGGCAGCTGGGAGCTGCAGTCAGCCCTGGAGCTTTGAGCACTGACAGAAGTCCATCGTCACCAGGCTGGCAGCCCTGTGACGTGCTGCCAGCAAGGCACGGTGTGACATGGTGGGCAAAGTCAGGCTGAGCTCGCTGGAGCAGGTAGAGCTTTATTCCAGACAGCAGGAAGGGGAGCAGCAAGCATGGAGCAGCTGCTGTGTTAATTAAATCCATCAAATGGCAGCACTTTAGCATGAACACAAATGGCTCAGTGCTGGCCTCAGGGCTCCAGCTCTCGCAGAGTAACTTACGGGCCATGGAAAAGTAATTATGATGGCAAGAAAGAAAAATGCAATGGGTCTTGAGAGTTGGGGGGTTTAAACTCCTTGTTATCTGAAAACTGAATATCAGAGAGACTTTCTCCTGTACGTTGGCTTCTATTTCATAGGGCAACTTTGAGTAAACACACATCTGTCTTCTTTCTTGCCCATATGACCTCATACACTGCGCATTGGGAAAAAAGAAAATTTCCCAAGTGCTGAAGCACATTGGGTAAGAAGAAATGCCTGCAGGAAAGCTCTTGTAGACATGCTACAGCAACACACATTTATCCATCTCTATAACTTTGACCACGAGTCATGATACCCAAATATCTCAGGTTATCTCTGGCATGTTCATGTAGGGCTATTTTGGTCTTGCACAAGCAGGGCTGAGTGGCACAGAAGCACAAACACTGAAGGTCACTTAAATTAATCAAGAATTAAGAGGCCGCCAACAGAGCTGGTCCAAAAATTGTAGAAGACTAATCATACCTTCCAATATGCCCAGAAAATAATAGCATTCTATTTTGTAACTTTTCACACACACACATCCCCTCCAGTTTGGAGCAATTCCCAGTACTCTGTAATGTGAATCTCAGGGGGAACCCCTTACAGTCTGTGGGATGAAAAATGCAATATACGCCACAAAAGGGGCAAACACGAAGGCAAGACAGCATCAAAGGAGGGAAAAAAAAAAAAAAAAAAAAAAAAAAAACATTTTGNAAAAAAAAAAAAGAAAGCATTTGCTTTGTTAGAGTTTTATTTCTTCTTTCAGCCTTCTTGTAAAATCTCAGCCGGTTCCATGAGCAGGAAGTGATGGATTATGTAAGGCAGCAGCTACTTGGGCATGCTGAGAACCTGCACCACCTTCCTCTCCTGCAACCCTGCCACTGCAGAGCAGGAACACAGAGATTTCCCTGCCCTCCCTTCCCCAGCGAGCAACTCAACCCTGCCTGCCCTCTGCTTGTGAGTCCTGCAAGCGGAACCAATAGCTGGCTGCACATTAGCTCAGAACATGCTGACATGCCACTATGGAGAGCCTATTTGAAAGGTTAATAACTTTTAAAATCCAATTAGAGGGCCTAATTATCTAAAGCAATCTTTGGTCTGCCTACTGAATCTCAAACTAGGTGAACACAATAAAGATTAATCTGTTCTTCATTCTTTTGCAGGCAGCAAAGAGGGTGTTGGAGCCCCCGAATGCCTCCGTTTTAAGGTGGGCACTGGAATGACCTGAGCAAGCTCAGGTCTGAACTTCAGAGCAAGTTCAAACCCAGTAGAAAAGCTCAAGCCACATACTTTGTGTTCCATTGTCGTGATATCACGATGGTGATACTTCAATCGTGACAAGCACTGCTACATATGCTATTTTTGGCATTCTTGGGCACATGAGATCAAAATTATCTGATTTGCTAGGAAAAGTAGCAGTAAAAAAAATCAGAAATTTTATTTCTCACTCAATTACATCTGTGGAACTTTTCCTTTGTGACCTCAACTAAGCCAGATCATCTTGTATATACTGCTGCTTCTTCACATGTATATACTTCCAAATATGCAAGAAACCCATCAGTTAGTTACTAACCCACTAATTAGTAGTTAACCTCCTCTAGGCATCTAAATGAAACCTTATTTCATTATTTCATAAGCTATTCTTTCTCTTTCCTGCTAGACATCATTAGCAGACATAAAAAGTGAATATATAAATAAGTAAAATCACTATTTTCATAGACATTTAAGCCAAACCAAACCAAAATTATGTACAACAAAAGCTTCTGAAAAATTCCAGTGTATGGCTATCCCGAATCTGCATTTATACACAATCTTAAAGGTAGAAAGGCTAAATTCACAGTATGTCTTTTTTTTTTTTTTTTTTTTTTTTTAACATCTGCTAATAAACTACGCTAAATTCTCTTGTTCTCAGGCACACCTGAGCCTCAGAAAGCCCCACTGATTTTGTGAGGAATGCTTCCTGGGAGCTGGCACATGCTCTCACAGCCATGGCAGTGGTATCAATGATAAAGAGAATTTCAGAGGAAAAAGATCAGCTGCTATGAGCCCCACCCCAGGCTGTTTTAAATTCAGAAAGCAGCTCAGTATGGATTGCCACAGGAACTGCAGCCATTAGAACAAACTACTGAAAGAAGCTGCCTGTCCTAAAATAGTCCCTAATCACTTCAGGCCTTTCCTGGTAAAACTACACCTCATTTACAGCCTAAGGGGAGGAAGGAATTGTTCTGATTCACACCACGAAAAGCGTGAATTTACTTTCCCTTGCTGCAAGCCTGAAGCGCCGTGGGACAAAAAACCAGCTGCTGTAGGACCTCTCCGGAGCTTTCACTGCGGGAAACACCAAGAGCTCAAGTTGATTTACACAGCCCGGCAGGGGCCGCTGCGGGCCGCGGGAACGGGAGCGGGAACGGGAACCGGAACGGCCCGGGCTGGGAGGGAGGGGAACTGCGCCCGGTTCCGTCCCCGGCCATGGGACACGGAACGGGAACGGCCCGGGCTGGAAGGGACGGGAACTGAGCCCGGTTCCATCCCCGGCCATGGGACATGGAACGGCCCGGGCTGGAAGGGACGGGAACTGAGCCCGGTTCCGTCCCCGGCCATGGGACAGGGACACCTGGGCCACCTCCCAGCACACCAGGGTACCCCAGAGCCCCATCCAGCCCGGCCCTGACTGCTGCCAGCGATGGGGAGAGCAGAAGTTGCCTGGGCAGCCCACAGTTCTCAGCACCCAAATCCAGACTTCAAAACTCTCAGTAAATATGTGGAGACTGAATAAATGCAGAGTATTCCAGAATCCTTTTATCCTGGAAGTCGCCAGTCTTCCCAGATGGCAGCTGTGCCCGTGTTTGAGGACAGCATTCACGTTTATCGTGGCAGACACACTTCAGCCCTCAGCAGCCCCTATTCCCCAGGACAGTGTGGCATTAGAGGCTCTGAAGGGATCACTGCCAGCATTAGGCTCTTCAGAAGACATAAAAAGCATAAAAGCAAACTAACCCCAGCCCAGACAAACCCCCAGGCTCTGAAAAATTCACCGTATAAAAGCATTGTCAATAGTACACATACTCTATATATCTAGAGAAAAAAAAAAAAAAAAAAGCTGTCCAAATTAATGCATTGATTTTAAACTATTTCCTATGCAGGTCAGAGGAAAAGCTCAACAAGTTTAAAAAAAAATATCAAAAAGCATGTACACTGCCACTGAGCACTCCAGTGAAAGCTCCCAGATTCTTAGTTTAACTATATGGGCCATATAAGAAATAGGAACTTTTAAAATACTGTAATAGAAACTGAACTTCAGGTCAAAACTGAACTTCAAGTATTTTAGCTGCATTCCTCATCATTGGGCTGTCATCATGTAAGATATTCAGACAGCAAAGGTTTCAGTTTCATCGCATCTGTGTTCATTTGCAGTGTCTTTCATGTCATTTTAACTTTTTATCTTTCTCTAGCATAGGAGGCCTGGATCAGTTGGACTGATGCTGAAATTTGTTACTCTGGGGCTTAACATGTAAAAGTAGATTCCCACATGCAGTCCTGCTGCACGTGCTGTTGGAACATTTGCTATCACTGCAGACCTGTGCACAGTGTTCCATGAGTGCACACTGTGCTGGTGTCAAAGAAAGCCTAGTGCCAAGTCCAGCTCTACCAGGTGCTACACGGTGCTCCATTGTTCTCTTCAGGGAGATCACTAATCATCAGAGGATCTTTCCTATTACAATCCTATGGCTTTTAATGCTGCCTGAGATGGCCACAAGACCAAAATTTCTGATTTGTTGCAGAATCACAGACTGGGTAAGGTTGGAAGGGACCACAGTGGGTGATCTGGTCCAACCTCTCTGCTCAAGCAGGGTCATTCCCAGAGCACATGGCACGGGATTGCACCCAGATTGTTCCGGGCTATCTCCAGTGAGGGAGACTCCACAGCCTCTCTGAGTGATCTGTTCCAGTGTTTGGTCACTGCGCAGTGAAGAAATTCTTCCTCAGGTGAAACTTCCTGCGCATCAATTCCTGCCCGTCGCCTCTTGTCCCGTTGCTGGGCATCACTGAGCAGAGCCTGGCCCATGCTCTGACTCCTCCCTGCAGGCACTGACAGACACGGATGAGGTCCCCTCTCCGTTCTCTCTTCTCAAGGCTGAAGAGCCCCAGCTCCCTCAGCCTTTCCTCATGAGAGAGATGCTCCATCCCTTCATCATCTTTGTCACCCTCCGCTGGAGCTGCTCCAGGAGCTCCCTGTCTCTCCTGTCCTGGAGAGCCGAGGACTGGACACAGCACTCCAGATGTGCCTCACCAGGGCTGGCAGAGGTGCGAGATGGCCTGCTGACAATGCTCTTCCTAATGTACCCCAGGACACCATTTGCCTTCTTGGCCACAGGGCACACAACTTTTTTGTTTACTGCATAGATATTTTTGTGATGTCATGACAGGAGGGGTTTCTTCTTACTAAGAACTTCTTTCCAGAGGAAGCACTACTCACGAAGCGAAGGAGTCACATCCTGCAAAGACCTCTTCATCAGGGAGCTGAAATATAAGCAATGACTATAGAAATCTGAAAAACCTGAAGGCTATGTTCTGCCGTGCCTCAGTCAGTCAATCACAATGTAGCTGAGTACTCAGTGAGCTGAATTCAGTTGAGTGCAGGTTTAAAATAGGATATGCCCCTTCACGATGTAGAAAGCAAAACCTTATCCAATAGGGCTTGTACCCTAGAAAGGAGAGGCTCAGAAGGGACTTGAAGCAAAAATGAGCCCGCAGGTGTGACACTCACTACACAGGAGTGTGGCAAAGCTGGCACTCAGCTGCGGAAGCAGACGGCCGAGACTCAGCTGGTGACAAGGAGGGGAACAGCCAGTGTGCAGTGACTTGTGTGGAAAAGATGGGGTTCTGCCCAACTGTTTTCAGCTGTCCCTGTTCCAGAAAAAGGCATGCCTGTCCCCTTAAGGTTACTGTCCAAAATACTCCCTCTTCTACAGTAGGGAGCCCCATTCCATTTCTCATGGACAAACCCAGTTTTACCTACATTATTGAGCAGCACTGAGTCTCCTCGGGACAAAGAGCCTGTGGTTAATCAAACACAAGAGGGAATGAAGCCACCTGCAGAAAACCTGATGGAATACCTGTCCACTCGCACCTCTGAGTGTCTCTGTAGTTGACACCACCTGTCATGTCTTTTCTGAACTCTGCAGGGATCGAACTCCACAATATTCTTCCTCTGGAAAGAGGTGTTAGACTACAGTACTTCGAAGCCCTCAACACTTACTCATCATCCAGCACTTCTGTGTAGACACTCTTTTATAGACAGCTTCTGAACAGCATTTGCAACCACTCCAAATTATTCAGTCTTAACAGCAGAAATAAGACATGTACGTTTAAACCTGGCTGTATTACCTGTGTCTCTTCCTTTCTTAGCCAGAGCATACCAGCATTTAGTATCTCTTAAACCTCTTGTAGCTCTCTTTGCCACACAGCTGGACTTTTCCTTGGAAAAAACAAAGGAAAAAAAACCCAAATAAACCAACAAAACCCAAGCAATCAACAAAATTATAGTTTGCCCTGAGCCCACTACTTAGTTGGTTGGGGACAGTAGTGAGTTAGCCAGGTAATAGCACAGACATAACTGACAATAATTTCTGCCAAGTTTCACAACTTCACTGAACTGACAGAAAATTCTCAATAAATGGATTGTACTTTCTTGTTTAACACCAAGAACTGACATTAGGCACTTAAAAAACAAGTCTACCCAAAGAAAACATATAAAATTACTACAGAGCAAATAAAAATCCACCATAAATACTTTTAAATCAGTAAAAAAACCCACTTTATTCTATGTTTAGAACAAAGATAGAAGGACAAACACACTATCCATGCAAGTGCCCTCCTGAAGGGATTGTGACCAGTTTAAACACTTACCAGATCTTACCTAGAAACTTCTACTTTCCTAGAAAAGATATGCAGCTTTCCTAATCTTGTGGGGATATGTGTCAAAGGAGAAATTATTTCATTTTACTCTGTCATTAAATAGAAAAAAACATTATGGCTCTTCTCTGTCAACTGTAACTAACAGGTAATTAACTCCATCACCTCCCATTTCAAACAAATTCGCAGAGCACAAAGCACCATAAAATCTCTTAAGAAGTCCAAATAGCACAGAGATGTCAGCAGTGGAGCAGAACACTGGCAAACAGAAGCAGTGCTCTTTCACTTGGTCAATGCAAAGCATTTGAATAACAGCCTTAAACTGAACCAAGATCAGGGGGAAGGGGAGTAAATTCCTAAAACACAGCAGTGTAAACCTTTGTACACAAAGAATGTGTAGGATTACATCCTACAGAAGGAAGCTGAAGTGACAAATTATCTGTTCAAGCTTCTTGCAACAATCACATAACTACAAATCACCATCAGCTGAGGGCGGAACAAGTGCCAGTGCCAAATACAATGACAGGTTTTAATCTCACATTGAAATGTATTGGAGATGACAAATTTTCCTTCAAAGAGAAATTATATGCATTTCAAAACATAATGTACTTGCTCAAACAGACTGAACAAGGGAGGGAGGAAGTAAGAAGTTTTTTGAACATCCAAACTAAACTTGGACTTCGCAGAACAATATCATCTACCTGGAGG